>OX421973.1:111527677-112127677 GCA_949128135.1 Parasteatoda lunata
ATAAATTAAATAATATCACTACACCTTGTTAAAATAAGATTCATATAACGCCCTTTTTTTCCTCGCCCTGTTTAATATATACCAAAATTAAATACAAAATATGTCAGACGCTAAATACGTTAATTATGCGTTAAAAAATATAATCAGATAACAAAAAATAGTATTTTAAAAAATATCCGTTTATTTATTATTTATTAGAAATATATAACAGAGTATATATTTAAATTTGAAATTGGTAGATGGCGCCATCAGTTTTATATCATATTAAGACACAGAATCGGTACGCAGCGCATTGTTGCCAGATAAGGGGTTTTCCCCCTAAATTTAGAGGGATTTTTTATCTTCAGTGGGCATTTTAAAGGAATTTGTTTTTAGGGGTTTGTTTTAGGATTATTTGTGAATTTTACTAGTTTCATTTTGGTTACGTTCTAATATCAAATTTCATATATTTTTTATAAAGACGCTAAAAACAAATTGTATTTAACGCATATTTATTTTATTTTAAAAAAGTCACTGAAATCAGTAGATTGTTTCAGTTAAATCAAGTCGATCCGCTAGAATTATTCGAAGATTAACACGAGTTAATTTTTTTTTTCTTTTACAGCAAGTCATTGTACCGCAATAGTTAAGTAAAGTGAGCAAATTATCAATGTATAATTTCAATTTTGAGTCGTTTTTAATGCATCCCTTTTGTGTGGATTTTGGCTGCGACTTCAATTCTTTCGCAGTAAATATTGATACCCAAATAATACGTAATGTTAAAGAAAGATGCGTAAATTTTGTTGTTAAATTGTGCAAAGAAATTCAGAACAGAACACCAAATAATTTTGAAATATTAGAGTTTTTATTCACCGGATTCAACCAACACCTCCTAGAAGAAGGAAGGCCTCAGCACGGATCAATTTAGTAGTCCGATGTGACGAAGTTAACTCCGCAGTTGATGAAAAATAAGAAAGATGTCATTACGTTCGGGGTACTAAGCTGTGCAGTGGTTGAAAATACGAAATATTTCACGAATGTTTTGTGAACGTAATGACGTTTGGACTACTAAAGGATAATTACGGTAACCCGTGCTGAGGCCTACTCTTTTCTAGGAGGTGTTGATTCAACACGTAAATTTCTTAAGGCAAATATTACAGATATTGTTGCTAAATTTTCATCAATTTGTATTGATGTCGATGAAACATTTGCTAAGTGGAATTTACTCTCGAATGTAGATGATTTGAATTGTGATTCTTCAGAATCTTTATGGGTGAAATTCAGTGAAATCGCTACATCAGTGAATCGCTACATCAGTGAAATTCTTGTGGAAATTTAAAATTCAAGCATATTTCGACTCTTGTTTTAGCTTTATTAAGTATTCTGTTTTCAAATGCAGCTGGTGAGAGATGTTTCTCTATCTAATTACGAATTGAATACTAAATATTAAAGACAAATTGAGAAATAAAATGTCTATAACTACAGCTGATGCTATTTTGCGCATTCGATATGTAATTTCTAATGGTTGTCAAAATTTTGTACCTACTTCTTCTATGTTAAAAATGTTTAACAGCGAAAACATATTCAAATCAGAAAGTACCAGCGGGTTACCGAGCTCGGCTCGGAGAAAACAGTAGCTGAAAATACCGCGAGTTGATGCGAGTTGTAAATATGAATGTTGAAAATGTAGCTTGAAATCTGATGAATGTTGAAATGTCGGACTTTGTTGACGGTGATTTGAAATCGAAATCAGTTCCTTAAATGCTTTTTTGGAAATTCGAATATTTGGAGATTGGAATTTTGAACGAATCAAAAAGAACGAATCTTTATAGTTAACGAACGAGCGCTAAATTCAAAATTTCATTAACAAATTTCCCTTAATAAAAAACAGTGGAATTAGAATCGTACTTTTTCAAAAGAAAATTTAGTAAAAATATCAAAGTTATCCTTATTTTTTTCTTTTATATTTGTTTTACCTTAATTTTGTGATTTAAAAATAATCGTGTGGTCATCAAACTTTATTAGTTCGCCATATTGGCTATAGATGACAGCACGTTACCACTTGAAACTTATTAGGCAATAGACAAAGAAAATTTTAAGAATTTAAATCGTGGAAAGACTTATTATAACAATTATGAACAACGACAGCTAAGCGTTCTATTTACGTATCTAATATGTTGCCACATTTTTAATACAAAAGTTAAACATTTCTCCACTTTGATAAATGTAAACTAATGCGAACCTTACAATTAAATTATTAATTCCTTCGTATATTATTGGTTTAAGTTGTCGAAAATTAATATTTCAATTGTAAGGTTCGCATTAGCATACATTTATAAGAGATATGTATTTTTTTAATAAGTTTTTTGAATACGGCACTTGGAAGACGAAAAAGTATAGATTTTCTTACAAAATGACTGATAACTAAAAAATTAATCCAAATTTTTGAAAAAGAAAAAAAATACTTCTTCATTATGTCAAAACACAATTTTCGTGCCTGGGCGAGGCTTCTGGGGCGATATATTGTGATTACAAACAGACTAATACAGAACTAATAAAGTTTGAAAATATCCTATCTGTAACTCCGAACTGCTCGACCGTAGCGCTTCAAAACCGGCGCCAATCGATTCCTCGTGGCCAAAAACCCCAGACCCCCAAGTTTACCGGAGTTTATTAATTCTGGGGCGATTTTCGACTTGGCAATCATTCCTCGTATTATAGTATAAGATTGACGAAAATATGTTGGATATCAGAAATTTAAGCATAATTGGCGATCGCAACACTCGAATACGCCATCTAGGGAGAGACCAGTTTCATGCTTTTAGCCCTTTTCCCTTCCATCTCCTCCTTTTTTCAGTTGTATAGGAATGTACTACGTTACTTTCCCTTTTCTTAATTTTTTTCCTTTTTATTTAATGAAAATATATTTTTAAATTTCCGTGATACTTTTCTTTAGAACTACGTTTGATGTAGTTTTCAGTTCCATATAGTTTTCCGATCTAAAAGATTTTAATCTATATGAAAATCAAGAGAGAAACTAACGTACTTCCTTCCTCTATGACTTTCCACGCGCTAATAGGGAAAGCATGTCAAAAAGTTGCCATAGGTAGAGAGTTCTGCTCTACGCCACCTGCAGCCCATTTCGATCGCCAATGTTAGAATTAAAATATTAAAAAGACTATATCGTTGATAATAAAATATTTATGAAAGAATGGTGCGAGTCAAAAAGTATTGAAAAAATATCTTAAATATTTTAGTAGAAATTAAAGATAATGTAGCGATTAAAATGCATAAAACTTTTGGGATTTTTTTAAAATTTTTAGGGGATTTTACAACGCCATCTGGGGGTGAACAGTTATCGGCACCTTGCAATACTGCTCGTAAATAGAAATGGAATAATCCAGTTTCTACTGTGGACGAAGTTTATTTTTTATTTTTTACCGAAAATCGGTAAAATATTAGAGATTTTATTTGCGTCCAACTTTAGAATTTCTGAATATTTATTTCTTGTTGTTCATATACTGTAATAATTTATATTTTGATGCATTTCGCATCTGCATAGTGTTTCATCTTATGTAGAAAAAATAAAATGTCTCTGGCAGAAAATGTAAACACAGATTTTCTTCCAATTATTTATGATGTAATTCGTAGGTAATATTTTCGAAAAGCAAATTTATAATTTCTTTTATAACTATGTCTTAAATCATTCCTTTCTATTTAATAAATTTGTTCAATTGTTGTTTTATAATTAAATTCATGTTAACTGATCTTTTGAATGTTGTTAAAATTATTTGGTATTAGAAACTGCCTAAAACCATTATATGGTGCGTAGCGTTTTTAGAAACTGCTTATTTATGCTTTTTGTTTTTTAAAAGTCCTGTAAGGTGCTTTTTTTATTGGGTGTTTGCTTAATTTTCCCTTTTTGAAATGATATTTTCACATTGTCAGTCCTTAGCTTATGAAAGCGCCGAACATTTTACATGAAATATTTTTTTTTTTTTTTTTAAAGTTGTTTGAGGGTCTGCATGTGCATATACTGAGCTGGGTTTGGTGAGATTTTTACACTCTCATGTGCAACTCTGCTGCATTTTGCAAGTTATTCTCACTTTCAGGCTTCATTTTCCACCCTCTGAAATCGAACCGAAATATCTTTTCGGTTCGATTTCAGAGGTGACTTTTATGGTGGCTAATATTTGGCTATTCGACTTTTTATGGTGGCTAATATTAATAATAAAACTAGTTATTTTATCATGATCATGTAAAGTCTTCGAAAATTATTTTGCATTTTCTTAATGTATAAAGCGCTTAAAAATATTTTTAGTGCTTAAAAAGTACTTTAAAGGTGCTTAGTTTTTGTTGAAATATTTGGCTACACACCTTGCATTAACTACCAAAACACATTAAATTTTGGAAGATTTTTGAATGGTGATCTTAAAAAATAACGTGTAGATGTTTGCCTGAGGGAGGGGTGGCTACAAATTATACCTTTCGAGTTGGTCCCTTTCTGTGATATTTTTTTTAGTTTTTTGTGGACCACTACCCTGAAGTTTCCAAGACTTGGTGTTTATTGTGCCACTGATCATGATATAAGAAATCTCCCCCTTTTCATTAAACATAATTTTGAATTGAGGAAAGAGAAACTCTATTAAGTGCTTTTATAGCATTTAACATCATATGGCATTATACGTTCTCGTGGGCAGCAGCCCACGAGAACGGGACCTACTTGAAAGGTATAAAGCATAGCAACCCCTGGACAAACATCTACAGGTTTGTTTTTTTAATTTGCCAGTTTAAAATCTATTTGGCACCTTGAGGATTGTAGTTGGCACAATAGATCACAATACAGAAATATCCCCAAGATGTTTTGAGACCTATCTTACTGAATGTGGAAAATTCTGATCCTTGTTCGTGTTAGCAAATTTTTTGCATGCAGTGGGATTGACCCGCTTTTTTATTTTCTAACATAACATCACTTTGCTAAAATTGGTTTCTAGTTTTTTTAGTTCTTAATATTAACGTTATTTTTCCGCACTCACATCAATGAAATGATATGTTTTTGTTTTAGAAAGTGATTAAAAATATTATTGAGTGCTTAAAAGGTGTTTATTTTTTGTTCAAGAATCTGGCTACACACACACCTTGCTTATTTTAAGAAAGCCACATCTCTTTTGAAATTACTCTTCAAAAAGTATTTTCTGCGAATGAAGAAGCGACATGACCCACTTTTATTATCGTAGGAGATCATAGGCATATTCTATGGTGAATTATTAATTTTCATGATATGGAATTTGATGTGCATCTATTGCATTCTTGTGTGAAAATTTGAGCCTTTTGTATGTGCTGATAACATATGTAAACTTCTTTAGAAATTCAACCATTCTTCTCTTGTTTGAAGACAGTTTTCACTCTTTTTATAAAATGCTGTGACAATAGGTTTATTTCGGAATTAGTGCATATTGTAATTATCACTTATTTCCTGATTCTATTTTTGCTTAGCAGTTATATGAACGTATGTTATTTAGTGAAAATGTCTGCTCATAACTAGCCAAACATATGTTTAGAGCAGGAATTACAAATTTTGAAGTAGATAGAAAATTATGTTTTTGTCAAAATAAATCTAGTATTTATGAGCATCTTGAGTAAATATTTGCTATAGTTTTGTGCCCTGTGGCAGAATTTTTTCGAGCTATCTGCGACAAAACTCTCTAGCAGTAATATCTTTCTACAAGATACTTTTAATTAGAACAAATATGTGTATGTTACTGTGTTTACAAAAAAAACTTTATAATATTTTTTATAATTGAACATGCAATAATTTTTTATTCTAAAATTATGGGTGATATTCTCGCATTTTGTCCGGGAATGCACAAATTACAGTAAAACTTGTGTAAGTTGACCACTTGTGGTGCATTGTTTTAGTGGTCAACTTATAGAGGGGGCGGGTCATTGTTTACTTTTTCATTTCCTATATCATGTTGCTATATATTTAATATTTTTTTTTTTACTTTACTAAAAATTTTATTTAGCAAATAACCAAATGAATGTCTTAAGAAATGTGTTTAAACCTGAATGAACTTCAATTTGTTACATATACATAATTCTAATATTTAATTAACTTTTTTTTAAAATTATTTCGTTAGTTATGCATGTGAAGTGTTTAATAAAAATAATTTCTTAAAATATCAGAACACGAAGACATGTAATTTGAAAACCAAAACAAAATTATTTGAACACTTTAAAATTTATTCTGTTATTACTACACTTACATACCTATCTGCTCACTATTGCAACTGGAAGAGCAACTTTTCAACTAACACACCTGTTTTCAATGAATAAATGAAAGAAATGGTCAAAAGCTGCCCCCCTACAGTTTCCCCAGATGGTCAACTTACAAAAGGGTTTAAATTAGCTTTTTACACTTATTCACCAAACAAGTGAAATTTTAACATACATTGCAAAATGACAGAACATTTTCTGAATTTTTTTTTTTCTGGTCAACTTATGAGGGTTTTAGAATAGAATTTCATAATACTCCTAGACAAAATTGACTTATTTCAGTGGTCAACATACAAGATAGACAGGTGGTCAGGTTACAAAGGTTTTGCTTCTTTATATTATATAGGAAAAATTCCGCTCTTTATAATTGAGGTCAACTTATGCAGGTGCCCAACTTACAAGGGTGGTCAACTTGGCAGGTTTCACTATATTTTCTTTTTGTGCATTTTGTTAATGTTACGCTTATCGTAACTCAAAATTAAAATCACGAGAAAGGGCTAAAATTAGATTTCTAGAACATCTCTAAGTCTTCGAATAAATAGAACTACCGTGGGAAATCTCCGTCGGCAAATAGTTACTTAAATAAAGGAAACTTACTTTCTTAAATTTAAACAAATATTTTATTTATAATTAAACCATTTTAGCTTTAGCATTTACAATTAAACCAACATTTAAAATCATGAAATGTGCAGTAGTAATTGCTAAAAAAAAAAGATCAATGACAAAATCACGTGAATCGGACTTCTCAAACGCATGTTTCATTTCGAGATTAGGTCATTGTAATAAATAATATCATGTAAAAAAATTATTGGATTTAAAAATTATGGAGAAATAAATAGCAATAGCTGTCAAATATTCAATAGAATTATTTACTTTTTAATGTAATTATTTACCTTCAAAAGTAAATATTCAAATAAGTTATTCGAATTCTCCATTTAAAATGGGTCGTGAAATCTGCATGAATATCAATAGCTGCCGAAAATACAATCAAGAAACACTACATCAATCTCCGATACTACCGCGTAAATTAAGCGCATCAAAAGAGTGATTATCTGAACATGTGATTCCCCTGCAGTAGACTTTTTTGGGGATTTCTCCAACGTACCTCTCTTTTACTAGCAGTAAATGGGACTCTTTCTGATAAGGGTTATTAAATGCGTATTTTTATTTAGACATTCAGTTGTTGTAATAAATAATATATTAAAAATATCGGATTTTAAAACTATGTGGAAATCAATAATAACTGCATTAAAAAAAATTAGAATGAAATTTTCTGCAGAAAAGAAAACCAAATTTTTTACTTCATTAATCTTTATTTTTCACAAGTGAATAGAAAAGGTTTTTTTTTTTACTTGGATGCATGAGTAAAGCATCTTTTGAATACAATTCTGAAGAAAAGAAAAAAATTTCTGCAAAAACTCTGTAACGTTCTGCAACAATGTCGCCAAGATTTTGTCATGAGGTTTACAATTAAATTGAGAGAAAAGTTTTTCAAATCTTAGAAAATTTACTCAATTGCCCATTTTAAAGAGCTTTTTAATATTTTGGTTTTCATGATTAAATGTTAATTAGGGTGGTTATTTATACAATTAATCAAGTCATTGCAAATTAATAATTTATACAATTAACCTGGTTGTTCTAAACTTTCTTGATCTGCATCAAATTGTAACATAGACTGATGATTCATAAATTAATGTTCGTAGTTTTTCTCTTATAAGTTATATCATAGTTCTCAAAATATTTTTGTTTTCAGCATCGAAAAGGAAATGTTTGAAAATGCTCAGAAACCTCAAGAATCTGTTGAAAGTAGCTTGAAAATTCCTGAATTTAGAACGAAGCTCCAACAATGCCGCGAGCAAATTCAAAAGCTCCCGGGGGTTGATTATACTAAAGAAGAACAAATAAGGAGGTTGGATGCTCTCCGAGAACAACTAGTGCAAAAAAGGGAACTGCTACTTAAGTATAAAAATATGTGCCATTTTGATAGTCCAAAAATATAAAATTTACCTTTATAATTTGTCTATCTCTTTATATATATATATAAATAAATATTGTGATATTCTCTTCTGCACAAATCGCTAACCTTTTTTTTTAACATGTTAATCCGAAGAATCAAAGGTTGTTTCAATATTGCTAATTTCTATTTAAAAAGTGTGAGACAGTTTTGTTTCTATGACAAGAACTTTGAAAGTTTCAGAAATAAAGCAGAATACAGAAATTTAGTTGTGCAGCCAATTCCAGATTTAAGTCAAAGCAAGATACAAGTAATTTCTGGATTGCCTTTTGCAACAAAAGCGGATGATGGTTTTTTTTACCATCTTCTGCAAAGGGAAAATGTCATGAAATTGTCACCATTGCAAGTAAAAGAAATTTTGAGTGTGCTTGCAAATAGCAAATTTGATGCAATAAAATATGCTTCTGTTCTCAAGTTCTTGGATGAAAAATGTGCATTAGGTGCTGAAAGATGGCCTTTGGACCTTTCTTTTTATATCCTTGATGCTTGGCTAATTATTTTGGGGCAAAAAGCCTTCAGAAAACATTATTATTCTGCTATTACTAGCCAATGGAGTAGAAAAATTAAAAAATGTTCCAAGTCTAATTTGATATTGGTGCTTTATTTTATTGGAATGAGTAAGTCTGTACAACCTTTTTTAATGGATTCAGTTTTAGATCGCATGGAAAATATTTTATCAGAGTTGAGTGAAGAAGAAATAGCCCTAGCTTGTCTAAGTTTCTTTAAATGCAGCAAAAGAGTAAACTCAGTTCCTTTTTTGCAGCGATCTTGCCAAGCTGCAACGCACCTCCTTCAAAAGAATGACCAATTCAATGCGATAAGTGTCCTCAAGTGTTTACGTCTTTCACAGTATTACGATGAGCAATTGTACGAGAGTGTTGAAAGTTACATTATGAAAAATTACTCCACTTTTAACATGGTAGTGTGTAGCAATTTTCTTGCCTTGTTCGCAACACAAAACATTTACAATGGAGAACTTTTTAATGTTTTGGAAGTGCATGCCATTGCAGCATTAGATGAAGAAGTAGGTAAAGAAAATTTAAAGACCCATCCATCTCTGAGGAGCCGTGTAAAAGACTTTGCTCGCTTTCTGTGGGCTCTGACCGCAGTTGGACATCCTGTTAAAGAAGATACTTTGACGTGCCTCACACGCCGTATTGAAAAACGCCTGAAGCTGGGTGAATATGAATCACAGCTTCCAGTCTTAGTGGATACTTTACAATCTTTTGTGCTTGCCAATCACTACCCATTGGATATTTTTTCATCAGGTTTAAGTCAATCAACATTTAAAAGGATTTATAACGGTGATAAAGCAAAACCAAAATATCAGTTATATTTCGTTGGAAGGAGCGTCACGATAGAATGCCCAGAAATTTCTACTCTTACCTCAAATACGACCCATCCTATCCCGAAGCAACTAGAAAAAGAAATCAAAGAGAGGAGAGGATTCGAAGAAATTCTATCCTTTTTGAATCGTAGATTTCCTGCCTGCCATATAAGAAGCTGTTATATTATACCCCACATTATGATAGCAGGAATATTTTTTTCGTCAAAAGCTCGCACGCCAAGTGCAAGTGTCAGTCATAATCCTATGCTCAATAGTGTAATATCCAAGCAAGTGCAACACATTATCAAAAAATATGAGGAATGTATTTGTTTTGAAATATTAGATTCCTCGGTCTGTGCAGGTAAAAATAATCAGGTTATAGGGCTAATGCAGACAAAGATCCGTCAACTAAAAAAACTAAATTTCAAAGTGGTTGCCCTTTCATTGGATGAATTCAATAAAATTATACAGGCAAATATCCCTGATGATTGCGACATTAATAAATTGTTTCAGAAAAATTTTGTTTAAATACTATTCATGTTCATGGTTATTGTTTGAATATGTTTTCATTTTTGGTATAAGTAAAGTTTTATTTATGCCTTAAATCCCCTTTTTTAGTGCTTTTAAAAATTAATTTTATTTAATAGACATATAAGGTTAACAATTGTGCATAGTTAATGTATTAACATAATGATAACAAATTATACAGTTCTTATTTGCTCCTCTATCTTTAATTATGTATGTTTTGTCAAAAACTTGATATACTTTTGCCCTAATTTATTAATAAAATACCAAAGATCTCTGTAATCCACATTAATTTAACAACATTATAAGCAAACCTGAATTGTTAAATTTGTTAGTTTTTAGTTCTAATGCTCTTGATAATTGAATTTTTTTTTGTGCGTGTTAATAATAAATACTGAAATATGTATTCTTATGTTTTAAACTATTTGTTATTGAAAATTATTTTGAAGTATTAATTTTTATTTGTTCCAGATATAAATATATATAGTATACTCCTGATTTCTTGAAAACCTTTTTATGTCAAAAAAATATTTTTTCCCTTGGCATTACATGTCCATCTAATGTTAATTTGAATTCCTATGTCGAAGAGTTTTTTCTCAATACCTCATTATGTCAAATATTTTTCGAGATAGAAGAGAACTTTTTCCCAATCTTTTCTAGGCCAATTCTTTTCTTTTTAATGTATAATTATTTTTGTCTTTTAAAAATTATTGTTGTTGTATGTAGACTTGTAGTCTACTATCATTACACTCATAAGTATTAGTAATTATTCTTAGGTTTCATGACTCTACTTTTTTAGAAAAAACTTTTCTGCTTTTTAGATCATATTTAGCTCTGAACTTGTTATCGCGAGACTCCCTATCTCAAAAAATTTTTAGCATTCCTACAACTTTGAGATATTGAGAGTATACTGTATATTATCATGTTTAGTAGGTAAGCTTAATGATATGTGGATTGATCCATATAACATGAAGCCTGACAATTCGATATTTGTGTTATAAAGATCTGTCTGTAATAGATGTGGTAAAATATATGAAATTAAATAATTAATAAATACAGTGGTATATATTTTAAGTCAGAAGATTTTCTTTTATAAATACTGTATTTATTATTAATATTTTGGCCATAGTAGGTATTTTAAAATTAAGAGAGGGAAAATATGAAAACAAAGTTGTGTGATTTGCTTTAATCTTAAAATGTATTTTATTTAATTTGTCTACTGCACATGATTGTTCTATTAATACCTTTATTTGAAAAAAGTGTTAATAAAAGTATTTTAGATATGAATTCTGTTGAAAAATAAATCCTTTTTTCACTCTTTAATTATAAAACAAGCTAAAAACCACAAGGAAAGGAAAAATTTATCCTTAATAATTCAACAAAAGAAAATTTTATTACATTTTTTTTCCAATTATTTTTGATAAGTATTAAAACAAAATGAATGGATCTGTCGTATACCTAACTAGTTTATGGTAAAGGTCCATTTTTATTTCTTTAAAAAATGAGTCGAAAAAAAGTTTTAAAAAAATTTATAACAGTTAAGAGTTTATATTTAGAAGAAATTTTTCTTATCAATAAATTATTTATTCTAACCATAGATAGGAGTGAAAGGATATATTCTTTAAAATTTTAGACCAATAAAATGTAGCCACATCAGAAAATGACATAGAATAAATCATCTTAAAATTTATTTTTAAATTTGGGAATTTTTAATGAATAAATATTACCCTTTTCAAAAAAATATTACAAAAGAAAAAAAACAAATCATGTTACTGCTTCATTCCTCCATGTAAAATATATATATATACATTTATGAAGGAAATTTTTTTTTTAAATATTACAGTGGCCTCAAACTTTGTATACATTAAAGTCAAATGAAAATAATTACTTGTACGCTTTTGTCTCTCAGAACTCTAGAAAGAGCAATGGACATTTTCTAATATTTGATTACGTTTTAAGGTACCATCTATATAACATGTAGAATGCTATAATGAATGGCATTATGTGAGAAGTCTTTGATTTGATTCATTTTCTAATAGTTGATTACGTTTTAAGGTACCATCTATATAACATGTAGAATGCTATAATGAATGGCATTATGTGAGAAGTCTTTGATTTGGCCTTTGTTTAATGCATGAGTGTAATGAAAAGGTTGAAATCGTGAAAGCTTTGTTTTGATCTCCTATTTTCGTTAATGGTGGATAATAACTTATTTTTGCTAACCATTGATCTTTGAGTTAAATATCAGAGAAAATAAATTCATGAATGTGTGATAATTTGTTTTATAAGGGTTATTTGCCTAATGTTAAGTTAACATATTTATAACTGCTCATACTTATTCAAAGCACAAGTATGAGGTGACCAACTAATAAAATATCATGCAGTGTGCTCAGATAATCAGTGATAAAAACAGTAACATAGTTTGTATTCGTTCTGATAAAAAATTAAAATCTGTTATGTGTCCTGATTTTTACAGAGTTTTTTTCCTTGAAATTTCTGATTTTTGTGTGTGTTCAAAACATTCCATTTTCTAGGAATACGAATTCGGTTTTTTAATAAGAGTTGCAAGATTAGACTTTTTGTAAAAATTTAATAGTGATAAAGACAGTTACTTTGTTCTGATAAAAAATTAAAATCTGTGATATGTCCTCATTTTTAGGGGTTCAAAATGTTCCATTTTCTATTAATACAAATTCGGTTTCTAATTAATAGATTAGAAGAATTGTAAGAGTAGGATTTTTTGACCAACATCTTTTAATTTTAATGTTAGTAAAAATTGCAAAAATTTAATAGTGAAGACTTAAGGTCTATCCTCTAATTATATACATAGTCCAGGCTTATAAGTTTGACTACGATTCATTATGCATCTGCCTTTGTTATTCAAGAGTTCTTTTTCTTGCCAGCATTAACAATAATAACTACTAATGTGGGGAATGGATTGTACTTGTGCTTGCGGATAAGTGTAATGTAATAATCAAATGAGTGGGGAAAACATAGGTTTAGACTTAGAATCTATTTTCTTTCAATCGATACCTTTTTCTATTTAAGTGTAAAAGGGGTAGCCCCTTATAAATTTGCCGAAGATTAGTAGTGGATTTCAATATTAACTTGCACGTGTACACTGTTTAATTTTAGAGCAGTGTGTCTATGCAAAATCATGTTAATGAGCATTTTTAAAAAATGCTTAAAGGTGCTTTTGTTATTGGGTATTTTTAAAAAGGGCTTAATTTTCCCTTTTCTTAAATGAGAAATTTTTTTTCTATATCAATTGTCGTGACATATTATGCAAAAGAGTGGTTTCAGATTGTTCTATTCAACATTTTTACAATTTATTCAACCATAATCTATTTCGGCTTACCGTCACTCCATAGCCTATGAAAGCGCCAAGCATTTTAAACGTTTGATGAAATACTCGCGAGTTCGTATGTGCGTATAGTGAGCTGGGTTCGGTGAGATTCTTGTACTCGCATGTGAAACCCTGCTGCATTTTGCAAGATATTCTCAATTTTGTACTTAATTTTCCACCCTTGAAATCGAACTGAAAAATCTTATCTTTTTATGGTGGCTCTAATATAATCAAGAAAAGTGTCCTTTGTCAGAAACTAGTTGTTTTATTATGATCATGTAAAATCTTAGAAAATTATTTTGCCTTTTGTTGATGAGTATGGTGCTCAAAATATTTTTTGAATGCTTAAAATGTAAGTAAAGGTGCTTATGTTTTGATTAAAGGTTTTGCTACGCACCCTGAAAATCTTTATCTGGGTTTAACCCTTTCACAACAGGAATTGCATACGTTACTGAAATAGAAGCATGTTTTTCTATAATGTACACATGTTTTATTCACATAGTTTGTTTACTTAAGTTTTTTCTTGTTTTATTACAATTCTAAACAAATTTTTTCAGCATTTAATGACCTTTGAGATTATCAACTTTGATTCTTATTCATTGTTTAAAAATACTATGAAATATGCAGATTTGATGCGCTAAATTTGATTTGATTAAATTCTAATAATTTGAGATCAGAGTTGTAACCCATGATCATTTTTAAAGAGCAGTCATAAAGCATGTAATTCGGAAACATTCCTTTCCTCTCGTATTTTTATATCAAAAAATCATGTGCATGTGAGTCATATGTTTTTTATTTCGAGTAACTGGTCAAATCTGCACATTTCTCAAATCCTATGAAGATGCAACTCCAACTTGTGCCTAAAATTATGGTTTTTAAAACAGTCCAGTACACTGTCGCAAATACTTGACGGCCGAGAGTGAACGAGAAAGCACTCTGTCACGCCAGTATGTCCCAGGAAATGAAGGCGTTTCATGTTGGCACGTGTACCTGACAATCGGTGTGAAAGGATTAAGTTCGATCGCAGATATACATTTCTCTGAAAATTCACTGCACAGTTGTTGTTTTTTTATTTTCAAGGTTAATGAATTACCCATATATTTTTTTTCATTCTATCTACATTGCCCTGATAAATTAAGAATGTTTGAAGGGATGCACTGTACGCCTAAATAAAAAACTGTAATTTTAATTAAACACATTTCATTTTTAATAGAGCCCAGGAATGTTTTTAAAAGTAAATTTGTTGTATGTGAAAAGATTTAATATGATTGTGGAGTAAAATTTTAATTTTTGTGCATCTGCGACCTTTCCTTTTTTATCTACAATAGAGCCTAAATAGCTAAATGACTATGTCATCTATTTCGTGATTTTCGATTTTAATTTTGTCATTTTTCTTTTGATTTATTCTCATTACTTTAGTTTTCTTCTTGTTTATAAATAAACCTACACTATTTGAATATTTGTTGAATTTGTCTGTTTTAAGCTGAAGGTCTGTACATTTGGATGAAATAAGTAGGATGTCATCAGCAAAATCAAGGTCTTCTAAAGTAGTTGTGAAATTCCACCTTATTCCTCTTTTTTTTTCATCTTTCAAGCTGTTTCGCATAATCCAGTCTATCACCAGTATAAATAAAAATCCTAATAAAACACATCCCTGTCTCACGCCAGTTTTTACCAAAAAGAATTCAGTTAATTCTCCATTTACTTCAATACATGCTTCGCTGTTATCATACATATCTTTGATTATGTTAATATATTTCTCTGGCCGGGATAGCATGGTCGGTAGGGCGCTGGGCCCATGTCCAAGAGGTCGTGGGTTCGATCCTCGCCGACCGAAGACTCCCCGTGTAGTAAATGGTGACTGATGCACGTTAAATCTGTCGAGTCTCAAAGTCCTCCATGTTCCCAAAACAAATCAATACCTCTGGGGGTACTGATCCAGGAATTTCCTTGTCTTCTGGATTGGTTCAAAATTACAAGGCTACGGAGTTGAACATTAGTAGTCGTAAACCCATGAAATTGGGTCGGCTGTTCAACGACGGTTATAAAAAAATAAAAAATATATTTCTCTGGTATATTATAAAGTGATAAAATTTCCCATAATTTCTCTCTCTTAACTGAATCAAAGGCTTTACTGAAATCAATAAAGTTTAAATATAAAGAGGTGTTAAATTCTAGGCTTTGTTCAATGATATTTCTAAGTGTAAAAATTTGCTGCATTGCTCCATTTCCACTGCGGAAACCTGCTTGTTCTTCTCTTAAAATTCCATAATTTTCATGTTTTAGTCTATTCAAAATTATCCTTCCAAAAATTTTTCCCGGTATGGAAAGTAGGCTAATGCCCCTCCAATTTTCGCATTTTGTAAGATCGCCTTCCTTGGGAATTTTCACTATTACTGCTTCTTTCCACTGTTCCGGTATTCTTTCATTTCTCCAGATTTAAATGAAGAGCTTTTGCAACTGTCTTGTAACGGTTTCAAAATCTGCCTTAAGCATCTCTGCCATGATTCCATCTCTCCCTGCAGCCTTCTTTAGTTTTGTGGCCCTAAGGGCATTCTGTACCTCGTCCAGCAAGTTATCTTCCAAAGAAAAATCTACAGTAAATGTTACATTTAATGTAACATTTAGGAGTTGCTCAGAATTTTCAACATGGTGTGCGTTAAGCGTATCTTCAAAATATTCTCTCCATCTTTCTTCAATCCTCTTATCCGTAGTAAGTAACTTATTGTTTTTGTCTCGTATTGCACATTGCGAATTTCATTTATTTCCTTTTATTTGTTTCACTTTCTGATAGAAAGTACTTATTCGTCCTTTTTGCGCTGCATCTTGAGCTTCAGCGGCAAGGTCTGTGAAATATTCCTTTTGTCTTTTCTGGCTGACTTTTTTACTTCTCTATCAATTTGACTATACTGCTGTCTATACCGATTAAATAATCTTTCAGACTTTGTAGTTTCCATCTGTATTTTCTTTTTCCTTCTGTTTTCTATTAGTATTAATGTTTCTCCGGTTATCGATTATTTGCTTTTCTTTCCTTTCTTTTTACCCAACACTTTTTCTGATAAATCGCAATAAATGTTTTTGATATGTTCCCAAGTCTCTTCAACTTTTTCTTTTACCTCATTTTCTGATTGCTGAGTGTTGCTATGATTTTCTTCTTCCTTTAACAGCTCAAATCTGTTTTTCAACTCGATTGAAACTCTTTGGCTTTAAACTTAGCAATGTCATAGCTTATTCTTTTATGTCCCGTCTTCTTTGGTGATTTTCTTAATTTTAGTTTTATTATTGCTAGAATCAAGTAGTGATCTGATCCAACGTCGGCACCTCTCATCGCTCTTACGTCTCTTAGTGAGCTCCTGAACTTGTTATTAATTGCAATATGATCTATTTGTTCTTCCGTCTGGTGAGGTCCATGTACATTTATGTATCTCTCTATCCTTGAATTTACTCCCACCCACACATTTTACGAGTAATTTTAATGTGTTTATTATTATCTTTTTTTATATGCCTGTTTAGCATTAAAAACATAGTTTTTATTTATGTGTTGCAATTTTTTTCCCAAACTTGCTGCAGAGATATAACAAAACATATTTAGCATTGTAAAATAATAGCTTTCTCTGTGTCTATGGGTATATTTTTATGAAATTTGCAACAAGCTATCAACAAAACTGTTGCCTGGAAATTTATATCTGATATATATCTGCTGTTTTTTTTCTTAATGAAATGCATGTTTTTTGTTATTTAAAATTGACCGTAATACAAGTGAGACGCACAACAAAACAATTGCTTGGGGGATAACGTTCCACATAGGTCTGCAGTTACTACAAAACTGTTGCCTGGAAATTTACATCTGATATATATCTGTTGTTTTTTTTCTTAATGAAATACATGTTTTTTGTTGTTTAAAATTGACCGTAATACAAGTGAGACGCACAACAAAACAATTGCTTGGGGGATAACGTTTCACATAGGTCTGCAGTTACAACAAAACTGTTGCCTGGAAATTTACATCTGATATATATCTGTTTAATGAAATGCATGTTTTTTGTTGTTTAAAATTGAAAAATTGACCGTAATACAAGTGAGACGCACAACAAAACAATTGCTTGGGGGATAACGTTCCACATAGGTCTGCAGTTACAACAAAACTGTTTCCTGGAAATTTACATCTGATATATATCTGCTGTTTTTTTTTCTTAATGAAATACATGTTTTTTGTTGTTTAAAATTGACCGTAACACAAGTGAGACGCACAACAAAACAATTGCTTGGGGGATAACGTTTCACATAGGTCTGCAGTTACAACAAAACTGTTGCCTGGAAATTTACATCTGATATATATCTGCTGTTTTTTTCTTTATGAAATACATGTTTTTTGTTGTTTAAAATTGACCGTAATACAAGTGAGACGCACAACAAAACAATTGCTTGGGGGATAACGTTTCGCATAGGTCTGCAGTTACAACAAAACTGTTGCCTGGAAATTTACATCTGATATATATCTGCTGTTTTTTTTCTTTATGAAATACATGTTTTTTGTTATTTAAAATTGACTGTAATACAAGTGAGACGCACAACAAAACAATTGCTTGGGGGATAACGTTTCACATAGGTCTGCAGTTACAACAAAACAGTTGCCTGGAAATTTACATCTGATATATATCTGCTGTTTTTTTCTTTATGAAATACATGTTTTTTGTTATTTAAAATTGACCGTAATACAAGTGAGACGCACAGCAAAACAATTGCTTGGGGGATAACGTTTCACATAGGTCTGCAGTTACAACAAAACTGTTGCCTGGAAATTTACATCTGATATATATCTGCTGTTTTTTTTCTTTATGAAATACATGTTTTTTGTTATTTAAAATTGACCGTAATACAAGTGAGACGCACAACAAAATAATTGCTTGGGGGATAACGTTTCACATAGGTCTGCAGTTACAACAAAACTGTTGTCTGGAAATTTACATCTGATATGTATCTGCTGTGTTTTTTCTTAATGAAATGCATGTTTTTTGTTATTTAAAATTGACCGTAATACAAGTGAGACGCACAACAAAACAATTGCTTGGGGGATAACGTTTTACATAGGTCTGCAGTTACAACAAAACTGTTGTCTGGAAATTTACATCTGATATATATCTGCTGTTTTTTTGTTTTTTTTTCTTAATGAAATGCATGTTTTTTTTTGTTTAAAATTGACCGTAACACAAGTGAGACGCACAAGAAAACAATTGCTTGGGGGATAACGTTTCACATAGGTCTACAGTTACAACAAAACTGTTGCCTGGAAATTTACATCTGATATATATCTGCTTAATGAAATGCATGTTTTTTGTTGTTTAAAATTGAAAAATTGACCGTAATACAAGTGAGACGCACAACAAAACAATTGCTTGGGGGATAACGTTCCACATAGGTCTGCAGTTACAACAAAACTGTTGCCTGGAAATTTACATCTGATAAATCTGCTGTTTTTTTTCCTTAATGAAATACATGTTTTTTGTTGTTTAAAATTGACCGTAATACAAGTGAGACGCACAACAAAACAATTGCTTGGGGGATAACGTTTCATATAGGTCTGCAGTTACAACAAAACTGTTGCCTGGAAATTTACATCTGATATATATCTGCTGTTTTTTTTTCTTTATGAAATCCATGTTTTTTGTTGTTTTAAATTGACCGTAATACAAGTGAGACGCACAACAAAACAATTGCTTGGGGGATAACGTTTGATATAGGTCTGCAGTTATTTATGAAATGTGTGTATTTTGTTAAAGAATGATAGTGAAACAAGTAATGTATGAGTGAACGGCTGCAATAAAAATATACTCTAAGTGGTTTCCAAGGAAATAAAAATATTTGTTTCTTTTTCGGCTATTTCTGTGCGATTTTTTTTTCAACTTTTTTTTATTTAATAAAATTCAATGTTAAAAATCATCTGTACAATACAGGGAAAATCTTGAACTTGCATGGAAATATGTGGGAAAAGTCAGGGAATTTGAAAATTTCTTCTCACTGGCAGGGTTTGAAAAAACCGAACCCGCCCGGGTTTTATTGAAAAAACCCCGGGGGAAATTGGATTTTTCCTTTTAGTGCTCATAAACTTTAAAATTTTACCGCGAAAATATTTTTATTTATTAAATAGTGCTGTATAAGCTTAAAAATAGAAATATATCCAAAAAGTTTATATAAAATATATATATATATATAAAATTAAAATAAGTTTAAATAATGCACTATCACTAATACATATTTGAATCTTAATTGTTAAATACATGACGTTTCACAATTTTTAACTGAAGCACTATAAAATATAAATGCAACAGAAATATAAAAGGAACAAGTTTATTAAACTTTTTGTTTTCCAACATATCTATTTAATATATTTATTAAGTATATACTGTTTGTCTAAGATTGGTACTCTGACCGCCACTAAGTCTGCGGCAGTCTGGTGCTATGGAAACAAGAAGAGGGCATTTTAGGGAGGGTAGCTTCGATGAAGAGGTCTGCTTTTCTCTCGCCGAAACCAGTCCTAAAGAGGGACCCCACAACCCTACTTGAAATAATCATACCTCGTTACCATAGTCACCGCCACAGCTTCAGACGAATGTCTGTACCATCTTAGACATATATATATATTTATATTAAATAAATATTTATAATCAGTAAAAACTAAAATTTTAACATTTACTCCTGATTCAGATAATTGTGCTCCGGAAAAAATCCGGATTTTTCGCTGACCGCAATCTGGAAATTCAAGGTCCAGAAGTTTTAAGAAATCACCGATCACATTTATGTATAAAAACTCTTGTATATTTTATTTAAAAATATTAGAACTAGAATTTATACTTGGCATCTTTTTCATTTGTAAATATTTTTTTCTGGTAGAATAATAAATGTGATTAGAGATAAAAGTAAACTTGTACACAATTATTCATTTAAATTAGGCTGCATATAATTTATTTAGAATATCATGTTTTGAAAATATCAATGATTTAAATTTATTAATTTTTTGAAATGCATCATTAATGATTTTATTCAAGAAATTTTCAGGATTTTTTTGAGTTTGGCTCACAATCACCCCTGATAATCTGATCAATGCTTATTTAAGTCGAGGCTTTTTCGTGTAACCAAAAAACGTTGCATCGACATATATTTAATGGGTGGAGTTTTGTAATTTAATGCGGAATATGACCAGTATATCCTGGAATAGCACCAGAGAAAATAAGGCGTTCTTCTGAGGGCACGGATTGTTGATACAGAACAGGACAGCGATACCACTCGTTCACTTTTGGTCTTCGTTCAGCCACCAATCGTTCCAATCTGGAGGCGGTGAGGTCACTTAAATCCTGATGAGCTCCTTTCGAAAAGGTCACACCCATGTCATCAAATTTACCAGTCCAATAACCTGTGTATCCTGGAGGGGAAAAATAAATAAGTTGTTGTTCTTGTCATTAAGGCAAGGGGTGCGATCTTTGGCCGACACCCGTACGTCACGCCCGTTCATACATCCATTCATTCACGGATCATAATTTCGACCTGTACCAGAAAACGATCAATCTCCAATTCAGTACCCCCAAAGGTATTGATTTGTTATGGGAACATGGAGGACTTAGTGACCCGACAAATTTAACGTCCACCAGTCTTCGGCCAGCATGGATCGAACCCACGATTTCTTGGGCATGGGCCATACCAACCAAACTACCCCGGCCAAATAAGTTATTAAATATAGAAAGATTTACTAATTGTAAAACAAAGGAAAAATTAGGATTGCTAATAAGTATATAACTTATTGATTTTGTTATGTTGTTAATGAGACATAATCTTAGTTGGCTTCTTAAACCAGAGTTGTATCAGTCTGACAGCATCAATCGGTGATTCTTGTATTACGATCAACATTCATTTCACTTTTGCAGGCACAGTTGTTCCAAAGTACTTAAATTTAGTGACTTTCTGAGCGTTCACCACCCATGGGCACTATCAAACAATTCTACAATCATGACATTTGTAATCGATATTAGCTACCAGATAGAGTAAAAAGTGAAGAGAAGTAGTGCCCCTTCTGTTACAACATTTAATTAACGTGCAATTTAATTATGAGGCTCTTTTATTATTTTATGCCAATTAATTAAACATTACACCCTGAAGTAGCATATTCTAGTAGAATTTTTTTTTTCAAAAATATTTAATATATTTAATATATAATTCCCCTCTGTTACACTTGGAATTCAATATATATATATATATATATATATATATATATATATATAACATAAAAAGCTTCACTTAATCTTTCTATGTTTTTCTTTTTCTGAAAATCCTTTTCTTAATTTATTTTTCAAAACGAAACGCTTTCTCACACTTTTAAATTCACATCCTGTCTCTTAATCTATTTTTGGTTCAAGTATGCATTAATTAAAAGTAAGACATTTTTCCTTTTGCTCTTTGTGGGAATCGCATGACCTATTTGATAAACCAATTATAATTACTAAGATTTCCCTTATTCCCTAAAATGAAACATTTTACGGATTTCCCTAGCTTTCATTGAGGAGCACAACGATTTCGTGTCCACTTGGAGAAACGTTCTCTGTCTAATAATTAATAAATAAATTTTGTATCCTATGAATATGAGGGTTACCTGGCATGTATGTTTTCCTTTGATCCAAGTCACTCATATCGTACAGGGATTGGCCATAGTTCATGGGATTGGTGAAGGTAGCATATGCCGGTTTTTGTCGATGCTTTGGACGCTCACACAACCTTTTACTGAAGGGAAGAGTTCTTGGCTGTACAACAAGAAAAGGATGACAAATTACATCTTAACAAATCTTGATTATAATTTTTTTATCGTCTTAAGACTTTTTTTTTCGCAAATTTGTTAGAGAAAAACGCAACTTGGGATAAACTTCGAGAAGACTAAGACAGAAAAAAAAAATTTCCATGACTTCTGCTAGAACTAATGAACCACTGAGGCAAAAATATAAGATTGTCAATCTAAAAAATAATTCTGAAATGGCTAAATTTAAAAGATCCTTATTTCAAGAAAAGAAAATGTTTTTTTTTTTTTTTTTTTTTTAAACTTATATTTTGAGAGTTGCAATTTTGTTGCAAAATTCGATTTGTAACATAAGAGTTATTTAATCAAGGAAATATTTGCCCTCTTTCTTATATTCGCCTATTAATTAGATTGAATCAATTTTTAATGTGATATTACGTCATGAAAATTTCGAATCTTGCATTTCAGTAATCGCTTTTCAAGGCGCTGCATATGCCATCGTAAACCCGTGTTTCGGTTTATTTTATTTTTTTTTCTTTTACAGTTAATTCAATTGTTTTTCTCGTGGTTTTTAAAATTCCTATATTATTCAGACACGCAAATTTTGAATCTCGCATTTGAGTAATCACTTTTTGATGCGCTCGATTTGCGTAGATGCCATCGCAAATCCATGCGGTGTTTTGATCGTTTTATGGGCTATTATTGCTACAAGTTTTCTCAATGTTTCGTTTAACTCCCTATATTTTTTATTTGTAAGAAAAGATGTTTATTTTTAATTGGATATGTTATTTATCTAACTTTTTATAGTTACTAAATTTTTTTCAACTACCATCCGATTTACTTTTAATACAGATTTGCAACACAAATCTGGAATTTTTTTTATATTTTGAGAATTTATTCAAAAATATTTTTAAAAAAAGCAATTGTTAAAATAATAACTGAAATTTCTACAGTATGTTAATGGTGTTAAATCACCGAAATAGTTATTATAAATTCTATAAATATTAGGTTTACCAAAATGTCATCTATGGAAGTATATTTAGTATAAGAATCTAATCTGGGAAATTCTTCTCTTAGTCTTTCAAAATTGCTACATAAAGAATCATCTGAAAAATTAATTCATGTAATATTTACATAATTACCTGACATAATGTTTTCATAATTATATTAATATTGTTACAGACTGTCATACGTTTTCAACCATAAGTACTCATATATTTCTGCGGAACGGGCAGCTAGTTTTTAGCTTCTCTTCATAGAGAAAAATATGGGTCTATATTATATGAGCCTTTATATTTGTAAGTCCATTTGGAGCTAAAAAATTGTTTATTTTATTATTATTTTTATGATTTTAATACTAATCATTGTATTTTTATGTTTCGTCTTCAAAAATAATGGCACATATAATCTAAAAAAGCGAATAGATTCTTTAGAAAATTGGATCCTTTATCTTAAGCTATTAGAAAATTTGTAGAAAAAAGAAAGATATTTGGTAACTCACAAAAACTGAGAATTATTTTATGCATTATCTGCGCCTGTACGCACTTTTGCTATTTGTTCTGAATGATGATATAAAAACACTAGCGGACGAGAGCCAATAAATTCCTAGAAGGCCAGTTTTACTGCATTGTCGGAACTTGTTTTCTTATTAGAAATAACTGAGGAGGAAGTAATAGTTAGTGGAGCCTATGTCTGGTGAGTAAGTAGGATTATGAAGTTCCAACTCCTGTAGTTTTGCCACAGTCATTTGTTCGAGTCTGTGGTCTTTGTTGTCCTGCGATTAGATCGGAGTCAATCTGTTGGCCAATTTGGACGGTTTAAGTTTCCGTATCATTTTGGTGCAGTATATTTCTGTTGAGGTGGGTCAGAAGCAACGAAGATTTTTAGTTCATCATTAATGACCTTTGATTTCTGGCAGTCAAAGTTACCTTTACAAAATTTGGCCACTTTGATTATGTTTACTGCGTAGTATTAACACTAGAGCTTAATATGATAATAACGTTTCGTGGACTCTACGATGTCGTACTTCCACGTACGAGCTCTTACTTAATCTTCACAATAGCATGGATTTAAAACAAAACGAATATATAATTTTTTTATATTAAATTTAGAGCTTACAATGTTTTCTTTAAATAGCCGAGATGTCTAATTTTCCTACGAAAAAAAAAAACCAAACTTGAGAATATAAAATAGGATAGCCCAAAACAACTATCTTAAAATAGAACAAAATTCAACTTTAATAAGGATCTGATTTACTCTAATTGTTTGAGAAATGTGTTATATTGTGGGATGAGAAGACCGAAAATGAAATAAAATGTGTCACTTTTTATATTTTTTCATGAAGCGTTCAAGCATTCGCACCATTAAATTTAAAATTTTGTTGTTCGCTTTTCTTTTCTTTTAGTTTTTTAAACTCAAAATTTGAGTACAATCGAATTAACGAAATGTAATTGAATCGCTTTGAACGGCCTATGGATGGTGTTTTCTACACTAGGGAGTGCTGCAAGCTCCATACCGCCTATACTTCCAGGTTACTATGTCCGGTGTATTTTAAAGCCATTTGGCTCACAATGTGATTATTGTGTTTTGTGATTCTTGCAAGCGTGGTATTTGGTTACTTATTATTCGTGTTTACAATGCTAAAGGTGCTAACACTAACGTAAGATGGTGCACAGCTTGCAACAAGAACAAACAGCAATAAACAAATGGAAAGAAGCCATAAAACAAATTTTCACTTCAAACTCACCAGAATTACTCAATAGCATTAATATCTTATGAAATTCGGCAGATTTGAGCTCAGAAATTTCTTCTTTTATTGAAAACAAAATTATCCGTTTGAAAATATCGCCTCGCAGAATAAGCTGTAGTAAGCAGTTGCAAACTTTCTAACCGGAGCTAGAGCAGGTATTGAGCTCGAGATTATTATTGTTTACATTCATATTGTCACGTAGAATAAATAGGACATAGTCTAGAAAGTTAAAGAGAGATATTTAACACCTTCAAAGTACAGTGAACAAAGTAACTGGGGCCTTGGCTTGAAACACCCAGTCTTTTATAGGAATAATATCGGAACAGGAGATGATATATTAGAACATTCTAGAATATATTAGAACATTCTAGAATATATTAGAACATTCTAGAATATATAGAAATAATAAATAAAAGCTTATTTTAGAAAGTTTTAATTTTCTTAGTGTTCTGAGGATCAAACACTGCATCTCTGTCTTTTCAGGACGACGACTCCAACCTCTCGGCCTCGTTGACACGTCATAGCATCCTCCTTAGAAAAAAAAAAAAACAGCGTCCTCGCTGTTTCACTTTTTGACTGTTCTAGCACGTAATCGGGTGGTTGGTCCACGATACTCGAACTTACTCTCGTTCTTAGATTGTTTCTTTGTTTTGTAACTTTTTCTGCATTTTCGGTTTCACATGGTTTCGGTTTTCTAATTGAAACGATGGGTCATGGTAAGGTTTCATGCGCACCACGTTGACGGTTTCCGTAGTTTTGCGCCTTGTAGATGGAGCAACGTCTTCGACCTCATAAGGGATTACTAGCGCTTTATTCTATAAGGTCCAAAATACTTCCTTAATAACTTTTCGAACTGGTTTAAAAATCCAAGCAAGTTCATAAGACATTGGTCGGTGTTTTGCCTCGTATCGCGCATTAATGGTACGAAGGCGAACAAGTTGTCTAGCTTCTTCTGCTTTGCATACAAGATGCGCAGCATTTTTTTTTTTTAATCCAGGTTGGTTAGGAAACATAGTGTCCAAAGTTGTTTCAGCTTCATAACCGTGAAGAAGATAAAATGGTGTGGAGCCAGTAGTTTCTTGCTTAGCGGTGTTATAGGCGAAGGTGACAAAGGGTAAAATAGCATCCAAATCTTTCTGTTCAACGTCAACATACATAGACAGCATATCAGCTAACGTATTGTTAAATTTTTCCGTGAGGCCATTATTCTGAGGATGGTAGGCTGTTGTAGTGCGATGATCCGATACAGCCCTCAAGAGAAACACAGAACCACGATCCGAGATGAGAACTCTTGGAGAACCCTGTTTTAACAGAATGTCTTCAAGCAGGAATTTTGCTACCTCGGGGGCTTCAGCGTTCGGTAGAGCTTTCGTTGTGGCAAATCTAGTCAAATAGTCTGCACACACTTCAATCCATTTATTTCCTAAAAGTGACTTAGGGAAGCGTCCTAGCAAATCAATACCTATTCTATGAAAAGGTGCTTTTGCAGATGGGATTGGCATCAAGCTTTCAGGTGGCAGACTTTTGCGCCGTTGACATTCCTTACAATGAGAAACGTACCGCCTAACACTTCGGTACAGTCTAGGCCAGTAAAAGCGTTTTCTTACCCTATCCAATGTTTTAGCGAATCCCAAATGACCTGCTGTTGGCGTGTCATGAAAGTGATGAAGAATTTCCCGGCGTAACTTAAACGGAATAATTGGTAGGCACTGTCTTCCGACCGATTCATAATTCCGCTTACAGAGTATACTATCCATAATTTTATAATTTGAATCATTACGTCGCTGACCTATACTCGACTTCAAAGTTATTATCTCCTGGTCTTTGTCCTGTTCTTCCGCGAGATTTGTGATGGTAGTTATACTTTTTTCTGGATCATTTTCAGTAGTGGATGTCGTGATAGGCAATCAGCAGTCTATGCACAGACTTATAAACAATAGTTACATCAAATTCCTGTAGTCTGAGAGCCCACCGAGCTTTCAATCCTGTAAGAATGGTGAACGGTCTTCCAAGAAATGGACCAGATAGTAATGTGTTTCAGCCTTCGTCAGTACTCAAGAGACATATGCAATTACAGTCTCTTTTCCTTTCTGAGTTTGAACTAACACTGATCCAATGCCATAGCCACTGGAATCAGTATGCAACTCTGTGGGGGCATCCCCCATACAGGTTTGGTGGTTAGAGCGGCCTTTAAAATTTCAAACGAATAGCGTTTTACTTCTGACCACATGAACTTCTCATCGATTTTTAACAGTTTCTGCAGTGGATACGCTTTGGTACAAAAATCTTTTATGAACCTACGATAGTATGAAGTTCAAGGAAACTTTTGATGTCTGTAATTGAAGTAGGTACAGGATACTTAGCAATAGCCATGACTTTATCTGGATCTGGCTCTACTCCTTCTGTACCAACGACATGACCAAGTACCTTGAGTTTTTTTGAGCCAAAGAGGCATAGAGTTGTAATCCTGCTGCATCAAAACATTTTAAAACAATCCTTAGCCGTCGCAAGTGTTCGGCAAAAGTATCTGAGAATACTACAATGTCGTCAAGATAACACAAACAAATTTTCCATTTCAAATGCCGTAGTAAATTATCCATCATTCTTTCAATGGTGGCGGATTACAAAGTCCAAACGGCATAACCTTAAATTCATATAGGCCATCAGGGGTTACAAAAGCAGTTTTTTCACGATCAGCTTAATCGACTTCTACTTGCCAATATCCTGAAAATAAGTTCATAGAAGGGAAGTAATCTGCGTTCTTTAAGCAATCCAGAATATCGTCTACCCTAGGTAACGGGTACACATCCTTTTTGGTCACTTTATTTAATCACCGGTAGTCGATACAGAAACGCCAACTTCCATCTTTTTTATTGACAAGAACCACAGGAGAAGACCATGGACTTTGAGATTCCTGAATGATGTCTCGAGTAAGCATTTTGTCTACCTCGTCTTGTATAATACGCCGCTCAGCTGCAGAAACTCTATATGCGGTCTTTGGCTCATAGGCTGATGATCTCCTGTATTTATGTGATGTTTTACGACGTTTTCAGATCGATTTTTCTTCGGTAGAAAAACGTTTTTGAATTCCTTTAAAATATAATTCAAGCTAGTTCTCTGTTCAGTTTGTTCAGTTGATAGGCCTGGGACGAGCACACTATCAAAATTTACTTCAGGTTGTATTCCTTTGTCCATTGATTCAGCTATATTTTCGGAGTCAAAGCTGCAGAGATTGTGTTCTTCAATTTCTCCCACATGCCCAACGCATATATCCTTGGGAAGACAAGTAGAGTGATTAGAGAAATTATAAACTCATACATGGAGTCCATCTTTATCTTTCTGTATAATAGACGATGGGAACACTATATTTCGTTGCAGTGTAAGAAATCTACCGCATTGAACCAGTAAACCTTTGCTGTCCTTGCACCCAATTGTTGTTTCCACTTGAATTCTTTTTATGGTCATAGGAGGAATATCACAATCCTTTACTACACAAAGTCGCCCTTGTTGAAGTTCCTTATGTGCTATTTCGTCCCAGGTATCTTCTAGAACTAGTTTCTTGAGGTCACAGTCAATAATAGCCTGTGAGGCGTGTGAGAAGTTCCAACCCAAAATTACATCATGGCTACATTTTTCCAGTACAATGAATTCATGCGGCTGCGTTCGGTTGCTGACTGTCAATCGTATGGTACAACGTCCAATCGGCTTAATGTATTTTCAATCGGCAACTTTTATAAATAAACTAGAATTATCGGTCAGCATAGTTTTTCTCAATACAGTTTTTCGAAATTCATCAGAAATGACAGAAAATGATGCGCCAGAATCAATAAAAGCTGTCACTGGTTTATTTTCCATAATTATTTCGAGTTTATTGTCTTTCATCTGTTGGAGGTTTTTCTCCCTTAGCGTCCTTACCTCCGAAGAAGGGCGCTTCTTCTAGTTCTCCATTGAACGCCTGGATGGTGAGCGACTAGAACATCTTTATGGAGAGGGTGATCTATTTCTACGGCTATATGGGGATGGTTATCGTCTTCGTTCTTAAAATTGTGGCGATGAACTCCTAAGTTGACTACTGGGACCAACACCTTCGTCTGAAATGATCGTCTCTCTTTGTCGTGGGTTATAGTCTTGAAATGTCTGTCTTTCACGGCAGTGTTGGTACACATGACCTGGACGACTGCAGTGATAACACACTGGCCTGTTATCCAGATATCAGTTTTGCGACGGGGAAATTGAGGAAGGCGTGGCTCATAAGTTTGCCGAGAAGGAGCAACTCGAGTTCCAGATGGCTGACGACGTAGTGCTTCTGAGTACGAAACAGGTATCGTTGGTTTAAAACTATCGAAATCTTTGTTTCTGTTGAAGTTTGTTTCGGTCATGGGTGCTACGGTCTCCACAACTTCATGTCGTATAACTTCTTCTAAACTGTCAATTGTTGGTTCAGGAGTTGGAACAATAACAGGAAATAGTCGGGCGATTTCTTCTTGAACAACTTGGCGTATCATTGACAGCAGGTCAAAATTGTCTTCAAGAGATGCAACGGGGACGGCATTTGGTAATCTTTCAAACTTCCTTCGATTAATTCGTCGCTGCCACGAGTCGACATGTTGACAGCATTCGATGAAAGAGGTAGTCGTTGTTACTCCTTTTGTCAGTAGAACTTGATAAATATTTTCCGCGATGCCCTTCATAAGATGAGAAACGCTTCACTCATGCTAGGGTTGATACGGTGGCATAATCCCAGTACTGCTTGTATGTATGCAAGACGTGTTTCTCCCGGTAGCTGAGCTCTGGTTTTCTATTCTTCTTCTGCACGATGTACTGATTGCAGACTATCAGGGAATGTACCTTTCAAGCTAGTTTGGAACACTTCCCATGCTGTTAAACTACTTTCATTATTTTCAAACCACTGTTTGGCTGTTCTACTTAGAAAAAAGTAGGCATTTGCAAGGCATGTTCCGTCGTCCCAATTGTTATATTTAGCGACACGATCATATTCTTTTAACCAAGCTCCAGGATCTTGGTTGAATTCTGCAGAAAAAGAAGATGGATTACGAATGTGCTAGATAATCGGAGTAGTAACAGGTGTTTCGGCCACTAGTGTAGAAAACACCATCCATAAAAAACTAAAATAAATTTTCTTTCAAACTCACGAGAATTACATAATATCTATACAAAATTATCTGTATCGCCTGGCGCAATAAACTCTAATAAGCAGCTGCAAACTTCCTAACCGGATATCGAGAAGGTCATGAGCTCGAGATTGTTGTTGTTTACATTTGTATGGAAAACATCCATACATTCTGTTATTTGTGCAAAACTAAGTACAATAAATTCTCTATCTAAAGCTTCTAATTCTTTGGCCATTGTGTGTATGTAGTACAGAGAGAGTGTACTTACCATTTAAGTGTTGAGCCATGATATCGTGAGTCATTCAACCATACGTCTTCTCGAACTGAAATAATTTGAGAGGACCAAATCCTGGTAAATGGCCGGTATATCTGTAACAATTAATGAATCATACTACTATGCATTTCAATATTACATTCTTCAACTAGAAGCATGGCAACATTTTTCGATAAAGAAAGTGTTTTTTTTTATCCGAATTTTTTAGTACGAGATGTGTCTGGTAAAGACAGGGCCAGATTAAGAACCTAAGAGGCCCTAAGCACTTAAAAAATTTTGATGATCCTTAAATGTTATTAAAAACATCAACACGAATATAAAATCTTTTTCTTAAATAAAATTTAAGTAAATTTTAAAAAAATAATAAATTTATATCACCATCAAATTTCAAACCTTTTTGTCGAGGATCTGGTGGAAATCAAAATTTTTCAATAAATTCTTTGAAGGGTTTTCAAAGCTAATCAGGATTATTTTACAATTTTAGAACAGAATCAAAATAATTTTTTTAATTTCTGGTGTTTTATTTTGCAAAAAAATTTCCCGACCCACGATTTTTTTTTTTTTCTTCCTTTTCAATACTACAAAATATGACCTTATTTTTTACCGTAAAGTCTTCTAATATGTATTTAAAATTTTTGCTAAAAATATTTTTAAATTAGGTCTTAAGTTAATATTTATGTTGAAACAAAATATCGAACTTGAACGAATTTTTATAGATAAAAGCTCAAATTCAGTACAAAAACGGAATTAATAATCAACACTTCTTTTTTTTTTTTTAATTTCTGAGAATATTAGGAAACCTTTGATAGTTCTCCGTGAATTAATAAATGTTTTCTTATTACCAACAGCATTTATTATTATTATTATCAGGAATAACTGGATTTCGTGCCATCGTTGAACGATGGCTGACTCCCTTTCTCGGTCTTTAGAAAGGGCGATCAACGTTTCTTGTTTTATGTGCCACAAAATCGAATTATTTTCTTCTTCGCTTACTTAAATAACCTGGTGTTTAAAATTTTAATACACACTATTATTTTATTTATAATCAATCAAAAATATCAATTTAATAGGTTGAATGTGAAACATCAAAGATTTGAATTAATAATTAGTTAACTTTATAATTGAACCGTTATATGTTGCTTCACTTTGGTTTCATTTCTGTGAAAATTATCGACAGAAAGTGGGTTTTATATATAAGTGATAGAGCGTTTATTTTATAAAGCATAAAGCACAATATGCTTTCATATTGTATTGTATTGAATACTAATTTTATTGTAAATTCACAAATAACCAAAAAAGCTGTCTGACGAAAAAAATTTATCAGTTTTATTGTTTATATTTAGATTACTTAATCTGTTGCCTAGAGCAAAACGATTGATGTTTACCTGTCGGACTGACCGCAGCGCGTTGGAGGCTTAAGCGCAAATATTTTTAAATGGTTGTAATAAGTGAATGACCACATGCAGACTGCGGAAAATTTAATTCTAATCAATTAAAAAAGTTGACTTTTTCTCACTCCAATAAAATATTTTAAATCAATTAAATTTGAAAAAACAACTGTTAATTCACCATTTGCACTGTTACAGACCAATTTTTAAATGAATTGATAGTTAAAAAGACTTAACCATTTAACTAGTATTTTTCATTGTCTTCAGGATCTTTGTGCATAAATTTGATATTATTTTGAGAAGTTTTTGATCTTATTTAATTGTGATTTCAAAGAAGGATTAGAAATTCTTTAATACATTAAGCTAATGCATTATTATTACATGTTGTTTTATATATTGAATAAAAACCGGTCATTAATTTTCATTTCAACAGTACACTCGACCAACAACATTATCCTATGCTTTTTATTTAAAGAAAAGATAGACTATTAAAGTTATTGAAATATTAAGTAATTAAAATAAAAATTATTAAAATGAAATTTATTAAAATATGGAAGTGTTATGAGATTGTTAAACCAGTTGACTCTAACCAACATTTTTCAGTTTATACTAAACTGATTTTAATTATACTCAAAATATTGTTTTGATGCATATTTTAAATTTAAAAATAATGTAAAATTTTAATGGAGAACTTTTTTTTTGTTAAAAGAATACAATTAAAAACTTAAACGTGAAAATAAGGAGAAAAAAACTACAGCAGATAAACTCAATATTTTTTAATTATAAAAACTTATAAAAATGTGCACCTAAACATGAAGGGAAAAAAAAACAGAGAGTTTTTGAAAATTGATTTAATATTTGCAGAAAAAAGGTGTGCGCAAAATAAAAACGTGAACACCCTGAATAACTTTTCATTAAATGATCGGATTTTTCAAGAACTGGGACTCAATCTTAATGGATTCAAATGTTAAACCTTAATTGTGCTAATTATTGCTGACGATATTTTAATGGTATAGAATGTGAAATATGGCACAGAACATACTTTTTCTGAATAAACATATCTTGTTTCCTCGAATTTGAAATTCTGACTCTCAAAATATGGATGGTAGCTAGCCTCCATCTATGAAATATGGTAGCAATAGTTAAGGCAAGGGGGCAGCCCAAAGTTTGGACCTTAATATGCTAATTTCACTTTTTGCACGTTTAACTAATCCAGGAGAAATTTTTAAGAGAATCAAAAGATTTTTGTACACAATCATAGAATTCGCTAATCTAAAGATAATTTCCTTTAAAAAATTTTATAATTAATTATTTTATCTAAAAGAAGTCGAAACATTTTTTTATTGTAACGTATACAAATAATCCTTAGGGTATTTCATGAAAAATTTAAAAAAAAAGTGTACATATTATGCAAATATATATATACGCACATATATATACTTTGCCTTCTGGATTGGGTTCAAAATTACAAGGGTACGAAATTGAATATTGGTAGTCGTAAACTCAAAAAAATCGGGTCGGGTTCCGAGTAGAATACCGAAGTCAAGTATCACTGATTACGGTCATTTAGCGGGTGGGTGACCACTTTGATCAGCCTGCGTATTGATCGAGAGTGCGCGGTATCGGTTCTCTTTAAACTGTTCTACCGTAAAGTGCTCGACTTCGCGCGCAAGTCCTCAGGCTACCAAAGCAGGGGAGCCATCCCCTCTGCAGAGGATCAAAGTTGCGACGGCATGTCTTTGGATCATCCTCAGGGATGTTTCCCAGCCCATTGTGCAGCTCTAGTGTCGACGGGAAAAAAAAAAGTTCCCTCCTACCTACCGTTTTTGAGTGTTGACATGATTTAGCAAAGCAGGGGTGCAAATCCAACGATTTCAGTTTGTCACATAACAGCAAAGTCACTAAATCCTATGTCTAATACAGCGTTTCTCAACCTTTCAGTATTCGCGGCCCAGTTTTCAATCATAATTTTCATCGCTCCCCCCCCCCCTTCCCACTTACAGTAAAATGTATACAACAATAATGTATATGGAATATTTTGGATTCTGTCTTTGAATTATTTTTAACTAACTGCCAAAACAAAAATAAAGTAAAAGCCAGCAGCAATTAAAACTGTAAAAACTATGTTTGGAGATAATTTTTCAAAACAATTGCAGTCCATACCTCTTTCAAATGATACTGTTGCTATAAGAATTGGTGATATAGCTGAAGATCTGTAGTGTCAGCTTTTCTCGAAGTTGCGTGACAAATTGTTTTCAATACAGCTTGATGAAACAACATATATTAATAAAGCTGTTCATTTAACTGCCTAAGTTCGATTTTGTGATAATATGTCAGTAGTAGAACTACTCAAAACAACAGCGCTCGCATTATTTGCTATATTAAATGATTATGAATTATGAATAAGGCAAACACAGAATGCAAAAATTGCGTCGGAATATGAGCCAATGGTGCTCGTTCAATGTCCGGAAGATTCCAAAGTATACAAGCACTTGTAAAACAAAAATGGCCTCGATACGTCTGGACACATTGTATGGTCCACGGAGAAGCTTTGGCTTCAAAATAAATGAGTCCTGGTTTAAATATTGTGTTAACTACGGTTGTAACCGTAGTAAATTATAAAAAAATGAGACCCTGAGATCGAGAACCTTTTCCGCATTTTGTAAAGACATGGGTTCAGTACATTCAGCTTTACTATTTAATTGCGAGGCAAGATGATTATCACGTGGGAAATTTCTGCAACGTGTTTATGAATAAGGAGAAGAAATCGCCATTTTCCTAGAAGATAACCGACCGGAAGTCAAAAATTTTCGCGATTGTTTATTTGTGATGAAATTGAGCTACTTGTCATATTCGAGAAATTAAATAACTTGGATCTTCAACTCCAAGAAGCAAATACACATATGTTGTATACGAGTGATAAAGTTAAAGCTTTTTGTAGAAAATTGAAATTATGGGGCAGAAATTTAAAGCAAAAAAACTTAACAATGTTTGCAAATGTGGATGATTGTACGAAAACTTATAAGGCTAAAGAAGAACAAATAAAAGCTGTTTTTGTAACCATTGAAAATCATTTAGCCATGCTGGCAAAGAATTTTAAAAAGTATTTTCTTGCTGACGACCAGCTAATAGCAAGTTACAAATGGGTTAGGCATTCATTTCATAAGACTTCAGAAGGACTCTCAATTGATGAGGAAGAAAAATTCATAGACTTCACGACAAGTGGCGAAACCAAACGACAATTTAGTAATATATCACTATTTGAATTTTGGGCAGAAGTAAAGGATGATTTTTCTACACTAAAAACAAGGGCATTTTGTATTCTATTACCATTTTCAACATCCTACTTTTGTAAAACTATATTTCCTGCTCTGGCTTCTTTGAAGACAAAATATAGATCTTGGCTAAATATAGAAACAGAACTGAGAGTGGCTATTTCTAATATTAAGCCTTCCTACGAAAAGCTTTGCTCTGCAAGACAGGCTTAAGGAAGTCACTAATAATTATAAAATTTGTTTCTAATTTAATATGTTTTGAGTTTTGATTAAGTAAGGTGGGTGAGCCTAAGGTGTCCAGTGCTCGTAATGTAGCCCTACCCCCAAAAGTAGAATTATTTTTATTTTGAATCACAAGATGGCCCTGCTGCATTGTAAATTTTGTATCTGAGGTGCACGTGGCTGAATTGGAAGAGATTTTCTTCAATAGCCTCCATTGTATGAAGTTATTTAATTTTTTGCAGTTGTCATTCTAATTTCCGGGTAAGAAGATATTATTATTTATATGCGTTTAAGTTCTTAGAACTTTGAGTTATGATATGTTTTCTGAAAGTTTATTTCTTTTTCTTTAACCACATTACTTTAATTTGAATTAATCTATCAGATTAATAGTTTTAAGTCGTGCAAATGGTGACCAAGGTGGTCCGACACCTGTGTCACTTTGGAGATGCGTGGGCTACCTTCGGAAGCAAACCTGAAATCTAGAAAAGAATTAATTATAAATCAGAACGAAGTTTATTATTTCTCAAAAAGGAATGATTTAATTGAATACCAATTGATTTATTTTCTTTTAAGCAAATGTAGAACTTAGGTATTTTTTAAATTTTTATAATATTTTAACGTTGTCTGCACTGAAGTAGAATTTGCCATATTTTGTTTCAAGTTTTTTATTTTGTTTGCATTAAAAGTAATTTTTCAGGTATTTTTCGGTATTTTAATGGTAGTTATGAGTGTTTTTGCGGTAAATTCTGGTATTTTCTTGTAAATTTGGGTATTTTTATACTAGTTATGGGTTAGGTTAGTTAACTCTAGTATGTTCATTTAAATCTTAGTTATGGTTAGTTAACCCTTTCGAAAGATCTAACTCAGTATATCTTGCTTTATTCTAATGAGTTGACTCAAAAGAATCGCTAGTGACGTCGCACAAGAACTATCAATGTAAATGGTATATAAACAAATTATGCACTCTAAAAACAAATACCTTTTTTAAAGTCCAAAAACTTGGCCCTACAAGCAAGGCACTTAAAGTGCCTTTTTAAAAGACGTTTGCCAGTTCAAGTGTCTTTTCTAAAGACAATTTGAGTAAGTGAAAAAGTGATTTCAATATATGGCTTACCTTTGGAACCTTAGGCGCAGAAGCTACAATTTTGAAGTTGTATTATAAAATAAATGAAATTTTATTTTACAATTAAAAGTATACGTGATATGTGTTGAGATAGGTGTAAGATGTTACAAAAAAAATTCAGCCATACAGACTTAACCAGAAAATTAGGAAAATCCTCAAAGCAAAGCCACCTTTGGTTCCCCACCTAAGTTTTGATTTAATAAGTTGTTTTACTTTCATAAGTTATTAAATATGTCGAAATGTATTTTGTTTTCTATGAGTATATGCGCTTTACTTTCATCCAGTTAATAAATTGTTTTTAAATAATATTTTCTCTTGAATATTCTCGCGCCACCCCTCCAGTGTGCTCGCGCCCCCCTAGGGGGGCGCGCCCCAAAGGTTGAGAATCGCTGGTCTAATAAGATACTTTACAAGATTCTTCAATAGTTATTCTAAAAATATTTTTTTCTGTTTTGAAGATATAAAAAATCCCAGCGAATATTTTAATTTAAGTAAGACTTGTAAGATTTCATTAACTTCTTAATATAGCAATACTAATGATGTCTTAGCATCTGGGCATTTTCCCTTTTTTATGAAAGGAAGGCAAATCAGACGCATTTACATTACACTGTTTTGGTACTAAGCTAACAGTTGTCAAATTGACCTTGAGCCTTAGTTGCTGCTGCATCACGGTGGAGAAGTTCGCAGGATCGAGCCCCGAAGTTTCAACTGAACTCCAGCACTTACAAATATGCAAGTAACCGAGTGATCTGCATAAAATCTTTATTGTGAAATATAAAATATTACACCGCAGTGTCATGTGTCTTATATTTAAACAGTCATCTACAACTTGTAGAAATATTCAGTGTACTTATTCGGTGAATTTGGATTATAAACGTGTGATGTTGCAGTTTGGTGCTTCAGACCTTTCAGACTTTTCCGGGCCCAGAATTTTCTGCAGGTAAACTTTATTGCGATACGACTTTTCATTATATAAATCTAAGTTATTAAGAATGAATTTAAGCAGTTTATTAATTTTTGTAAAATTAGTTTTGATGGTAGGATTAAAGTAGTAACGAGCGTACATCCTCTTGCTACTTCTATAAATTGGAATACAGGTTGAACAGTTTAAATAAGTAGATCAGAAAGAAAAGAAAAAAAAAGAGCATTTAACTTGCTGTTTTTATACTTCGGAACATTTCGCAAAAGGAACATTTCGCAATACTCTCACGACAACTTCAATGCAAACGTTCAGATTCTCAAACAACGTTTGTTATACAATATTTTATGCTACAATTTGAATTCTGAACCACTGCATTGCTTCTAAATTATCTTTTGCTAATAATGACCAACACAAGTAATATAACTTTGACCGTGGGATGAAAATCTATTTAAACTCTCCAGCCACCTCGTAGCGTGCTCTTAGAAAAAGAGCTCTCTCTTTAGGTTTTTTGTGGTGTCTTTCTAGTGTGCCGGACCTACTTCATCCTCTAGCAATTATGTATGTTTTTTAATTTCTGATTTCAGAGTTTAAGTAGCAAGTCAAGTTTTAAGGTATTGCCGGTTATCGTAGTTTTCAATTTACGTTTCATCATTGCCGAAGTTATTATTTCAATTCACGCTCAATGGCTACGTATCACCACCACGGACGTGGCGGAAAGCGGCTCACTGAAAGACCAGGACGTGATTCTAAGAAAGATGAAGAGTGCACCGGTACTGCCCCCAACGTTGCCGAAGCCGAACAGACAATCTGGGAAAAGTTTCCGGACTTGAATAAGAAAATTGAAGAATTTCGAAGGAAAGTGAAGGAAGGTCAAAGGAAGATGAAAGAAGATCAAAGGATAGCGAATGAAATGATTGAGACAACATGCAAAATAATTCCTCCCATGTCTGAGCCAAGTAATCCTGAAATGCCGACAACTTCAGTTGATGTCATTGATATGGAAACTTATGAAGGCGGCCAACTTTTGGAACAGACGGGAAAGGAGTCGACCATAGATTCAGAAAGCTCAACCAAAAATATAACAGAACTCCCATTGAAAAAGAAGAAAAAGAAAAATAATGTCAAAAAAACCGAAGAAAACCTAACCATGATCACAAATAGCAGCCCTCCATCACAACTAGATGTCGCCACTTCCTTGCGGCAATTTGAAGCCAATGTAGATTCTGACTTAGCCCAATCCAAGGAGGATTATAATACAGCTGCAGCTCCACCCTCAACATCAGAAACTGAACTACCAATCAAGTATATTAAAGTTCTTGTCCGTGGACTTACAGCTGGCACCAATACAGAACATATCTCCCTTGATTTGGCCAAGACAGGCATTCAAACACAAAAAGTTATACAGTTTAAGAGAAAAGTGGGCGAGGCCTGTAGGCTCCTCCCACTTTTTCTCACAATTCTTATCCATACCGATCAAAATCAACAAATCTTCTCAGTAACCAATATTTGTGATCTTCCGGTGAAAATTGAAAGATTCCGCGGAGGGAGAAGCCCCATCCAATGCTACAACTGTCAGAATTTCGGCCACACGCAGCGAACGTGCAATTCTCAACCAAGATGTTTCAAATGTGCCGACGATCATCGTTCCTTTCAGTGCCATAAAGACAAAACTGCACCACCCAAATGCTGCAACAGTGGAGAGGCACACAACTGCAAACTACACGGGATGCAGCATCCGCCCCCCCCCCAAGAAGGGCTTTCGAGCAATTCCATCAACAACGATAGGTCAAGCCCATAGGCTGGTCTCAATCATCAAAGAATTAAAATAACTATTAAAAAAAAGAGAAGTTCTACAACTACTTCAAACAATCATGCGTGAGTCCACACCAGAATAATGCCACTTTGACTAAACCTGAACCCCGGCCCAGGTGCCCAGTTCTTTATAAATAAAGTAAAGTAAAGTAGCGTGCTCTTAGTTCAAAAACTTAGCTATCTGAGTATTGTCATCTCAATAAGCTCTTAACCTTCTAGATTTTAGGCTACGACAGCTTCAGCTATATTTGGTAAGTTTTATCTTTGTAGCTTTATGGAATTTTTAGCCTCTAGAATTTTTAGTAGAGTAGAATAAAATTTGCATTGTTTTAGAATTTTCTTTTATTAAAAAATTACTATTTTGGAATTTTTAAAGAAATTGTGGTATTTTAATTTTTAAAATTTAAATAGGAAATATTAAGCGATCTAAATTTATCTAAAATGGCTTGTAACTTTTTTTCAATGAGCTATAGTTTTAATAAAGCTAAAGATTGATTATGTTTGCGTTAATAAAAGCCATTACTTAGAAATTGTAATATTTTCAACCATTTGATTACACACTAAATTTAATTAATTTCCATTCTGTTTTTTTCTCGGAATGCCAAACGATATTTAATGAAGTTTAGTAAGCATTACTTTTAAATGTTTATAAATAAATGACCTAAACATTTCACACTAACTTTATTTTTAATTCAATTACATAAGTAACGCTCATAAACAAAATATTTGACATAAATATTTTCCTGTGAACTTACACTCGTAAAAATAAATACGTATTCATTGTCGAGAACACATTGATTAATGCAATTGTGCGTAAACAATAAAAACAATGAAAAAAGTTAAAAATCAGTAAAAATTTCCACACATCAACAAAGCAGTTGAATTGACAAATGGTTCAACTACACTTGTGTGAAAAGTTTTCCGTGTATCTAATATTAATTTCTCAAGTTAAGTGCAAATTAATTTGTATAAAAACTGGTCTTGTCTGAGATCGTATATTTTTTAAATTCAAGATTTTAGTAAAATTTTAAGTCTGTGAATAATTAGTTGTTTTGCTTTACCGTAAATAAACATTTTAAAATTTATATGAAATTTAAAATTCTAAATATTGCTGTGTTATTATAGGTTAATTGGCAATTGCATCTACAGAAATTAAAGCCACGCTTTTAAGACTGGATTATTGACTGGGTGAGCCACGCATTAAAGATTGGATTATTGACTGGGTGAGCCACGCATTAAAGATTGGATTATTGACTGGGTGAGCCACGCATTATAGATTGGATTATTGACTGGGTGAGCCACGCATTAAAGACTGGATTGAGAGCAGTTCCTATCAGTAAGAGAATTTTATCCTTCCAGGATTTCGTTCCAAGACACTCCCCTTTTTATCTATCAATAGGTTATTCAATGTTCTCTCAAAGTTACATGTTTTGTTAAAAATATTAGATAATCATTGTTAGATATGTATGATTTATGCAACAACTTTTTATCATGCTATATTCAAAATTTTACTTGCTGTTTTATGTTAAAATTTAGGTCAAAATTCTTAAATTTTCTAGCTTTGAAGTTAGCCGCTCTTTTTAAAGTTTATTTTAACTGCTGTTTTTTTACAACTTAGTTTTTTCAAAGTATTTTAATTGAATTTATTTTAAAACATAATTTGAGAGCAGATTTTTGCGTGATAAAGTTATTAGCATATTTATGAGCAATCGTATTTTGTTTATCGCTCGCAGTAAACTCTAAGCGGCAACGATAGAATGTAATACTTGCGAACTTTTAATGTATTTAACAAATGTTCATATATTTAAAAATTCTAAATCCCTCATAATTTTATTTTAAAAAAATTACAACTTCTTCAAATTGAACGGATAAATAACAAATTTACTGCATGTTTCAAAACTGCCATAGATTTTATGAGAATTGACAGTTACTTTTCAAAGCAATACAGTAAATTGTATGTAAATTCCACGTTCTAGGGATAATCAGTAATATGGTAAATGTACCAAATCTTTAATTTTACAATGATAGTGTCGGATGTCATACGGTTTGTTACAGAATAGTCACCTTGTTTTGTATAAGTTTGAATATCGTAATAGAATTTAAAACTTTGTTATATGCCAAAAATAATTTACAATAAAACCTAATAAATTTTAATAAAAACAACCAAGCATTGACATATACTTTTATTATTCTATACGCAAAATTTTTTTCAAGCATAATTATTTAAAAACTTGTTAACTTAAGTAGATATCAATGTTGTCTAGCCTCAAAAAAAATATAATTGTGTGTTAACATATGATTTTGGGTTCCTATTGAAATTTCTATCAAACCAAATATTTCAGAAAGTTTTTAAGAAATACTTGATTATTTTTTAATACTATAAGAGTCGGTACAAATTTTCAAGTCTTTTAAAAGAAAAGAAAATCTTTCACTATTAAACATGTTATATTCATATCTACAGATCATTTTGCGACGACTTTCACATGCTAATTATTAAAGTTATTATTACACAAAAAATATGCTAATAAATTTATTTTTCAATGAACCTATGAAACTCCCTGCGTAAGAATTATATTGGACAAAAATATAACATATCTAGACATTATAATATTTTTTTTTTAAAAAGTGATAAAATACTGTTTGTGTTAACTGAAGTTTATGAAAGCTCTAGAATCTATTCCTTTCCTTCTACACAGTGTAAAAATACACTTTATAATTTAGGGATAAACAGTTCTAAGTGGTAAACTGGATTGTATATTTGTCACTTTTTTGAAGCAAACAATCTAATTCATTAAATATTCTTCGCCCCTAAAAAGGTTAATATTCATGAATCCAGTTAAATTAGTATACTCGTACATTAACTTGAATAGTATTTTAATTTAAAACAGAATAAATTGCATTATTTGAACTGGGAGTCATGTTACTCTTTATAATGAAATTTTTAAAACTGTACATCCAAATTCCTTTTCAATGAATTTTTATCTTTGAAACCTCTTGATTGCATAGCATATTTTAATAATTTTCGCTCTTAATGTTTCGTTAAAGTGTATTTTACTTATTGCTTGGTTTCTAAGGATGCATGCACACAAATATAAATAAAACAACCAATATAACTTTCATTAGATTCAGCCCATAATTAAACATTGCATATAATACTGTACACCACGTTATTTTTATTTTTTTTTTTTTTCTTAATTTCGGAAAAAATTTTTAGAGTTCTGAGAGGAAATTAATTTCTTTTCAGTTGAGTATACTTTCAAAACAAAATAATATAAAGTATATTTACAGAAATTTTTTAAAAGTGCCATTGTTAATATTTTTTTGATACAAAAATTCAATAATTCTAATTTAATATAATCAATTAAAAAAATTCAAATAAGTGTTTCATTTTTAACTTAAAATTTTGTGAAGGAAAAATTTAGACTCATTTATAAGATGAGTATGTGGGGGGAAAAAAATTTTAAGTGAAATTATTAATTATCTCTCCTAAATACGCTTAATAACTTAATTTCCTTTTTTTTTTTTTTTTTTTTTTGATTTACCACTCTTAAAAGCAGCGTATTTGTATTTTTCTTGTCTAATATTGTAAACTAAACAATTTAAGAGGACTTAATTTTAAAAAGTTAAATAAATACTACTATTTTATCGGGAATTGTAATTTGAGGAGAAACTAGTTTCATAATTCTTAAAATTGGTAGTATATTGAAAGTATTTCTTTCAATATGGAACTCATGAAATCAAAATTATTTTTATTTCTTTCGCAATTGCTTTTTAGTTGGATGTGCTGAAACACGGTGAGTAATGAAGTTGTTACAGTAAGGCTTTGTTGATGCAGTTATTTTAAACACTGATGATACACTGCTAAATACTTGGATGCTAATATCATTGACTTTTACTAAACACTAGCATTAATACTAATAATCGCCGAAAAGTATGTAGGAGTGTTGTCAGTAACATAAGGGGGTCTACAACTATCTCAAATATCTGGCGTCTGGTCACTACTGTATCTAAAAACCTATAACAGGCCCAAAAAGTAAAACAAAAGTCTAAGGTTATTTTATAGTCTAGAGCATGCTGGGCTCTTAAAAATTAATACTGATTCCTAGAAATTTGTATTTTTGTAGACCCCAGAATATGAAACTAGACAAATTTATTACCTTGCAAATAATATGCTATGAAATGTTTTAGTTTTTTATATAAAGTATACAAGGATGTATACAGTCTATGTAAGTAGTGCAAATGTGTAACAGTAAGTACTTTTTTCGATGCAAATAAGCAATGCAAAAGAAATACTTATTCTAATGTAGTTAAAATAACGCAATTCTTTTGATATAAAAAATTGATAGTATAATATGGCTTCAGGTATAAATATAGTGTTGGGATCTTTCAGATTATGAGTAAAATTTTTATCGGAGTCATTTTTTATAAATGGAATAAAACATGGGATGAAATAGCCCGGGAATTTAATCTTTTGTTTAATTCCAGAAAATAAACTTTTCTCCATAAATTCTTACTTTGAAATATTTATTGCAAATACAATTTGTGCAGCAATAAAGACTAAATTTGAAATTTTGCAATGAAAATATATTTCTACGACCAACTTATGAATTTTTAATTTCCGTGTGTATAAAATGTTCGTATGTATCAAAATTTCTTTCCTGTAGATATGAATTTATTGTTTCCATTAGTTTTTTGAAAGAATGATTTTTGAATATTTTATTTTTATACCTATTAAGTTTTCCTAATTATAAATATTTTAATTATAAATATTTTAATTATGTCTTTTAAATGTTAGCATGTAATAGTTTAGGGTAACTAATTTTTAACTATTTTTTTTCTGATATACAGTCTAATTTAGTTTCTAAAAGATAATTTTAATGATTGTTTAACAAATTCCCAAGAATTCGCGCCTTACAGATTTTACTTTAGAATTTGGTTATTTAAATTTATTTTTCGTGGTTTTAGATAGTTCTAATTTAGTTTGTAACAAACTAGTGCTTTATTTCGCATTGTTGGGAACAGTAACGTATTTAAAATCTACACGTAATATAAGAGATTTAAAAATGAACTTTTAATTCAATATAGTAAACGAGCATCTAAACGAGTTAAACCAAATTTTAAATCTGGGGATCTGTTTATTAGGTAATATGAGGAACAACTTTTAATATTGAAAATTTGGGGAATTTTCAATACGAGATCTGTAACTTTGCATTCTTTGAAAATATTTAATTTATAACTTAAAACCAAACTTAAATCTTGACCAACTTAAACCTTAGCGTGCAAAAGAATTTTTTTAAGCTAATTTTAGTCATTTTCTAGTCTATAATATTTAAGACCAACAAAATAGTTCTCTTCTGTTAAAAGATAATTACAATATTATAAAGTAGTAACAGTTAGTTGCAAGAGAATTTAGATTACAATAATTTCAACATTTCTCCTTTTATTTAAAATAAGCTCTAAATTTTATCCAGATATAAATTCGTTAGCATAAGTTTCTCAAATATTGTAATTTCATAAGTTTTAAAATAAACACTCATTACATACTTCAGTTATCACAAATCAAGTATATTTTGTCTATATATTAATTAAATAGTACCTAAATATACAGTACAATGAAGCATAAATTGATATTCTTGTTTTAAATTTTTACTTTTTATCATTTATTTTAACTTTAAGGAAATAAAATCCTTGAGTTATTAGTTATTATTTTTACGAGTTAATGAGGAATTTAATTTTGAAATTCGTAACTTTTGTCCAGTTTAGTTTTTATTCCTTTTCAGTCAAAATAAATTTCTATTAATTCATATTTTTGATCTTATATTTTTGTAATGTAGTGTTTTTTTTTTTTATTTTTTTTTATTTTTTATTTTTTATTCACATGCTTACATAACGGGGACAATCTTTGCAGAAGTAAGCTCTCTTAATTTCTAATAAATACAGAAATCCGTTAAATTTAAACAGAACATATCTAACCAAATTTCTTTATAGCTACTCTCTACAATGTTAAGCCTATATCCTCAACACTTAAGGAAAATCACTAACTTAAAGTTAAAAAATAAACTTTGGCCCTATAAAGCAAAAGGTGACAATTCGGTTTCAAACCATGCGAATGCTCGTGGAATTCTAAAAATACTGAAACAATCGGGGTTGCTACTAATAAATATAAATAAAATGAAGGTTTTAAAATTTCTAATTTAACAAGCATGCTCGGTTTTTATTAATTCCTATGAAAAAGTGGCCCTATATAACAATACGTATACAAGTGATCACTTTAAGACAAAATCGAAAAAACTTAATGTAAATTTTTTAAATATGCAGTGACAAAGATTATGAAGCCTCCAAAAGATAATTTTAAACATCCTAAATTTTACTATGTCAGGTTCCTAATATGATCTACTTACTGGCAAATATAAGTGCTTGAATAATGCTCTAGAAATATACGTCATAAATATGATAATAAAAAGTATAATATTTTAATTTACAGAGAAATTAAAACCAAATATTTTTAACTTGTTCCTTTCCTATCAATTCATTTGTATGTTTAGTTTCTGGACTGAAGTTAAAAACGAATTCTCAACTTAGAGATTCAGTTTGTGTCCAAAAGGAAAAGATACTACTGCAGGACGATTTTCTTCTGTAATAGGTACTTCCTGAAGAACGTGCATGGCACTACAAAGTAACCAAACTATTTCTCCTCACCTATTTTTCGATGAAATCGAAGCAGACCTGGCACATGCGCAAATGTGCATCCATGTTTTTCGATAAGAGATATACAGTACTAGCATTCCACATAGAGGTAAACTATCTACTTTTTTTATACATATAAAATCAACTGCGTGTATTAAAACTACTCTCGGCAAAAATCCATCACACGGTCTTTAACATTATGTGAAAATCAAGAGTTCTAAAATTTAAAAAAATTTCTAGTTTAAATTTTAAGTAATTTTTTTAAGTTAATTCAAAATATTCCTTAGACATTTAATGTTGCATTAAATAGAAAGACTAACGATTAAAATTGTATGAATCATAATTTTGCAGTTTTGTAACGAACTTAAACTGAACTGAATTAACTTTTCTTCGTGCTTTAATTTGTTCTCAAATTTATGTTAGTATTAATCTATATTTTATACAATGTATTATGAGCGTAATCAAAATTTTATGTGCTCGTAACATTAAGGTATTAAAATGCCAAAATTCATGAACAGACTGCATTAAAATAAGCAAAAATTTTAATTACATATTCAGCACAATAAAATATTTTTTTTTTCTTTAAATATTAGATTCGAAAACTTCCTGTTTTCTTACTCGAGTGTCGTATGAATAATAAACATTTTAAAAATTTGGAAAGTCATTAAAATGCTGCTTTGAACTGACATTCGACGGATGCTTTTTGTGCATTATATCGATCTGCAGCAGGAAAGTGTGCAGGTGGGAATCGGAATTTTCGAAATTACTGGGGGAGTATGAAGTGGAGGTGTTAGACGGCCGTTCTGCTTTCGTGTTTGACACTCTTTCAGCCGTTTCGGAACTTTTCGATTTATGCCTGCAAGTTTCTGCTGTGGAGCAATGTCCTCAAAAGTTTAACGTTGAATCTCAGTAATTAGAGCATTTTCGATTGTAGAATATAAATATATTCATTAATGCACATTGCGCGGTAATTCAGTATAACAAACTAAAAATTATGGAAACAAGCAATTTAAATAAAATTTGCATAATAATATAAGTGCTAGTTTTACACATAGCTGTGCTAGAATAAAACTGTTAGTATTCCAAAATGTAATAAAATTTGTTAACTGCTATTAAGGATAACTGCTAAAAATAAGGATTTAACTTGTTATCGGTATTTAGCGACTTCGTTAAATAGAGGTCTATTGACGCGTGTAGTCTCATTCAATCCCTCATAAGAAATTGTACAGAAACAATGCGTCATTTGTTTAGGCAGGGACCGATCAAGGCAAATTCAGGTCCAAAGCCCACCAGATTTTCTGGGCCCTTTACAAAATGTTTGAAATTAAATTACTCAAGAGTAGTCCTAACAAAAAAGAATCTATTAAATTGCATGATACAAGAGAAACATTCTAAGAAATTTTAAAAGCAGACAATTGAAGATTGTTTTTCAAAGAACTCATCTATATATTAATACGAAATATGTTATGCCAAAATAAAAATAGCTTGGTGACCATAAACAATTGATGTTAATGATTTTTGCTAAAAATTTGGTGTGTAGAAAAATGGTTTCTGTAGGGGGAATTGAACTTTCGTACTATCTTAACCATGCCAATTTCGGAAATAACGCTATAAATTGGTAGTCCGAAAAACGCCAAAATGGCAACCATAATCTTCTTTCAAAACACTTTCCCGCCTTTTAGTTTTCGTTATAAACGTTCTATGCGCTGGTAAGTGCAAGTATAGTTTGTCTATAGAAATACTCCCCCGCCACAATATCTAAAATCGTCTTCTGCTGTGGAAACGAAAAAAATAGTGCATTTCAAAGAGGGGAGCTTCGTTCTCCCCTGATTCCCTTTCTCTCTCTCCGACCCGAACCAAACCCTGTCTTAAATAAGTACCCAATACCCCTACTTGAACCATTACAGTGTAACCATTAAACTTCGTAGCTATTAGTCACCACCACTACTCCAGACGAAGGGCTAGGGGAATTCTTTACATAAACAAACTATATAGGAAGGCGAGTACGGTATTTACCGAATAGTGAAAAAGATGCCGTGGCCTTTCTACAAAAATACAACATTTTAGCAGACAGTCAGGAATGTAACAATGGTCACCCAATGAAGATTTATTTTGAAAAGCAGGTTTTTGGAAACGCAATGTTGCAAATTTTAATCATCATGTCGGATCTAGAAATTCGCTTATTTTGGTTAATTTTTTTAATTCATTCACTTTTTATTATTTACAATTGTATTATTATTTAGCCGAGATAGCTACGATGGCCTTTTTTTTTTTCCTGCTGTGGTTGTTATGCTATATCGCCAATATGATTGCGATAGTCCGTAAGTACCGGAAAAAAAACAAACAAGTTGCCTAAATAACAAGAAGCAAAGAAGTCTATTTTTGACATAATCTATATGAGATAAGGAAAAAAAATTTGAAACTTGGGGTGAAAATTCTTCAAATTTTCCTATTTCCCCCAAGTTTTTTTTTTTTTTTTTTTTTTTTTTTTTTTAATTGTTTTTTTATTGTTTTTTTATTTTATTGATTTTGGGACAAAAGAAAGACTGGAAGCAAATGACTATAAATTAACGATGTTGTCTGCAACTTGTGACCCGCCGATGAAAATTTTAGTGTCTGAATTATCTCATCAGTTTCTTAATGATAATAAGACAAGTAATCGAATAACGCTGGGGAATGATAATTATTTTAAAGGATAATTAGTAGAGCAAAACTTGAGGTCTATTCCAAATTTTAAAAAAATTGAAGAATTAGTTTATTTAGCATTTCATTTCGGTTGTAAAACGTCAGAACTCAGATTCCAAAACATAAACCCATTAAGACAAATCGGAAGAAAAAAATACTTAAAATGCATAATCAGATACCATTAATTGCATAAGCTCTTTAGTGCATCTTATTGTTTTCTCGTCAAGTCTGTATAATTTCTAGTTATTTTAAAAAGCGTTTAAGAAACTAAGTATATCAGATCTTTAAATAATATACACCAGAAATAATCTTACCTAGGGATACAATGAAATTCTTCAGTGGTACTCTTCTACTCGAAGCATTAAAGACAACTCTCTCTTTTAGAGATCGAAAATTACATTTTGCTAATCCTAGACCAAATTTAAATTTAGAGCTATCGTATAGTTAGTTATCTGTGATCCTTCAAATTTTGAGTGAAATTGTCCAAAAAATAAATTATTTAATTTTTGATAGCTGTGTGTGTTTGAAACAGTTGATTTGCTTTGTGTAAAAAATTGATTCATACGTAAAGCTCTATATGGTAAATTTCAATAGCAATATTAGAAACACGTGAATTTCTTTAGTAATTTATCAAAATTTAGCTATTTATTTCCTTCTTTCATATTCTTTCCCTTAAAAAATTTGTTTATAAAATAAATTTGTCCCGCAGTGGACTGATCGTTAAGACACGGTTCCCAGCAGATCACCGAAGTCAAGCATCACTGGCTGCGGTCAGTGTGCTGGTGGATGACCACTTGGATCAGTCTGCGTAGGGACTGAGGGTTTGCGGTATTGGCTTTCGTTGTAATGTTCTACCGTAAATTGCTTAACTTCGCGTGCAGGTCATCGGGCTACCGAAGCGGGGGTGCCATCCCCTCTGCAGAGGATCAAAATTGTGATGGCATGTCTTCGGATCATCTTCATGGATGTTTCCCAGACCGTCGCCGATAGCCCATTCTGCAGCTCTAGTGCGACGTAAATGAACTACAACAACTATAACATATAAAAAAATATAATATAAAGTATTTAGACGGCGTAGAGAGAGAACTCTCTACCTATAGCAACACATCGCACGCTTTCATCATTAGAGAGTGGAGAGCCATAATAGAAAAAGTAAGTATGTTAGTTTCTGTCTTGCTTTTCTAAATTAAAATATTATCTAGAACTGAAAACTACATTGAACATAGTTCTAAAATGAAGTATCGAAGAAATTTAAAAAAATATTTTTGACAAGTATTGAGAAAGGGGAAAATATCCTATTCAACTGAAAATATTAGGAAAGGGAAGAGGGAGGGTCAAGACATGGAACCAGTCTTCTCACCAAATGGCGCATTCGAGCGTTGTATTAAACATTAAAGAGAGCTAAAATATTAATAATTTTTGTTATTAGTTAAGAATATATAAGTAAAAATAATATTAAAATTTATTAAATAAAACGTGATTACTTAGTTTACCAGAATAGATAACTATTCGTGTAGTAGATATTGACGATCGCAACAATCGAATACGCTATCTGGTGAGAGACCGGTTTCATGCCTTTAGAATGTAGTTTTCAGTTCCATATAGTTAAAAGATTTCAATCTATATGAAAATCAAGAGAGAAACTAACGTACTTCCTTCCTCTATGACTTTCCACACGCTAATGGGGAAAGCATGTGAAGTGTTGCCATAGGTAGAGAGTTCTGCTCTGCGCCACCTGCAGCCTATTTCGATCGCGAATGGCGAATATGCATTGTGAAAAAAGTGGCAGCAACAATTTAAGAGGGTAACCCCTTTTATGTTGCCATCGGAGATAAAAGGGACTTCCTTTTCCTCTAGCTAATATCTGATTGAAGATCCTGAAATATTTATTTTTGTTGACATGAAAGACATTAGGAAAGGGAAATATAAAAACCTTATGAGAAGTTTCAGTAATTTGAAAAGCTTATTTAATGTTCCGTTTTTGTAAAAATAAGATTATCAGATGATCAGATTTTGTAAGATTATCTGATTTAATTAAGCATGTGATATCAGTGTAGGCTTGTATATTTTTTTTATTATTCAATCCAATCTATGGGAAACATATTACACTACTGTTCAAATATAATATCATCTGTGTGTCACAACGTAAGATCTTCTCTCTCATTAACCAATTTTGCTTCCCTCAAAGCTTTTTAGATTTCATTTTATAAAAGAGAAATACTTTTTTTCTTTATTCTCATATTATATTTCTAAAAGTTATATTTCTAAAATGCATGTTATTTAATAATGATGGTTTCTTGTGTTTATCTAAGCCTTATTTACTGCTTTTATCATGCAGTAACTAGATTTTTTTTCTGCCATATACATTTTTACTAATTGATCATTTTATATCTTCTTATGGGATTACTCTCAATTTTGCTGTAAATCGAGATTTCTGATGTTGGCTATGTACTTTGTGGGTATATTTCCGTATTGGTATTAGATTTAAAGAATTTTTGGGCACCTAAAGTATCATAACTTATGGGCAATATTTTTATATAATTCAACTTAAAAGCAAAACACTTGGGGGATATATATATCCTGATCTGTCGCCCCAACTACTATTGATAGATTTTAAAATTGCAAGTTTTTTTTAATTGCCCAAAAGTGGCTACGAGTTATACCTCTCAAGTTTGTCCTTTTGTGTGATGGTTTTTTTTAAATTTCTCAGCCACTGCACGGAAATGTCCAAGACTTTGCTATTATTCTGTCACAGATCAGGATACGGAAATCTCCCATAACATTTGAACCTTATTATCTAATTCACAACATGCTAGTTCTTAAAGATTGGTTCTGTTTACTCAAAATCTTCTATTTTTGAAGATAACTGGGAAGGACAATATGTATCAAATGACTGGGTCTTCATACACTTTTCTTTTGAATATTCTCTGAAATTTAAAGCTTAACTTTATTTCCATTTATTTTTCTATATATGAATTTAATAATATGAGTTTTCAATAGTTCTAGACCTGACCTATACCTAGTATATATTTCGGACATATACCAAAGCGACTATGTGATTGTCACAATAATAATAGAAATTCACAATAACAACTATATTAAATATTCACCTTTCTTTGTGTGATTTTTGATATATACTTTTATATTTTTATTTAAATCAATTAGTGGGTGTGCTCTCTAAAACTCAGAGAGCAGAGCTCCCTTCTCATTACATTTTTTCTAAATTCAGTGTTAAATTAATTTATAGATATAATCAGGGTTCTGTTTTGGTTTTTTTAAAGAGGTACCTATTTTATGAAAATTTAAACATAATTTGTGAAAATGTAATATATTAAAAAATCAGCACAGAAATATGGTAAAATAAGATATTACTTTCAAAAATTTTCTCTACAAATAAAAATCATTTATGACTGGTAAATTTCTATATATATTTGTCCCATATGTTAAAAAACAATTATGCTATTGTAAAATTTTGGGCTCAAATTTGTATCCAAATTTAAAAATCATTGTCCAGAGGCAAATTTCAACTTGAATATAATTAAAAACATACACTTAATAGTACCTACTAACACTGAAAGTTGTCTTCATTATGGGAACATTTTCGACTGGGTCATACAGAGAAGAGTTTCAGAAAAAAAATTTCATACAAAAATAAAGGTCTACTAGAATAAAATTAGAATAATGTTTAAAATAATAGTTGAAATTTTGACTTCTTGTAAGCTTTACAGAGTTCTACATTTTAAAAAAACTCTGCGGGGAAAAAAGGTCGCTATAATACGGCATAAGCGACCAGTTAGGCTTACCACACCTTACTATCTGACCAAACACATCTTACGTATTTGTATAGCTCTTTTTCCTCGGAAAAGCAATCATAATAGAAATCCACGGGAGGGTTCCATTGCAAATCGAAGTGGAAAATTAACCCCAGGGTTTATCATTTTTACAGGAATAAAACAACAAATTCTAAGAATCTTAAAACTTAATTCTTTAAAAGAATTTTCATGAAGTTGAATTTGTGAAGGTACCGCTAAACTGTAGTAAATTTGTCCTAGACAGGCTCCTGATCATGGTCTGTTGCCCAAACAAATATTATAAAATGAGGGGATAAGTGCATCGAAAATATGAAACTATTTGCTCATAATTAATAAGTGTTGCACTAATTTAAAAAAAAAAGTTTAAAAAAATATGTTATACTTATGGGGGACATTACTGCACTGTAATCTGTTGTTCAGACTAGGTACAGTGGCCAAGGTGCCAAATCGATTTTAAATCTAACTTGCAGTTTAAAAAAAATAGATGATTGCACGGGAGTGGCTGCAAGTTATACTGTTTGAGTTCATCTCTTTCTGTGAATTTTTTTTTTTTAGTTTCTCGTGGGTCACTGCCCAGAAGTTGCCAAGACTTTGTGATTATTCTGCCACAGATCATGATCTCCCGGTCTGATCTTTTGTAATAGTATTTTAAACGAGGTCCTGTATACATTTAAAGTTAAGCATTCAAGTTGAAAAATATATTGAAATAATACACTGGTTAGAAGCAGCCACATTTGCTAAATAACATGTGTCTCCAGAATTGTTATGTATAAGCAAAAACTAAAATCAAGACTGGTATCAATACTGCATTATTTTAACTTAAAATTAAACCACCTATTGCATTTACATTCACAAAAAAGTGAATAAGATTTTTGAACCAATAACACATAATTAATTATGGCGAAAAATAATGGAGGTTTTTTTTTTTTTTTTAGCAGCTTGATGTTTTAATCTGCAATTCTGTATTTAACTATAAACACAAAGAACCCTATGAGCCGGATCAAAAGTTGAACGAATGTATTAAAGTTTAAAAATGGAGCAATTTGCTCCAGATTAACTAAATGTTGATCTAAGCCTATTATTGAAATATTCATTCACTTCCAAAGTTATATAAATAGGAAATGTTTGATGCACTCAAAAATAGATGCCCATTTTCAAGACATGAGCGTTTGAAACATGTCTACTGTTATTTCCTATTTCTGTATTTTGAAGCGAAAGAAGTAATATCTTATCACTTAAATTTCTTGGTGTTATTTATCTAAGCCTTCTATTATTTTTTGCACTGAACATTTTTGTTTTCTTTTGTAGCTTATAATATTATCCATGCACAAGTCTTGCCTTAACTTTGTAGAGAGCTGGTTCGGTCGTGATCGCAAAACACTTCACAATGGCGCCAAAGGAGAAAAAAATATCTATCATGAAAAACAAGTAAAAGAGATGTGTGCTTTACATGCTCTAAATAATCTCTTTCAAGACAAAGAAGCTTTTAACAAGCAAACATTGGATAATATTTGCCACAGGTACTTTCTTTTTATTGTGTGTTGAATCAGTTCTCTCTTGACATGAATATTTAGCAGCTCAACAGGACTTATATCCTGAAAATATCATGAGAATTACATTTCCGGAATAACATGTTCCAAAATAATCTTCACCTAAGCTGTTAGTTTCAGAAACAATTTTTAAATTCTTTTGGAATGTTATTCAATTTTAAAATATTTGATGTTTAAAAGTTTTTTTTTTTTTCAAAAGATGTGATTAAGCTTTTTATGCAAAATTTTATTCATGTGCATTATCATTCTCTTAAAAAAAATTGTTTGTTGCATCAAAATTATTAAAAATTTATAATAATTGTTACACACTCTTTTTCTCAGTGTGTACTTTAAATTAAATATATATAATCATGAAATTTCTGTATTTTGTAATATAAACCATTCATTTTTAATAATTCATATTAATTGCTACACATTCATATAAATTGCTACACTCTTTTTCCCAGTATGTACTTTAAATTGAAAAAAAAAATGTATATATAATGTAATTTCTGTATTTTGTAATTTAATAATTCATAATAATTGCTACACACTCTCTTTTTCCCTGTATGCACTTCAAATTGGAAGAAAAATTTTTTTTTGTATAAACCATTCATTATTATAGTAGATCTATCTGCCATGATTTCCAAAAGTAAACAAACAGCTGCCTATTGCGGGTAAACAAAAGAAAAAATCTTTTTCTTTTGTTTTGTTATTATAAAAAAGTCTCCAGCCTAAAACTGTGCAAGTAGTCTACTGTATTTGTTTTAACTTATGACGTCCAGAATGCGAAGGCCGGGCAGATTTTATATTTTCGATAAAATTCATCAAAAACTGCACACTGCATCCCTAAAATTAAGTTTTTTTTCCTTGCTCACCAAACCAACTGCTTGGATCCCCATTATATCACACCCCATACAGAAAATAGATTTTTTAATCCAAAACAGGATAACTTATAAAATAAGTAGATTGACTGAAAAAAAGATTAGTTGGTAATATAAAATCAAGGCCCTAATTACCAGAAAAAGATGGAAATCTTAGTGATTTCAAATTTGATGCAGTAAAATCGCTGAAAATTCAGAGTAATAAAATGAGCATAAATATTTTCCTTTTTTTTATCAAATTGGTTTTTGTACTCTATAATGCAAGTGTTTTTACTCTTTTTATCTATCTCTTCATCAAAAGAAGTAGAAAAAAAAATCCTAATTATATCCCCGCACAGAGCTATAGCAAAGGTACAGTTGCTATGAAATTATAGGTATAGTTTGTTCACCAGGAGTCTGCAGTTGGTTCCGCCTTCATCACGTGGTATTAGAGGATGCTATTCCAAACCTAGAGGGTGGTGGCTCAGATGGTGTTTTTGTAATCCCCTGAGCTACCACAGCTCTTGTTTTGTCTTCCAATGAGGTGACCCGAGTTCGAATCCCAGTGATGGCTGGTCGACTCTAATTCCACACCGACCACAGTGCTGGCGTAAAATATCCTCCGTGGTAGACTGATCATACGTTTGAGTCCCCTTGCCGTTAGGCTAACCGTGGGTGGTTTTTGTCCTTTTCCTATCTGTGTAGCGCAAATGCGAGTTAGTTCCATCAAAAAGTCCTCCATAAAGGCAAATTTTTCCCAATACTTGATCCAGGAGCTTCCTTGTCTTCTGGATTGGGTTCAAAATTGCAGGGCTATGAAGTTGAACATTAGTAGTCATAAGCCCAAAAAATTGGGTTGACTGTTAAAATTACGCTTATAAAATATTATATGAAATAAAATGTTAGAAACAACCTCAGATAATCCTTTAGAGCAATCAATTCTAGTGTTTAAAACATACAAGTCTAGTGTCATTACGGATTAGAAAGTATTGGAATAGCACAGGTTAGATTACAGTCTTTCTATCTTTGTATTCCTTTCAACAATACTGGACAAGGCCATCTTTTGGCAATTTTACAGCTTTAATAGTAAACATGCCGTTTGTTTCATTTTTCTATCATCCTTTTCTCCAAGATTTTTAATTGTGAAATCAGTCAGTCCTCTTGACATTCCCATGGTTGTGAACTCTTGTTTCCTATTTACTTTTTTTTATACAAGTCTTCAGAGCTGTACTCTAAATAATGGTGAATTCAATGGTCATAAAATAAACTAATAAACCTGTTTTACAACCATTTGAAAAAGTGAAGCGCCCCTTGGCAGAATTGCAGCAACATTGTCGCAGAATGTTAGAGTTTCTGCAGAAAGATTTTTCATTCGGGAAAGGAAAAATTTTGGTTTTCCTTTCTGCATAATTTTTCAAAAATTTTATTTATTTATTTTTTTCTGCTGAATTTTTTTTCAAATGTGTCCTTCTTGCACACCAGAGAGGAAAGAAATAATCATGATTTTTCTTTTCTCATTTAAGATTTTTTTTAAAAAATCTGTAATAACTCGCTTCAGCTAGAATTTCAAATTAATAATATAAAATAAAAAATTCAGAAATCGTGAAAGTTGAAACGATAGTTCGGTCTAGAAATGTTCTTTCTTTCATTTTCAAAGAACACCATATTTTACATACACTTATTTGAGTATCTCTATTTTTCAAAGAGTCCTATTCGAGTGATTTGTGATCTTTATTTTCGGAGTTCTGCACGGATTTTACAATTTTTAATTCATGTACAAATTTAAATTTATTATCGTTTTATTTATTTATGAATTTGAGTTTGTTTAAGATAAACAAAATTCGAAATTGCATATTTCCGCCTGCAAAATACAAGAATATCGCCTATAATATTACAATTTTAAAATAAATTATTACTTCTACAATTTAAAATTTTTATTCTATACTTTCTTCTGTAAACACAACATTTCTGTTACTTTAAATTAGTAATTTTTATAATTATAAGTATCTTAAAACAAAGTATTTGTGCCAGGGAAGTTTGTCGCAGAAAGCCCAAAAAAATTATGCCATAGGGGTGAAGTGTGTAACAGATTAAAGAATAGAACAAAATTACCTATGAAATAAACCTACTGTTAATGAAAAAATATATAGTAAAAGATATTTGTAGCACTTAAATTATGTAGTACAGCAATTTTCAGTTGGAGTATTTATTTTTTTGTTGGCTGTACACTAAGTTTATGTTTGAACTCTTGTTTTAGTCTTTCTCCAGATAACCTAGTAAATCCCCATAAAAGTGTTTTAGGCCTGGGGAACTACGATGTAAATGTATTGATGGCTGCTGTTCAACTCAAAGGTTATGAAGCTATCTGGTTTGACAAGCGGAGGTAAGGAGGGGAAAAAAACATATCTTTCTTAGTAATTTAAGAACATTAATTTAATCTTTTATTGATTGGTAAAAAAAATCTGGTAAACATAATAAATACTATCCTCAACTTTATTAGGAGAGAGAAATACTTTTGTTAACAATAGTAATTGGTGATTATATATATATATATATCTTTGTGTGGCAAATATTACATGTTTCCTATTATAAGTCAATAATTATTATATTTAATTCTTTGCTGGGGGTTTGTGTTAAACATAATCTTAGCATAGCAATATAACATAATGAAATTCATGGGTCTGTTTAGAAGAAATTTGGGTCCGTTAACGAACCCTTCACAAAATATCTTTTCATAAAAATGGACCCTTCACAAAACCCTTATGGACCCTTATTCAAAACCATGAATCATAATTTTTTATTGCTTTGAAATTAAGAGCAAAAAACTCAAAGTTCTAAAAATTATTTCTCCTAATCCAATAAAGTGCCTCCTTTTTATTTTCTACCTTTTTGTTAAAAGATATTTTGTTTGTGTCAAAAAAGAATCTAAAATTGGAAGATACTCACATATAGCAGTGAGGGTGATGAGTTTTTTGGCAATGTCAGGTGAGGAACAAGTTGGGAAAAATGGTGTGACTATGTATTCAGAGAAGGTGAGCAACATGGTGGATACTGCGCCAAGTTTTATGATGATAGAACACATCCACGTGTAGAGAAAGGCGGGCACTGGACCGAACCTCCCTTTCTTCCCATATACGTGTAAGAAGTAGGAATACTCGGCACCAGAGACAGGTATAGAAGTACCCAGTTCAGTCATAACAATCTAGAAAGGAGGAGGCCTTGACAGCCGAAACATGAGTCATCAATTCCGTCCATACCTACTTGGGGGGGTTTGTGCAATGGCTGCTGAGACGCGTGTTCTCACAGCTATTAAGCTAGTTATTTTATGCATATATATTTACTAATAATAAGTAACAGAAAGTTGATGAAGGCTAGCATTTATTTATGAAACGTTTCCGTATTTTTATGCACAAAACATTTAGTACGTTTATCAATGTATGAAAACGAACCTATTATGTAGAAATTCTGCAAAATGTTTTTCTCCATTTATTTACAAAAAATGATCTCACAATCCACAATAAATGTGTTTAAATATTTTCGCTTTAATTTTTATGCTATGATCTGAAATTTAAAACTTATAATAAAATAAATAATTATATAATAAATGGGAAAACGAGTCATTTTCTTTTCTCAAAAAAAAAGAGAAAAAAATCAAAGAAAAAGGAATAATAATGAAATATTATTTGTATTGCAAAACCATGTCAAGTAATAATAATATATATATATAGATATAGATAGATAGATAAAAAAATAAATTACAAGAATCATATTGAAAAAACAATTTTATTATCTATATAAAAACATAATAATCATCTAAATAAAAAATGAATCGATACCACATGATGATGCTATTAAAATTAAAATACAGAAATCTTATTTTTAATCAAAAAAAAAATTGAGTTTTTTTTATAAGTATGACAGTAAAGACAGTTGAAAAAAATACATAATTTTTATGATTTTTCTACTGGTCTGTTTTGAAAACAAAATTCATTAAATGTGATTATTAGAACAATAAGTATGTTATATTACTAATAAATTATTCATTTATATAACTTTCTTACATATTTTACATGTTTGAGATAAGTAGATCTACATCTTAATTAAAGTACAACAACAATTAGTTTCAGAAAAAACTAAAAAAATTAATTAAATTTTTTTTTCTTTCATATATGAAAGCCTGTTTTTAAAAACATGTGTAAAAATATATATGTTGAAATCACTGAACAAAATACTAAACAATTAAGTGCAGAGAAAATTCTTGTAAGCAAAATTTTTTGTGCTGAGATTTGGTGCAACACAAAGTGGTTTTTGAACAATGACATAATATCTATGATATTTTTCAGACCAAAATTTCCGATGTTAAAAGTTTTTGCTCCAAACTTTTTAAAAAGGGTCATCAATTACTGTTTTATATTGTTCAAAATATCTAATGAAATCACTGTAATTAATTTACGACATTACAATTTTGTTTTTCATTTCCCAATTGTTTGGGGAAAAAAACTTTTTTTTCAATAAGAACCTCCTGCTCCCTTTTAAGCTAAAATCCAGCATCATTGCTTTTAAACTACATAAAATACATAAGAAAAATAGGGGGGGGGAATATAACAGAATAAAAAAATTAATACAGTTAAATACATTAAAGATCTTGTGGGGATTTTTAATATTCGACTATGTAAACCTTCATCTATCAAAAGGTACCTCAGGATAAAATCAAGTTAACATGTCTTATATACTGTTGAAGTCGTATTTATTATTTGTAGTGGTAGTTAGTTACACCACATTACTCCCCTTCCAGAATTTTATCTGGGATAGAATTGGATGAACGATTACCACTAGTTGATTAATGCTATTAATATATTTAGTTAATTTTGCTCATTATATTTTTTGCTTCATTTTTTTTTTATAGCACTTTGCTCATTATTTATTTTTGTAGCATTTCGCTCATTTTTTCTTCATTATTGTTTATTGACCGGGAGACTTTAATTACTTCACCGGATTTTTTTCATCTTTGAGCATTTTTATATTAACAGCAAATCAACTGTTTTAATGTGGACCATCCAACGAAGTAGGCGTTACTGTTGAGATTTCTGCGAAATGGGCGTTACTGCGTGTTCAAATCACGTCCGGAGGTCACCAATGTGGAGATTTTTAATATTCGACTATGTAAACCTTCATCTATCAAAAGGTACCTCAGGATAGAATCAAGTTAACATGTCTTATATACTGTTGAATTCGTATTTATTATTTGTTGTGGTAGTTAGTTACACCACAATCCTTTCCTTAAATTATATATATATATGTGTGTGTATGCAGATCTCTAAAACCTTTAACTTTTGATAATAATAATAATAGGCACACTATTTTTACACTTCCAGAATCGTTTGAAAATGTATAAATTATCAGAAAATAATCGTGAACATCGAAAATTTTGATGCCCTTTTTATGTTAATATCAATTAATTAATCCTGATGTTACGGTCTGGACAATCTAGAGAATAGACCGAATTCGATTAATGATTCCTGAGATTCGCCCATATATATATATATTACAATTTGTATTTTAAACTTTTTAAACGAAAAGGTAAATAAGAGTAGTAAAATTTAAAAGAAAGATTGGCGTTCGACGGAATGGATGACTAATCGAATGCAACTGCGTGAAGTGTCACGGCCTCCTCTCTTCTAGATGGTTATGGTTCAACGTAGCAGAGGGCACCTGAAAATGTATCCTCCAGTAGTTGAAGTGGATCGGTACAATTCAGGATTACGTTTTGAACATCAGTAAAATATGTTACCGATAATGATAGCTACAGGGGTCTGTTTAGAAGACTGACCCTTCACAAAATATTTTAACTTAAAAACTGACCCTTCTCAAAATAATTTATCTTTTAATCGGACTCTTCACAAATTTGTTTATCTTCATTAGTATTTTGTTAATCAAATAAACCCTTCCCTGGGGGGAGGGGTGAAGAAAGATGGTTCGAGACAAACTAAGTTTCCCTAAGTTTAAATTCCAAATGTAGTATTCTAAGAAAATATTTCTACTTTTACAAACATCGTGTGCACATTCTTATTAATATTAAATCATATTTTTTTGTAAATAAATAATTTTTAAATTTATATTTATTCATAAAATTAATTAATAGAATACTATTTAAATAAAAATTTATTTCTGGTAATTTTTTAAATAAAATATTATAAATTTAAGAATTGTTTAAGTTGACTTAATGCATAACACATTAAAAGTGATACATTACCAAATTGTGTTATTTAAAATATGTCAATTAAAATTATTAAAAATGTGAGTGATTTTGTTTCCATTATTCGTCCAAAATGAATATTCTGTGTTGAGCAGTATAGGCTAAATGCAAAATATTTGTATGTTGCATCTCTAATTTAGTAGCAGCAATTGTTGAGCAGAATCTTGTATCTATTTACAATTTAAAAACTTCTTGAAAAAGGTTTTCAGCAATTTTTGCAATAACAGGACACTATTTGCACAAATTCACAAAAGCAGGAACCTGGTTGAAAGAATGAGACTTAACGCTTATTTTATGCTCACAAATTATAAATAGTTTTTTCGCAATTTTACGAAAACACGACCTTTTACAAAATGTGTGGACAGACCCCTGAAATCAGAATTTAAAATAGAGTTTTATACAGAAATGAGTTAGATAGATATGTGTATGCAAATGAAAAAAAGAAGAAAAAAACTTTGACTAAATTTGAAAATATATATATATATTGTCTATGGAAAGAACTCCCCTCGCCACAAAGTCTAAGATAGTCGGCTGCCATGGAAAGAAGAAACGTCACATTTCATAGAGGGGAGCTTCTCTTTCCACAGATTCCTTCTCTCCCTCTGACTTGAGCCAAAACTTGTCTTAAATATTTACCATACACCCCAACTTGAAATAGTTGAGCCTCGTAACTATAGTTACCGTCACTGTTCTAAACAAATGGTGAGGGGAGTTCTTTCCATAAACAGACTGTAGTATGAGGGAAAAAAGTTTCTCTCTTTATACAAATATTTTTCCTGAAATTGAGTAAGTTTCTTTAAAAAAATCCCTATTAAAATAGAATTTTTGAACAGATTATTGCTTGTTTGCTTGAATATTTAAATAAGTATTACTAATACATAATGAATTCAGAACTCTCTTTTTAATTTAATTATTAAAAAAATCTTTTAACTATCATTGATGAATAAAATGCCTATTAATATTTGAAATTATGAGTAAACTTAATGCATAACATTTCAAGTATGTTTTATGTCAATCATAAGTGAAAAATATTGCAGTTTTTCTATTTTGATGACTATAAATTTCCCTATGTGTAAAATATTTAGTACATTATGCAACAATGATCATGAAATTTATATTATTTCATAAAATCTACTGGATTTTTTCCTATCCATGTTGGCAGTTATGTACTTAATATCAAAAGAAACTTATAATCAATATTCCTAGGCTGAATTACTGGTTTAAGGAGTAGCTGTTTAGGAGATTATTATGCAATAAACTTCTATAATATGTGCCGACCAGGTGGCCGAGTGGTTAGCGTGCCTGACTGCGGAGCCGATGGTTGCGGGTTCGAATCCTGCTCAGGGCATGGATGTTTCTTTCTCTCTCTGTGTGTTCTATGTCCTTTCTTCTTTGTGTGAATGTGATCCGCCCTATAAACGGGTTTGTGGTTGTGTGACGTAGGCTATGCTGCTCCACCGTCGTGGCTTCGCCACAGATGCCCGCTGGGTAACAAGAAGAGAGTAGCAGTTCTGACATTAGAAGCCAATGGGACAAATACATCCCAGGTGCCCGCCATTAAAAAAAAAACACAGTGTTTTTTTCACAGTGTTAACAACCCCCTGAAAATAAATAGGTTTCTTCCTATCCAAGTGGAAGAAATGGTAAAAAACTCTTTTTCGACTAAAGATATCAAATAATAAAACAATTTTTTAAACAGTTTGTAATTGCAACGTAGTTTAAATAATACTAGTATTAATTTCTGAGCCATTTAGTCTATCATGGAAAGCTAAAAAGCAACAATTAGAAAAGAAATATGACTTTAATTTTTATGAAATTAAAATAACTGTAGTTCTTAAATGTTTACGTAAATAATTATAATCTCATTTTTTAATTACATAAAGAATTGTTAAAATATCGTAGTTAAATTTTATTAATGCTACTTAATTAGCAAATCATATTCTAAGCTTCTGCACTTTCATTTTCTGGTACTATTTAAATTTAAGCTACTCTTATGTTCTTTGCTGAATCATTTTTAGCTTCTTACATTTCTTCCTGAAAGAAATCTATTTCTTTCTGTGGCAGAATAGGCAACCAGAATTCTCACAGAAAGATTTTTCTTTTGGGAAGTAAAAAATTTATTTTCTGCAAAAATTTTTGAAAGTTTTATCTTTGCTTCAGTAAATTCAAAAGATGTTTTTCTCGCGCATCGGAGTGGGAAAAAATGATTATGATTTTTCTATTCTCATTCGATAATAATGAAAAATAAAGAATAATGAAGTGAAAAATTTGGTTTTCTTTTCTGCAGAAAATTTTGTTCTAATTTCCTTATGCAGTCATTACTGTTGATTATCACATGGTTTTCAAAATCCCATATTTTTAATCTGACATTATTTATTTCAAAAGCTGAATCTCAAAATGAATACGCGCATTTAGTAACCCTTTCCATCATCCGATTCGCGCAATTTCGTAGCAGATCTTTTTTGTGGTAGTTACTGCTTCGGATTTCTTAATTTTTTTAATGTGATGGTGATTTACAAAATGCAAAAGAGGAAATAATTAGTGTACTTTCCCTCTACATAATGCGAGAAGCCCATAACATTAGACTAAATATATATATATATATATAATTAAAAAATTATTTTATTTGATTCGAAAACTTTATTTTATTATTGTTTTTTTCTTTTAATTTTTAAATTTTACACTTCTGTTACTTCTATTTAGTAACAAGTATATTTGTTATTATTAAAATTATCTTGTAGAAAGATATAAGTATTAGAGAGGTATGATGTTGCAGAAAGCCCGAAAAACTTCTGGCACAGGGTTCCTGACAAAATGCCAATCCTATGATCAAAATATTTTTTTCATTTATTTTTGTTTTTATTTAAACAAGATAGTGCATTGCTCCTGATTAAATTGTGTATTTCTGTTTCAGAGATCCAAGTAATATTGATTTCACAAAAATTTATGGCTTGATTTTAAATGTCCCCAGTGAAATGAAATTCCTTCCACTCCGCTTAAATAGGAAGCATTGGATCGCTGTGAAAGAAATTGAAGACACTTTTTATAACCTTGACTCAAAATTGGATCGTCCTTCTGTCATAGGAAAGGTAAACATCAATAATTCTGTCCAATATTTATTTCATACCAATGCTTATTGAATGGAATGAGGTAAAATACTGGTCCATATATCCCACAGTGCATACATTAAGTAATGAGACCGATTTTTATTATAAAAATTTTTATTTTGAAAATTACAATTTAAAATTGTCTTCCCCAAAATAATTTTCTTGGAAAACTAAATTGCATCAGTGACATTTTTTTCACTGCTAATAGCAATGTCGGAACACACACTGGAATAGCCTTTATCTAAATGGTTGCAGTCTTATAAGTATTTTCCAGTGTTCCAAAATGACATCCCTCTCGATGAATTTACAATATCAAGAAGAAAAGCAGCTCAATACCTCCAATCAGGTAAGTAAATAGGTTAAGAAACCACAGGAATTTGCCAAGTATCCAAAAGCACATTTATTGGCAGTGTGAAAAGACACTTTGCTGCTTTTGTTCTCAGTGGCATGTTCCTTTTTCGTAATTCAAAATCTGAAAAATGTGGGTGGGAAAAAAGTTAAATGTTAAAAAAGTCACTGTTAAATGTATACTCAATGTATACCCTGATCATTCTGATAATGAATCAACAATAGAAAAACTCAAGGTCGTGTCAACATTTCTATCGGTTTTTGCAGTTGAAGTCCTTTTGCCGATGTTTTATCTTCCATTTACTTTTTTCTATCTGAAAATGCCAAGAAAACACCATACCACGAGAATCTTTACATCACAAATTCTCTTTCACCTCTATAAGTATTTTAAAGTATATAAAAAGTGAGCAAACTTAGATACCATGATGTTTCAAATACTGAAAAGAAATTTTCAAAACATCAAAATGAAGAGAAATTTTCGATGAAAACTTAGGATTATGCAATGGAGAAGTACTCTTCCAATAATTTGTTTACATTTTGATATTTTGAATGAAACTGCATGATTTGTCTGAACTCACTTTTTCTATACTTTAAATTAGTTCTCCCTTGGTATAGGGTCCTAAGGATGTAATGCCTAGAGAAAAAATTCCAACAGGGCTGGCAAGATTTTGCCACAGGTGGAAAAAACCATGGTAAAAACCGTCCTGGCAAAAACAGGTTTTTGCCAAGCAAAGTGGCAAAAACCTATATTTTCCAAAATGAGAGGACAAAAACTCATTTTTGATACAAAATTATTCCTAAAATTGAAATATATACTATAAATATATATAATTAAAAAAAAATTTCAAAATTATTATTCCATAATTAAATCATAATTTTTGGCTCCTAGGGCTCCCAACTTTGGCGGTCTTTGAGAGGCGGGCGTGAAATCTTTTAAATACCATTTTAAGAGAGTGGTAGGCTCCGCAAGACTAACGCTTGAAGAGTTTTTTTACAGTAATCACTCAAATAGAGGGCATCCTCAATTCGCGACCTCTCACTCCCCTACCCACTGATACTGACGAATTTCAAGTTTTAACACCGGGCCATTTCCTTATAGGAAAACCTATAAATTCGATACCAGAACCTAACTTCGTTGACAGAAGAGACAATCTTCTTAATAGATGGCAAAGGGTTCAAACTGTTTGGAGACATTGGCAAAACAGTTATTTGAGCCATCTACAGCAACGTTCAAAGTGGCTGCTCAAAAAGCAAAATTTATGCCCTGGCATGCTAGTTCTTGTGAGAGACTTCCAACTTATTAGTGGCCTTTAGGTCGAATCATTAGAGTAATTTCAGGTTCAGATGGCAACGTGAGAGTAGCAGATATTCGCACAGCAAAAGGAAATTTTCGAAGGCCAATTTAAAAAATTTGCATTTTGCCTATGTAGATAATTTTGAGTGGAATTGAAATGTTCATTTGTGTCTGTTTAAAACTTAAATTTGTTTGAGTTGTTTATTAATTATTGAATTTGAATGTATAACCAAATATGTAAGTGTCGATTGTTAATATTGAAATTTCATGCAATTTTCTAAAAATATTGAATGTACTAAATACATTGCAACGTGGGGCGGCATGTTGGGATTGTCGCGCGCATGCGCAGCGGTTCTTGATCATGTGATCAAGAACTGCTGTAGTAGTGACAAAACATAGCTATTGTAAGTCCATGACGTACCTACGTTCCATGTAAAAACATTGATTGATCGACCCTTGCTGGTCCATGTAATTTCTTCATACAAATTAAATATTAAGTTTATCGTTACAGTCCTCTATTCTTATTTTGGATTATTTCAAACACACTGACTCGATTCAGAAGTAATCGAAACGCACACCCTTCTTTTAGTTTCATTGAGAAATATCCAGAATGAACATTCTAAGTATTGATTTAGATTAACCAAAAATGTAAATAGCTAATAGATATTTACACGATAATAGGAATCAACTTATAGTTTACAATTTTATTTGTTTCAAATTAGAGCACCAAGAAATCTAAGTTTTTACCTACGTGTGTAAAGTTAATGTTTGAAAATAATCAATTAAAGACACTTAGTTTCAATAATTGGTGCTAAAGCTGCTACGTATATAGAGCCTGTAATATATGACGAAATATAGTCAGAAAATTTAAAAACTTCTCAGAAAAATATAATTTTTGAAAAGTGTAGGCAATTTGTAAAGTCATAATATAGAATAATAAAAAGTAATTTTTTGATTAATTATTAAAAATTATAAGCGAAAAATAAACCGTTTTTTATGACGTATCAAAGGAAAATTTTGTTTTGACATATCTTTTTAAATTACACCATCCATCTGCATGTTTTTTTTTAATAATGTTAGTTATTTATTGAAAAATTTTATAATTTATTTCTATTGCTTTAAAATTTTTCTTAAGTTTATGTGTGTGTGTTTTTCATTTTTAAACACACACACACGTGTTAAGTGAATGTATACAATGGTAAAAGAAAACAAAAGCCCAAAATAATTTTAACACAAAAAAAATTTTACCATTTTTTTTATTCTCCCTGCGTCATACATTTCAGTTACTATTTCAATTATTAAATTTTATATTTGAGTATTTATTTTTATATTTTACTACAGTGATACCTCGAGATACTAGTTTAATTCGTTCCGTAACCTTGCTCGTATGTCAATTTTCTCGTATCTCAAAGCAATTTTCCCCATTGAAATGCCATTAATCTGTTCCAGCCACAAAAATGCTACCCCCAATTGTTTTTGTTACGTGTTTTTGAATAAGAATAATGTATTTATAAATGAGAAATATTATATAAAAACATAATAAAAGAGAATGTAAAGCAAAAAAAAAACAACAAAAAAAACTGGTTTTATAAAGTGTACGTACATATTTGTATTTTTGTCACTTAAATGCAACTTACACACAATTTAAATACTACTGTATGCTTAATAGTCACTGCTTTTCTCTTCACTGGTCTTTGCTTTTTTTAACCGGATTAAAAAAAACACTGTCCAAGGAGGTTTGTTTCTTCCTCCTTTTCAGAATGCTGTAGAAATGAGTTAGGCAAGTGTCATTAAATAGCTCCGATGCACGACCAGTTGCAACTTTTTCGGGGTGTTTCTTTTCCACGAACTGTGAAATTCTCTCCCACATTACCAAAAACTCCTTTATCATACTTATCTAGAGATAACCTCCTCCACGTCTGGCTCTTCCTCGAAACCAATTTCTTGCAGTACCCCCAAATGCTGCTGCGACTGCAACTCTTGTAATTCCTCGGTCGTCAGTTCCTGAGAGTGCTTCCTCGACTAGCTCGTTCACGTCTCTCTCACCCATCACCAGGTCCATGGATTTTTACAGAGACACAATACAGAGACACTTTGGGTTCGAAGCTACAGACTCGGGCGGTAGCACAATTTTCGGCTACAGACTCACTCAGGCCACAGCTTCTTCCATGCAGAAGTCAAGGTCCTCGTTGTATCACTCTGAGGCATATCACAGTGTTAAAGTGGTCTTTCCAATACTCCCGACGGGTGAGGTTTGTGTTCTCTGTAACCTCAAAGCAGCGCCGGAACAGGTGCTTGGTGTACAACTTTTTAAAATTAGAAATCATCTGCTGATCTATCGGCTGCAGGACAGGAGTGGTGTTAGGTGGTAGATAGAGAACCTTTATAAACTTGAACTCTTCGAGGATGTCATGCTCGAGGTTCGGTGGGTGAGCAGGAGCATTGTTGAGGATGAGAAGGGCTTGCATGGCACTCGTATCTCGAGGTACCACTGTATTTATTTTTATTTACTCTTCCTTTTCTAAAGGGGGAGGGGGAATTCTTATCACATGCTCTATATTATTTTATTAAAGAGATGCAATTTATATAAAATATCTGTTAGTCTGTTGTTTTATGACAGGCAGACTTCTTTTATTGTTTTTTTATCTTGTTATTCTACACTATCTACATTTTTTAAATTTTGTTTTGATTTTTATTTATTAATATCTCCGAACACACACCAGTATATACTCAGACATATAATAGTGGTGAAATGCACAAAGTTGTAAAGCTTTCGACTGCTTAACTTTTTTTCTTGCTTAAACAATATTTTTCAATTATCTGCAAGCAAAATAGTAACTTTATAGTAGTAATAGTCATTACCGATTCTCCACATCGAGAAGCTGTTACAAAATTCCGTCTTTTGACCGGACATGACTGTTTAGGAGAATATCTCCATCGCATTGGGATTTTTCACCATCCAAACTGCCCCCCATGTAATTTGGCAGAGCCTATGAATAGAGACCACCTCCACCGTTGCTCATCACTACATGGCGACTCTGAGAAGCTACTGTATTGGTGTGCAAGAGAACTTTTAATGAGGCAATGACTTCTGACAATTTCTTTTATGTCATCTGTTTTACTCTATTGTTGTTTTAATTATTTCTTTGTATTGCCTTGCCATTAGAAATAAAAAAATAGTAGTAATAGTATTTGTGACACTGTGAAAGAAACAGTTTTTTGCAGTTAAACATGAATCGTAACAGCTGTGAAATTTTGCAGCTATAAAAATAAATTGCTTCTGTTAAAATATTTTATGGAAAATTCATATGATGCTGAACTAGTGGAAATTGGCAAGTGGAAAATTTATAAATGAATCATAAATCAATTGATATGCGAGGGTAAATTTTTTTTAAGAATACGCATGATGCTCTATTTCAGTGTTTCCCAAAGTGTGGTACGCGTACCCCTAGGGGTACGGGAACAGTTAAGCGGGGGTACGCGTTCTCATGCGAAAGATCTTACAACAAGCGAAAATTTCAAAAATTTATTTAAAAACAAAGCTAGCCATGAAAATTTACGATTACGTATTTTTCTATTGGCTATTTTTTGCACAGTTAACAGTTAATAATTAGTGGTGTCAACAGCCAGCCATGATTTTTAACTTTTATGCAATTTTTTAATAGTAAAAAATACATTCATTTTTTAATTAGGGGTACACAAGGTTACGAAAAATCTAGAAAGGGTACACAAAAGTCATAAGTTTGGGAAAGACTGCTCTATTTGCATGATGAGCTATTCTTTAAAATTTCAAATGTGGGAGTACTATGTGAAAATTTACGTTTATTGACACTGTCAAAAAGTATCTTTTCAGACAAACACATGATGCTAAATAGTTGTGGAAATTTGAAACTGGAAAAAATAAAACATGAATAATTAGAACAAGTGATAGAGCGAAAAATAGTTTTCTTTTTCGAGATGTGCATGATGCTGTACAGTTTAGAATATTAAATTTTCAAATAATAAAATGAAATATATACATTTAACTCTGTTATCCTTGTGAAGAAAATGAAACTTATTATACGAATTACAATGTACAGTTGTGAAAATTTTAAGAAATGTGAAAATATAAAATTAGCATTTAAAACTAGCAATATACTATATAAACAAGCTATAGGTCAGCAACTATGAGTAATTAGTAAAACCCTTGAGCACTAAAATATTTATTGAACACAAATTATAAGATTGTAAATAATTTTTACCTGTCCTAGTAGTCCTGCATGCCAAAAATATGTAAGCAAAGTTTACCTACATGATATTAAAAATTAGTGGTGTTTGTTTTACATTTTAGGAATGTGATCTTATGTCTTACCTCCGAGAGCAGATAAGAGGGAAGGACAGAGAAATATTTTTAATTGTACCTCAAGAATTGGACAGAAAAAACTTGTGGAAAAAGGACCCTCGTTGGTGCTCTGAAACATACAGTGTTCCTCGCTCGGCAAACCCAGACACGAACAGTACTGTGGCTGTGATTCACTTAAATTCAGAAAATCGATAAGGATTATTTTATACTGAGTAAGCCGGTGTCTTACAATGGAATGTCTTTAAAGAGTTGCAACTATTTTTCTGTACTTCAGATGTAATGAAAGATATATTATATTTAATTTTTATTTTTTTAGGTCTTTGAATTGTATATTTTTTATTTTAATCATGTTTATAGTTTTTCCTTTATTGATAGAAATTACTGTTTCATTGTTTAATAAAATTATTAACATTTTTCACAATTTTTCTTGCCTTCTCACTTAGTAGATTTAGTTTACAGCAATAACCATGAAACTTTTTGTTTTCATTATTATAGTTATTTATTTTATTATCTGGGTCAAATTTCATAGAAACATATTGAAAAAAATGTTTTTAGGTGTTAAAAATATTCCTACTTTGGCATTAAAAAATGTAATGGATTATAGTACAAAGCAACAACAAAAAAATTGAGACCTGCATTTTCGACCATTCTTGTTATTTCCTTTTGTATATATTCATACTTCATTTTGTATGAGGAAACTAAACTATTAATAATTATTACTCAGTTAAATTTGAGACCTGCATTTTCGATGATTTTTGTTATATTTCGTATTTGCATATAAAATACATGAGGAAACTAAACTCATATAATATATGAGTATAATTATTGCTCAATACAAATCAACCAAAAAAAAAAACAAATTGAGACCTGCATTTTCGATGATTTTTGTTATTTCATTTTGTATATAAAATATATGAGGAAATTAAACTATTGATCATTATTAGTCAATATAAATCAAAATTTTTTGTTTAAAACTTCATTTTAAAAATTTGATTTCAGTGAAGATCCAGGAAAGAAAGAAACTTTAATAAACATGGGTATTTACGATGTCAAAAAACTGATGACTGGAAAGTATAGAGCTGCATTTTTTTATGAAAAAGCTTTCAAAAATAACAAAAGGGGGCTGAAAGAAGCAAGGATCTGGAGTTTTCAGCAAATGATATGCTTAGCATGAAAAAGTTATCATTGGAGTTCTGAACAATTAGTAAAATTTCCTTCCCACTTTTGAAACTATTTACCCTGACGGCTTTCTGTTGCAATAAAACAATGTCCTCACACTTCAAGACATACTATAATATGGCTTGATGATAATGGTAAAAGTGGCCTGCTTCATCCCCTGATTTCAGTCCCCTACCGAGTTTATGGGAAATGATGTAAAATAAAGTTGAAAAAGAAGGAAAGAAGGCAAAAGAATTAAAGGAAGATTTGGTAAATTTATGGGACAAAACAACTTTCGATACTCTTGTTGAATCTGTGCCAAGATAGCTTCAAATGGTTATTAATGATAATGGAGAAAGAATTTACTACTGATTTATCTGTAAAATGTTGTGTAAAGACATCTTAAAATGCATTTTAATTTTTGATTTATATTTTTATTTACTTAAATAATAAAGTATTTTTGAAAAGTCTCAATTTTTTTGCTTTGTACTATATTTATCAAGAAGAGTAGGGGGGAGAGTCGGGTAGTCCCGCCCACTTAAGGAGTATTGCTAATATTTCTGTATAATATTGAGTAAAAATCAATATTTTTGTATGTTTCTATTGTTTTATCATCTAATTAAATAATGCAAAAAGAATAGTTTAACTTAAAAAATAGAAATATAAAAAATTTGACTACTGTATTCAACATATTTTCAAAACTATTGTTTACCATGTTACCAGCTGCATAAATACTTGAAACTTTGAAAATAATCTTTTTTTAATATAACTAATGTCCGATGGCACATTGACTTGAAAAAATATTCTATACATATGAAGTTGACAGTGGGCAGGGGTACCCGACACTCCCCTACATGAAATAGCAAATTAATTTTTAAATTCTAGAAAATATTTTATGCCTAGACATGACAGATTATTTTAATTTTTTTTTTTTTTTTTTCAAAAAATTAGATCAATACAGTAAAGACTTTTTCCAAATTCGTCATTTATTCTTTTAGACTTTTTCTTTTGTTTTTATATCTTACCGGTTTCAAATCCCAGCGTTGACTGGTGGATACGAATTCCGCATCCCACTTGCACTGATCACAGTGCTGATGTAAAATATCTTCAGTGGTAGACTAATCATGGGTTAGAGTCCCTTTGTCATCAGGCTAACTGTGGGAGATTTTCCTCTCCATGTAACACAAATGCAGGTTAGTTCCATCAAAAAATAAAAGTCCTCCACGAAGGCAAATTTCTCCCAACACATGATCTAGGAGTTCCCTTGTCTTCTGGATTAGGTTCAAATTACAAGGCTACAGAGTTGAACATTATTAGTCGTAAACCCAAAAAATTGAGTTGGAGGTTCAACAACGATTATAAAATAAACCATTTCTAGCAAGAGTATCTGCAATCTGTTTTTGAAGAGAATACATGTTGTACAATGTCAGTACTGTTTTCTGGAATTTTCTTTAAGCAACATGGACAATATGCAAAAACGGATTTCTGACTAACACAATACGGAAATGTGGCTTACCATTAGATTGCCCACTATCTACATATAATTGAAGGACTTAGTGACATCATAGTAAGTTTGGAAACAGTAGTTATAAAAAATGCCAGTAATGAGAGAACATTGTTTACAAAACACAATCTTTTATTAAAAGAAAAATTGTTTTATTTAATTAAAAATCATATACAACATATATTTCCACAATTTCGTTTCTTTCCCCCCCCCCCCCCACGAAACTCTTCATTGTCACAAATAAAGTAATAGCCAGCTATAACGACAATTTACAATAATAAATGTGATTGCTGTTATAAAAAGCAAATACACATATTTAATGTTAACAAAAGCAGCTTTTGAATTCATAAATTACATTGAATGTTTTGGCGAACTATCAAGAAGGGATCCTTGTGATCAACAAAAGGGTGGATTCTCTTGAAGTGTTCAACACTGTTCCTAAAATGAGCAGAACTTTCCTTTGGAAGATTAATTAGCACGGTGATCGAACACAGGTTTGCTTTATAAACATTAAGGGTTAATATTGTGGCAGAATTTATGCCTGTTTGTCACTTTTCTAAATTGATACCAGAAAGAAATATGTTATATATGAAAGCAAATGTTTTATATTTTGCACTTTTTTGTACAACATTCCTAATTTAAACAACAGAAAATTGCTCACTTAAGAAAAAGCAATTTGTTGGCATAGTATTAGTTATTTACTCAATATAAATATTGATACAAGAAAGAACCTTATATATGAAAGCAAATTTTTACATTTTGCACTTTTTTCTATAGAATTCCTAATTTAAACAGCAGAAAATTACTCACTTAACAAAAAGCAATTTGTTGGTATAAGCTTAGATATTTACTCAAAATAAACATATCTTCAATATTTACATACTGACGGTGACTTAGAAAACTACTGTAAAATGCTGTACTCATAACATAGCACTTTTACTGTATTTCTAAAACAAGACGTATTTCATAGGAAAAAAATTTAATACTCAAGATATAAAGAAAACAATTTAAACAATAAGGGAAAAACAGCGATGGGTGTAAATGACTAACAATTTATTTTTTTCAATAAATATTTTATCAGAAATAACGAAATTATGTCGAATGAAATAATGTTCAAGTCTTACACATATGAAGAAAAAAGTCCTGTCATCATAGTGTTCTCTAAAAATAAGGTCGGTTTGGGTATTTTACAGTGTCCTTAAAAAAATTGTGACAATAATAATATCTACATTAAGTTTCGAAGTTAAGCGTTGAGGACTTTTTTAACGGCCTGTATGATGTCTTGTGCCTGTGGTATTGCAAGAGGTTCAAGGCTCTTTGTGTAAGGCATGGGGACATCTGCACCTGTTACTCTAACAACAGGGGCATCTAAGTAGTCAAAGGCAGGACCTGTAAGAGTTAAGGCATTCTTTCAAAAAAAATATATAAATAAAATATTTAATATTTTACTCGTTTTAACTAAAGTTTAGTAAAGTGAAAAAATTCATGTGTTTCTCTTCGGAGTATTGATAAATAAAATAAATATGTACTTACTTAACCTATGTTTGCCAAATTCTAAAAATTACTGTATTAAGTTATTAAAACAATTGTATGTTGCTTCTCGAATCTGAGAGTATACAGAGGTGTCAGTAATCATCAATACATAGGGTAAACTAACCAGTGAAGGAACACTTAAGTTTCGCTTGCCTTTTAAAAAATCATATTAATTTCAAAATTCGTAATTTTAGTTAAATGACAGTGTCAACATATTTGTTACTAATTGCAAATTATGTAAAAAATAATTGTAGAGAACTTACATAATATTGTTTTAAAGTTTTGGAGGTTCAAATAACAAGTAGTAAGAAGACCAAGTGAAGGAACAGCTCTTACCAGTGAATGAACACCCAGTAAAGGAACACTTAATTTTGGTTATTTTTTAATGCTCTTTATGAATTAATAAGCCATACGCATATTTAAAAACAAGCCTATTCTTGAAATTATAACATATAAATACTTGGAAAATGTTAACTTTTTTTTTGTAATCATGAATTGAAAGTTAAAGTGTCAACATATTAACACATACTGTTCATTCACTGGGAAATCTATGCCCAGTAAAGGAACATGCCTGTTCCCTCACTGTTTAGAAGTTGTTTTTCGTATTTTTAACATACTTTTGATGCGGAACATCATTAAAGGTACAAAAAAGTTAAAGTTTTTCTTTTATTTTCAATAACTTAGAAAAAAACCCAGTAAATGAACACTTGTTCCTTCACTGGTTTTTCATCGTTTGGTGATCCAGTGAATAAACACCCCCTTATCTCAGTATTTTATTATGCTATGATGTTTAAAAAAAATAAAACGTAACTTCAATAACTATATTTTGAATTCTGTTTTTCACAGTGAGAAAAATAAAACTATTACATGCAATTAATTCCACTTCAAACATATAAATACAAACACTCACCTTATAATTTTTCAAAGAAACAAGGTGTTGCAGAGATAATAACAAATTAAAAAAATTTCCAGAGAAGTCTATTTGACCAGGTAATCCAAAACATTGCTAAATGACTACCTATTGTTTGGCAGTAAGCTATTGTTACCAATCAAACTAAAGAAAAACTTTTAAATTCTTATTTTTAATCAATATATATGAAATGTTCCTTCACTGGGTAGTGTTCCTTCACTGGTTGGTTTACCCTACTTAAGTGTTTACGAAAATCAAAAATCCAGTGATCCAGTGAATAAACACCCCCTTATCTCAGTATTTTATTATGCTATGATGTTTAAAAAAAATAAAACGTAACTTCAATAACTATATTTTGAATTCTGTTTTTCACAGTGAGAAAAATAAAACTATTACATGCAATTAATTCCACTTCAAACATATAAATACAAACACTCACCTTATAATTTTTCAAAGAAACAAGGTGTTGCAGAGATAATAACAAATTAAAAAAATTTCCAGAGAAGTCTATTTGACCAGGTAATCCAAAACATTGCTAAATGACTACCTATTGTTTGGCAGTAAGCTATTGTTACCAATCAAACTAAAGAAAAACTTTTAAATTCTTATTTTTAATCAATATATATGAAATGTTCCTTCACTGGGTAGTGTTCCTTCACTGGTTGGTTTACCCTACTTAAGTGTTTACGAAAATCAAAAATGCACAATTTTAAGATGTATATACTATTTAATTCTATATGTGTACATAATATAATATGTGATTATAAATTAAACATATATATATATCAGGGGTCTGCCCAGACACTTTGTGAAAGGTTCGTTTTTGTAAAAGTGTGAAAAAATTACTCGTACCTAATTTGTGAATATAAAATAAACGTTAAGCCACATTCTTTCAACCAGGGTCCTGCTTTTGCGAATTTGTGCAAATAGGGTCCTGTTATTGCTAAAAACTTTTTCAATAAGTTTTTAAATTGTAAAGACATGCAAGATTATGCTTAACACTGTAAAATTATAATTTTAAAAAATGAAATTTTTAAAAATAAACAGCAGCTACTAAATTAGAGATGCAACATACAAATATTTAGTATTTAGCCTATACTGCTGAACGCAGAATACTCATTTCGGATGAATAAAGGAAGAAGTGTCTGCCAAAGACAAAACTTAGTTCGTTTACATATGTCTTTCTACCCCCTCCCCCTTCCTGGGAAGGGTTTATTCCATTAACAAAACAATAATGAAGATAAACAAATTTGTGAAGGGTCCAATTAAAAGATAAATTATTTTTGAAGGGTCTGTTTTTAAGTTAAAATATTTTGTGAAGGGTGCATTTTTATGAAAAGATATTTTGTGAAGGGTTCGTAAATTTCTTCTAAACAGACCCCTGTATATATATGTATATATATATACATAAATTTACAATTAAATAAAAAAGTGTATTAAATTAAAAATTATACAACTCAAACTTTAAATTTCATTATTAAATAAATTTATCACCTAAAATCAATGTTCTAGTTTTTGCCTTTTTATCATTCTGTATTTGTTGTTTTAACCAATAAAAATTTTTGCTCATAGCATTTCAGATTTTAGTTAGTTCTTTTGTTTGTTTATTTTTTTAAAAAAGGAAAGATTAAATTTTAGAATAGCCAGATGGAAACGGAAATGATGTTTTTTTTTTTTTCGTTTCTTAATCAAATTGTTTTTGTTTTTCTTTATTGTTTTTTGACGAAAAGTAGAAAATATCATCGGTTTGAAAAGTAGAAAATATCATCGTAGATTAATTGCAAACAATAAAATTTTACAATTCTTGGTAAGTTATAGAGAGAGATTTATTTTAAACAGATTAACTACAGAAATTCTGTTCAATCGTACATAATTTTTATTACTGATCCGTAAGATTGTTGTCTTGAGAATGTAAACGTAATAATTGCAGATAAATCTTAATAGTTGGCACCTTCGTCAACACAATAAAAGTGTGCTCATCGATAGGATTCTTATCTTGACAATTTTAATGCAATAATTATGGATAAATCAAAATAGTTGGCACCTCTGTTTACACAATAAAATCTGTCATAACGTCAATTCATTATAGTAGATGAATTGTCGCTATAAGCAAATACACATATTTAATGTTCAAAGAATTAAACATGCATAATAAATAACATTCATCATAAATATTAAATAAAAATACATAATTTATTTCGAACAACTATTTTGATTTAAAAATACATATCTGGAGTTTTGTTACAGATAGTAAACTGAATGAACTGTATTTCATGAAGGGCAGAAATGGCTACAACTGAAATGTTTGCACAACCTCCCAAATTATTTTTTGCAAGAAGATCAGTAAGGTAACAATGAATGATGATTTTAATAGTCAAGAAGGGACATGATAGCAGGACTTGTTAAAATAGTGGAAGAACTTTTTTTTGTTATAAACAAGATAACTTAACCAATGTTACACACGCTTTATAATTGCATACTAAAAATATCTTCTATCTCAAGCTTTTTTGCAAAATATTGCTCACTTAAACAGAAAAAAAATGCATTCCAAAACAAACAAAAAAACATTTACAATATTGGTAGGTTATTAGAATGGTGTGGTTTTAACTCTTCATTAACTTGCAATTTTGTATATTTAATATTAGGATTTTGACTTGGAAATATGCCGTACTCAATATATCAAGCGTTTACATTAATTATAAATTAATAATCCAAGCTAGAACCATCTTTTCCTTGGATGTTTGATGCAACTTAGTTGACTGGCAATTTTACACAGAAATGTCACATTACCAGACCCTGACTAAGGCAAGGGCATATGGGGCAGTTCAACACCTCCTAGAAGAAGGAAGGCCTCAGCACGGATCAATTTAGTAGTCTGATGTGACGAAGTTAACTGCGCAGTTGATGAAAAATAAGAAAGATACCATTACGTTCGGGGTACTAAGCTGCGCAGTGGTTGAAAATGCGAAATATGTCATTACGTTTGGACTACTAAAGGATATTTATGGTAACCCGTGCAGAGGCCTACTCTTTTCTAGGAGGTGTAGGGCAGTTGTCCCATGCCCCCACTTTAGAGGGGGCCTCCAAATCGAACAGAAAGTTTATTTACGTTTTTGTTATTGAATTTTTTAAAAACAAAATATAAGTACAGTGTAAAATTCGTAAGCTTTATGTTAGCTTCATTAATCTATCGCATGAACACAAAAAATCTATATTTGTAAATTCAGCGGGTGGAATTCAGCTAAATTTTCGCAATTATGATAGTCAAATTTGGCCAATGAAAAGCCTGTATTTTTACATATCTCAAAATGTGTTATTATAATAGGTAAATATGTGTTATTATAATAGGTAATAATTGTTATTATAATAGGTAATAACTAATCAAAAATACTACAAATAGTTGCATACACTCAGCGGTATACTCAATTACAGAATACATATTGTGAAACTGTTAAGAAATATTTGGAAACAGGAAACTAATCCTGTTCCTAAAAAATAAATATAAAAAAAACTTCCTAAAAGAAATTTCACAATAGTAGAATGAAATGACAGAATACCGCTGCTGTGCAATGCTACTAAAATAATCTTCAATTAAAAATTCAAATACAACTAGAGCAGGCTCACTTTCAATGATTCTTGCACAAATTTCTGATCCAATACCACATTGGGGCCAGCCTTGTTCGACGGTGATTAAATGATGAGTTTTCATAACAGAATTCAAAATACTTTGCTCATCGAGAGGTCTTAAGGAGCGTAAATTAATGACCTGAAATAACACAAAAAACAATTTAGGTTTGATTGAAAACCAATACTAATAATAAGACTACCACAATACATGATATCAAAATTAAGAAGTTTGTTACATCTTTTTTTAGCATAACTCTGCAGATGAACAGGCAGTGTCCAGTATCATGTAATCATGTTGAATTTATTGGGAAGCTTATACATGCTCAGACCAGATGATTAAAGAGGTGGTCAGCTTATGCATGTGTGATTATTGTTTGTTATAAGGCCAAGAAACAAGGCAATAGGTTTGTGCTGGAAACTTTATTGCTGCAGTTTAGCATTTCACCTTGATTTACTTCTGACCTATTCAAAAATATCTAACTGGTTTCCAATTTACCTAATGTGGATTTCCCTATTTGTTTTAGCACTTGAAAATTCTCAAGACAAAATAACAATAATTAACAAAGTACTATCTGGAAAAGTCTTGTCCTAACTCTTGGTAGTCAGATATAGCAGAGCCACCCTTTTACCTATCTCAAATGGTCTGGAACGCTTAAAAGAGTCACAATTAATTCAGTAACGGACACACAAATGCATTTACAAAATGTATTCTCTCTGGGAAAAGTACAGTACTGCATTCATCACTCGATATATCTCAAGAACTTTTCAAGCGAGTTTAAACATTTTTGCAAACACTTATAAAATTTGTTTATCCAAAGATATGCAAAAAATATATTTAAATACAAATTTTTTATTTTATTTAATAATAGTTGAAAAAATTTGGAATTGTAAGGTATATAATTTTTTAGATCATTTTAAAGTATGTAATTTTACATGACAAAATACAAAAGTTGAGCGAAATAGGTTGAAAAGTTCCTGCGAAATAGTATTTTAAAGAAGTCGTATGTTTAAAATTCGATTCTGCTCAAATTTTATATTTTGCCATGTAAAATTACATATTTAAAAATTATGTAAAAAAATTGTATACCTTACAGTTCAAAATTCATTAAATAAAATAATAAATGTATACTAAAATTTATTTTTTGCATATAATTATCTTTGGATAAACAAATTTTATAAGGGTGTTCAGAAATTTTTCAATTCACTTAAAAAGTTCTCGAGATATGGCGAAATACGCAAAAGGTAAAGCTAACATTAAGGGATCTAAATTTTGAACCGCTCTTCCGACCTAACTATTGGGGCCATATTTCCCAGATTACGGCTAACCCCCATATTTTGGGACTCAGAAATCCGAATCCATTGGAAAAAAAAGGCACGTTTATTGTCTGCACTAATTAATTAGCATATTTGAGGTCACCCCCTTGAACCATTAAAAATGAATCTTGGAACCTGAAGATCTGATCATTAGATCAAAAGTAATTTAGGGTGGTCTGTTTTGTTTTGACTCACGGTACATTCACATGATTTATATATGTATGAGTAGCATGATATAAAACTATGACACACCCTCATCTATAAGTTGACCACTAAAAACCTGCACCCCAAGAGGTAATAAATAAAACTCTTCTTGGCACTACTGATAATTGTTATATTATTAATTCATTATAATTGTTTGTTATTATTTAATACATATAATTAATATAATATAATTAATTTAATATAATTATTTGCGCTCTGTACACATTTTTTGAAAGTGAAGCAAAATGAAATTCTTTATTTTAGAGACAAACATTTTAGTTTAGCAGTGATTAGTCAATGTAAAAACATAAACACAAACATTGCAATGAAAAATATCTTTCAAAATTATGAATGTTTACAACTTACTTCACAATCTATGCCAGAACTTGTTAATTCTTTCGCTGCTTCTAAGCAAGTTCCAACCGCCTTGGAATGTGCCACCAATGTTATGTGCTGACCTAAAATTCAAACTTTAAATTATTTGCAACCATTCCTCTTAAACATGATGAACTTATAAACTTTAATATAACTTTAACTATAAACTTTAGAGAAAGTCGAAATCCAAACATTATTGTAAATGTATTCTAACTGACCTTTATTTTTTTTATGTAACATTTTTTCCCTATGAAGTTTTTTTCCGTATGAGCTAGTTGAAAATGTTATAATGAAAATAGCTTTTAGTGCTGTTATATGCATGTTTTTATTGAATTCAAGTTGAAATTTAACAATGGACAATAATTTTTATGGGTTTTTAAATTTGGATAAAATTTTTAAGCTCAAAATTTTAAAATAACAAAATTGTTTTTGAATATAAATGAAAAAATATATAAAAATTTACCAGTCATAAGATTTTTATTTGATTTTTAAATATAATTTTTAATTTTCACAAATTATGTCTCAATTTTCACAAAATAGGTACCTTTCGAAAAAACCTAGACAGACCCTTGCAAACATCTTCAGCTCTTTATTACAAGGCCTTTTAAAAGCAACAGAGTAAATGAGGAATGGAACATGAAACCCCTTAACTCAACTATTTTCTATTTCGTAACCAAATCAAACAATTAAAAAGTCGATTTTTATACAAAAATTAGCATGTAAAAACATTTTTGTTTTAAAGTTGTATTCAAGATAAACCATAATTCTTAAACAATTCGATATAAAAATATGAAGTAATACCTTTGAGTCAGCTATTAACCTTATTTTTTATTACTAATAACAAATATTAAATAAAGTTAGAAAACTTACCACTTTTTTCAACTTTGGCTTTACCAATTGGCAAAACAAAATCTTTGGACATAGCTTCATCAGACATTTCAAAAGAAACACCATATAACAGCTCATTTTCTAGGAACACAACTAAAAGCAAAATTGAAATAAATGAACTTGGTTCTTAAAGCTAACACTCATCATTACATCTACCAATTGCAAACTTTTATACTCAAAGAAAATATAGAAAAGAAAAAAATATTACAGGGCAACATTTACAGTAGCCTGTTGATCCAAAACAGGCTTTCTAATGGTTCAAAATTAGAATAGGACATTTATATATTATGATATTTTTTATATGACATTTCTTATTATGATATTTTTTTTTATATGGATTGGTTTGTAATCAGGGATTTTAAATGCAGACATACTAAACTATTTTTAAGAAGAAGAAACGAACAGATAACAAAAATGCAATACACAGCCTTAAATTTTTTATTTATTTAAACTTGCTTTTTTTTTTTTTTTTAAAGATAATATTTATTCCAAAACTAATACTATCAAAGAATTAAGGAATTACTTCTGAATTTAATTGCTATTTTCACGACTTATTAACATAATAAGTCACTAAAAGAGTTAATTAAGATCTGAAAAAGAGTGAAATTCATTAATAAAAAATATTTTTAGATAAAAAAGACTGTCAGTGAAAACTAGACAATAAACAAATAAACAAATTTTTATTTTTATTATACAAAATTAAAAGTATTGAGGGGGAAAAAAATATTTCATAAGAAGGAAATTCGTCACTCAGACAAAAAAGTAGCAACCCTGCCTCTAATCTTAGATCAGCAACTAGCACTTATTCGTCACGGCTACAATAACATAACAAAACGCTCATTAAAAACAATAACTCACTATCTGGGTTGCAAATCTGGAAAAAAAAATTCCTGTGTTTTCTCTGTACATATATTAAGATGAAACACGCAATCACTGTGTGACTATATTAGTCTTGCTATATTAGTTTTAATTGCTAGAAAAACTTCATGAAATAAGGAACAGCTTAAATCATGCCTCAAACAAATAATGCTAGTATAGTAAATGCAATAGTTTAGTATAGCTGAAATATCCCATAGATTACCCTTTGAGTGGTTACCCCTTTTAAAAGAGGAAAATAAATAAAATTCCCTGTATTTTCCCAATTTGTAAGAAAAAACTTAAAATTCCCTGCATTTTCCCTGTTATTTTAGGTGATTTTTAAATTTCCTGTTCTCCCAGTGGAGTGGCAACCCTAACAACATTGAGTCTCTTAAGTAACTTCAGTGGTCACAAATCACTTTAGGTACACAATAATAATAGATAATTTATATTAGACAATAAATTTATATATAATAAATAAACTTACAATATTTTGTAGAATAGAAGCCACAAAAATATCCTCGCAGCAGTATTTAACTTTTATATCAAATGTGTAAAAAATCCACTGATTTTTTTTTTTTTTTTTTTTAATAAATTTTTTGGTTTTAGGGATACACAGTATGCCACTCGATATTCTACATTTATCAATCTTTATAAGATCAAAACACCAAACAAAAGGTACAGAAAGAAAAAAATTACTAAAATTTGAGACTAATATATTTTTTACAATTAACAGGGCTATTAACAATACTTTTGTATGAGCAATAACTGAAAACTCCTCTCTGGAGACGCTTGCTAAAAGATACGTCTGAAGAAAATACATCAAAGCTAATTTTTGATGAGCATAAAAAAGTTTTTGTTGAAAAATGCCAAGATGTCTAAGGTGATGTAATCACTTTTCTCAGAATACCAAGAACATTTAAAATAGAGTTTTTAAAATTTTACTTAGAATTTAAACTTTTATCTTGAAGATTGAGAAGAACTGCTAACATCATAATGCATATTTGGGATTTAAATTACTTAATTTTTTGGCTAATGATCTCGCCAAAAACTGAAGTGGTCAATCATATTGCCATTTGCTCATCTATTCCAGCATTGATTGCAACATTTATAGCGACATTTTATAAATGAAACTGCGAAAAGAATTTTACAGACTCAAAGATAGAATTAACAAATTATTAATTTTCAAGTTTTGTTTCAAATTCTCATAAGTTGTTTAATTTCTCTATATAATAATCTAATAAAATATTTTAGAAAAAACATTCTAATCAAACATATGAAAAAAGTTATGATAAACTTACTACAAAATATTAATAAGAATGGATAATAGATTTAAAACGAAATAATCTGTTGCAACAATTAGTTCAATTAATCATAGGCACAAAATATTCAAAGCATAAGTGTCTTTGCCTAAGAATTTTATTCACACTCAAAATTGATAATCAATTCTCAGTATCCTCACATAAATCAGAAAATTAACTTCAAATTCTTTTGAATCAAAATAATCTTTATCTTAATCAAAGGTATTCTAAAAAACTTATGCTAGTAAAATTATTGCACTGTGTGCACTGAGTGCTAATAAAATTATTGCACTGTGTTGAAAAAAGATAGCTATAATATGTAAACTAGACTACACATAAACTACACTTAATGTAAGTGTGGTATATAAGAATATTAAAATGTTAATGCTTATAAACTACACTGTAATTAACTATAATTTGAAACAAGGAGAATTATTGCAGAATTTCAATTTTTTCATTTTTATTTGAACAAATTTAAAACTTAAATCATAGAATGATTTTCCAGATATCATTTACATGAATCTAGACTTTTCACAATAGAACTTATTTATTTCTTAAAAATGTTTTTCATTTAAAAAAATTTACCTTTTTTTAAGAAATTAAGAATAGCTCTTTTGTACTTTTTAAAAAATAAATTAACTTTTAAAAAATTTTTTCAGGCATATTGTGAATTTCAGCGATTTTGTAGTTAGTCTTTTATTTAAAAATATTAAATTGTAATATGAAAGAAAGGTTTTTTTCTTCAAAATTGTTTGCAGTTTTTTTTTTTTTTTTTTTTTATCATTTTTTATAATGATTTATTATTACCCATTTATTCAACTTCCATCCTTTAATGTAACAAATAATTATATTAATACCATAAAATCACTTATTTTAAGATATCGCTAAACTTGTATTAATTTTTAATGCATGTGACTGACTTATAAAAAAAGGTTTAAAACTACAAAAATAAAAAGCTATGTTGAGATGGTGTTTAAGAACAAAATTTGATTCCACAATTATTTGTTCCACAGAGGAATAAGTTTTTTTTATTTATTTACTTATTTATTTATTTTATTTATTTATTTATTATTTTTTTGAAGAAGAAGAAAAGGCAGCATAAAGAGGAGAGTTTCATTTTCACACACGTTTTTATTTAATAAATGCTTCAGATTTTCTTGTGAAAAAAAAAATACTGGTTTTGACATTGATAGGTCTAACTTTTCTTGTTCCTTTCCTAGTAAAAGAAACATAAACAAAAAATCCAAATGATACTTTTAAAATCTAATGTTTATTTAAATGTTGAATTTTGAATAGAATAAAATAACAGGGATATGAAGACAACATGCTAAAAATTAAGACAGACTAATTTTAATCAGGAATATCAGGACAACTATTAACTCTGTCCAAGATCACTTAAATTGGACTTGGACCACCATAAAATAATTATAATTCGTTCTCTGGACTAGCAACTGATGTAAAGTGATTGTATGCTTTTTGATTTTTGGTTTCATATTATGGTCTGTGTTTCTGTCACAAAATATCTTACTTCATTTTATTTGTGAGATTTTTCATATGGTTTAAACTCACTCTACCAAATCTTTTTTTTTTCTCAAAAAATAATAATAATAATAATACAAAATTATAAACAAATCAGTAAAAATGTATATTGACTAGTAATATCTTTTAGTCACTGGGCCTTAAACCATTGACGAAATTCTTTTAATTTCTCCCCATACTATTATGGGACAATTTCATCTTTTTTTTTTTCATTTTCTTAATTCATAGAATTAAAAATAAGATGTATGAATATAATTGACTCCATTATATCTTTATAAAAAACATTATACAATTTATGTCCATCAGGGTGTGCAGCCAAATCTTGCAACAAAATATAAGCACCTTTTAAATACTTTTTAAGCACTCAAAAATATTTTTAAGCACTACATGCATTAACAAATAATTTTCAAAGACTTTACTTGATCATGATAATATAACTAGTTTCTGACAAAGAACTCTTTTCTTGATTATATTAGCCACCATAAAGAGATCGGTGAGATTTTTCAGTTTGATATCAGAGGATGGAAAATGAAGCCTGCAAAATGCCCCAGAGTTGCACAGGAGAGTGCTAGAATCTCACCGAACTCGGCTCAGTAGATGCTCATGCAGAAACGCAAGTATTTCATCAAACAAGTAAAATGACTGGCGCATTCACACACTATGGACCGACAGTACGTCGAAATGGATTGTGGTTCAATGAATTGTGAAAACGTTGAGTAGAACTATGTGAAAACCATGGTTTTGTATAATGCGTGGCGAAAATCGAATTGGTAAAGAAAAAAATCTCATTTTCGAAAAGGGAAAATTAAGCAATTTTTAAGAACTCTTAATAAAAAAAAGCACCTTTAAGTGCTTTTAAAAAACAAAAATAGAAAATAAGCACTTTCAAGCACTTTTTAAAAGCGCTACGCACCATAACTATAGAAAAGACCATCTGTATTTTGTTTCATTTAGTTTGGTTATATCACTGATAGTAGAATAGAGAGTGGACTAGAATATTTACAGTATTATCTTCATAAATCCATATTTGTCTACAAGATCTAGTCAAATAGAGATTATTATTGTAAAAACTTAGCTTAATCTAACAATCATAAAACAAAATTCACTGCTGACTGAAAGAGAACCAAGAACGAAGTAGCATTTGTTAACAAGTTTCAAAACACCATGAGTTGAAAACACAAAAAGCGCCATCTTAACATCATTAAATAAAAAAACATTAATAGCATCATTTAATACTACATTCCACTCCTACAAAAAGGGTTTACTTTTTGAAAAACAATAATATATCCATCAAAATATTAAAATAAACATATTTAATTAACAAATTAAATGAATTTTAAAATAAACATATTTTTTTCAAAGAAAATTTCAGTTTATCAAATGTAAAAACTTTTGTTAAAAGATCAGAAATAATATACACTCACAAGAAAAGCTCGACACAAAGAAAAAAAGGCACCACACTTCACGGCGACATGATGGACTGTATTAATTAAAAAAAGAGAAGTAAAAATGTATATGTATTTTAACAGCGCCATCTATTAAGTAACAAGGCAAGGCGCGAACAAATATTATCAGTATTTTAATACACTGTCTTAAAAATTTTATCATCAATCATATCTCTAAGAAAATCAAATTTCAAATTTATATGTCTAATTTTATTTGATGATTTACCATTATTTAATCAGTCAATGGAGGATTGATTATCAGAATAAATTTTAGTTTGAGAATTAATAAAATTTTTACAATTAATTTTACTTATAATTCTCTTTCAGCATTAGCAGCAATTAGTTCTGCTTCGCATGTTGTGTTTTCTGCTTTTTCACAAGATCACAGAATTACCTAATATATTTACACATCCTGAAAAGGGATATACCACCCCCTTCATTTCCCTAGCTTGCACCTGCAAAATTCTCCATAAAAATCCAAATTTTTGATCATAAAGCAAAACTTTATGTTTTTAACAACAGAATATAATCTTAACAAAATACTTCAAAACCTTTTTAGTCAAAATGTAATGCCTTTTCTCAGGACGTTTATTAAATTGTAATAAATAACTGCTTACAAAAGAAAGATCACAACGTATTCTGTTGGTCAATTATAAAAGTTGACCGATAATTTCTGATAATCTGTCGGATTGACTAAATTATCTGTTGAATTAAAACATCTATCTTCACCTTTTAGTTGGAAGATTAGTTTGTATGCATTTTTCTATGTCATATATAAATTAATGATTAAATATACTGAGTTTAAGATAAACTAATTCTGTTTTCATGTTTCAAAATTTCCATACCAAAAAATTTAGAATTTTCAGTAGAGCAAAAAATTATTCTAAAAATTCAAAGCAAGCAACAATATGGTACTTTTAGAATTAAGTACGTAGAAAAAGATGATTAAAGATGAAAAGATAACTCAAAAAAGAAATAATACTTAATATAAAAAAAATATATATATGTTTAGAAATCAAATTTTATTTGCTATAAAAAAATAATTTACTTCATTAATAAAATGTACGGTCAGATAAATAGTATTAAATTTGTAAAAAATACAAGTATACGAATTTGATATATATTAACTAATAAAAATTTAACTGAACGTTAATTTTGGCAGATAATTTAAAATATTGAAAAAAATATATAGAAAGAAATCATTCTGAAGAAAAGTGAGCTGACTCTTATGACACTGCATCAGGGTTGCCAATCAAATCTGGAGAAAAAAATAATATCCTCTGTTTTTGCTGTACATATTATATGCAATATATTAAGAGGAAACAAACAATCACTGTGCTTTTGAGTGACCCTATTTTAGTCTAGCTATACAAGTTTTAATTGCTGGAAAAACTTAAATAAGGAACAGCTTAACATACTTAAAATAAATAATGCTATAGTAAATGAAATGGTTTAGTATAGCTGAAATATAATCCTTATATATCCCATATCTACTTTTAAAAGACAAAAATAAGGAATAAAATTCCCTGAATTTTCTCAGTTTGTAAAGAAAAACTGAAAATTCCCTACATTATCCCTGTTTTTAAAGGTGATTTTTAAATTCTCCGTATTTTCCAGGTTTTTCCTATTCTCCCTCTGGGGTGGGAACCGTGTATATGCTCTAACAAGGAAACACTCAGAAGGTACTTGCAACATGCGTTTTCATATTTTTTTATTGGGTTTGAGATAAAGGACCCCTTTAATGGATTGTAACCGTAGTTGAACAGCAGACCCAATTTTCCGGTTTACGACTACTCAACTCCGTAGCCTTGTCACTTTGAACCCAATCCAGAAGACAAGGGAACTCCTGGATCAAGTATTAGGGAAAATTTGCCTTCATGGAGTACTTTTTGATGGAACTAATCCTCATTTGTCTTACTTGGAGAGAAAAACCTCTCACGGTTAGCCTGACGGCATGGGGACTCTAACCCATGAACTGTCTACCATTGAGGATATTTCACGTCAGCACTGTGGTCGGTGCAAGCCGGATGAGAAATTTGTATCAACCAGCCATCCCTGGTTCACCTCATTGGAAGGTAAACGCTCTATCACCCGAGTCATAGCGGCTATCCCTTTCATCTGAGTCATCGCGGATTTAAAAAAAAACAAAAAAACAAGGAATTTATAAAAGTAAATTGCTTAAAGACTTCATACCTGGGTCCGGATCTCTTATAGCACTTTTGAGCAATCCTTTACAATCTTCAGAACTGTAGGGTGATATTACTTTCAGACCAGGACAATTGGAATACCATGCAGCAAAACATTGTGAATGTTGGGCAGCAACACCTTGGGCAGCTCCATTAGGACCACGGAAAACTATTGGTACATTCACCTACAAAAAAATTACACCCTCTACTTAGTTTTTTTTTCAAAAAAAAATCAATGCAAATCTTAATTTTTCTTAAAACCATTCTTCATTTGTTATTATGTTTATCATTGTTATGTTTAGAGCCTGATTATGTTAGTTAGTAGCCAAATTGTTATGATAATTGATTGTTATGTTAGTAGCCAAAAACTAGGAAAATAGTTGCCTAAATAAGAATAAAAATTCATCAAAAATATGACTAAAATTTTGTCGATGACTTAATTGCCATATACCATGATCCATTCAGTCAAGTTGGTGGCCAATATGATAATTTTTATATAAACGTAAATGTTTATATTATATATATATATATATATATATATATATATATGAAAAGTTTTTAATCAAATTCGAAATTCACGCATCACAATATCATATTAAAAATTGCTTCTTTTTTTTAAATCATGCAGAATCTCGTAGCAATAATCATTGAAAAGACGGTCAAGAAATGAAAAAGACTTACAATGGAGTCTGTGCAGATTGAACGAATTAAAAAGTGAAGACTCAAATTTGCAATTCAAAATTTTCATATTTTTCATTTTTAAAGAAAAAAAAAAGTTGAGTGTGTTCAGAAACTATCTTGTGGGGTGCAGCCACCCAATTAATGCTTTTAAAAAAAACATTGCTAGGAGTACAAAAATGTCTCTTCAATAGTCTCCTTTTCCTGAAAATAGTTGCATTTTTAGCCTTTTCAGGCAAAAAAAGTTGCCATAGTCGCCTCATGCCAAAAATAGTTGCAAATAGTTGCATTTTAGTCACCTGGGGTAAACCTGGCAACATATTAGATTTCAAATTCATGACTTTAAATGACTAAATCCAAAAACTTTTCATGATTAATGAAGTTACTTTTTTCTCCCACAATATCACAACACTAAATTTAAAAAAGCATTATAACAACATTAATTTAAATGATAGGTATAACCAAAACTCTTATACTCTTCATCTTCCTATTTTTAGAATTTAAATTTTAAAAAAAGAGTAAAGAGTTGAAGCAATAAAATATCTGAAAAAAATACAAAAGCAAATATTTTTTTTTTTTTTCTGCAGAATTATATTCTAAAGACATTTTTCTTGATCATCGGAAAGGAAAGAAATATTCATGAATTTTCCGTTCTCATTTCGGAATAAATAAAAATTTGCCAGTGACTGGCTTGCTTCAGCTAGAATTTTAAATTGATAACATAAAATAAAAAATTATAATAACAAAAATTCTGAAATCACAGAAGTTTAAAAGATAATTCGCTCTAGAAATGATGTTTTTTCTTTTATTTTCTGAAAGAAATTAACCCAAACCATAATTTTTATAAGAACATGATAAAAAGATTTTATATTTTAACAAAATATGACATCACCATAAAATTGAGGGGGTGGGTTAGGAATTTCATTTTAAAAATTAGATTTTTTGGCGACCTAAATCCATGACTTTTCATGAATTTATTTTTAAAAATAGTTAAAATCGTGACATTTCATGACAAATTTTGTACAGTAGCAAAATTCATGACAGGTAGGCAGATACCCTGCAAAGAGCTAACTCCTAAGTTGAGATTACATTTGTAAATTATCAATACTATATATTACGGATTATATATAAAAGGGGTGGCCAAGCTCTGTTACAGTTGAGCCATTTCTCAAAATTTGAAATTTTTTTTGAGCCACAATGAAATACGTTTTTAAAAGGTATGCAAAAAAGGTATTAATTTTTTTTTACTTAAATTATATTTATTGAAAACATATAAGTAAAAGTGCAAAATATGTGCAGTGAATTTAAATATTAAAAATTAAACACATTTATTTCACTTCTCTTCATAATTCTAAAAAATTTGGTGAATAATTGGTGACAGCACTTCTCAGTAATTCTTTGAGATGCTGATTAGTTAATACTGATTGGTGTTCGGATTTCACGAATTTTAAAGTGGAATAAAATTATTCACATAAGTATGTTGTTCGGAATATTGAAATAATTCAACTAGAAGCATTTTTTAATTCAGGATACTACGATTCCGGTACAAATTTCCAAAATTCAGTAATCGACATCGACTGTAAAAGAAGTACTAAATTATAGCACAAAATTGAAATAAGTTATAGCACAATGCTATTAAATTTTAAAAAATTAAAAGAGAACTCGGGTACATTTATCGAGAGCCACAAATAATCCTTCAAAGAGCCGCATGAGGCTCGCGAGCCGCAGGTTGGTCACCCCTGATATATAACATACTAGTTACAAAAGATGAAAATGTTAATACTGTTGATTAATTGAACTAACTCACATTACTTCTCATTTTTTTTCTTACAAATTTAGAGCTTAATTAGACTAAGATTTCTAAAAAAAATATAAATTTAATTTATTTAATCAATATTTTATTTCCACTATTTCACAGCATTTTTAAAATTCATGTCACAATTCCCATTGTTCAGATGAAAAGGGAGTTCTTTGCAAAAGAAAATGAGCCTAATGCCCCCAAATTCCCAAACAAAGTTTGCTTTCACAAGCAGCTATACTTATTACCAGTGTTAGAACAATATTAATTAATTTTCTTAACCCTCAAATTGTTGAGCAATGGGGGAAAATGTACCAAAATTACACTACTACACACTACTCTCCCATTGAATAACATGGAAAAAATCAGTTTTTTTGATGCAGGAAAGCTTGCTGCTATAAATTCGGAAAAAAAAAAAAACAGGACTAACGCTTAAGAGGGTTGATTCAGGATGCATGGTCACCATGCATACATGGGAACGCTACTTTTAAAAAGTAACGAGTAAAAGTACAAGTACTTTAGTTAAAAGTAACAAGTAAATAGTCAAATGTATCAATTTTAAAAAGTAACGAATAAAAAGCACAAGTACAAAATAGAAAAAGTAATAATTTTAAACTACATTTCAAAGAAATGGAAAAGTTTAAGTAACCCTAAATTTCCTTAAAAAAAGGTAAAAAAAATATAATATCATTTTAATTTAAAATGTATTAAATTTTAATTAAAACAAATTTTGAGCCAAATTAAATGATTAAAACCTCAATATTCATGATGAACTAGTAATGAAGGATATCCACAGAAATATTTTCAGAGAGAGAGATTGCAAACTGAAAAAAATTCATCATATATATATATATATATATATATATATATATATATATATATATATATATATATATATATATATATATATATATATTCTTTTTTAAAAAATACTTTTAATTTTGTTATCCTAAATTTTCAAATACAATTTCATTAATTTGTTCAAAACTACTAGACCAAAGGTTGTTAGCATGAAGTTCAGTTTTTTGATGTTATTTCAACTTATTAGTAAAAAAAATAAATAAAATTTATACTTTAAACTAAATATAGTATAAGCAAATAAAAAAAATTTGTTTTACACTTGCATTAGCATTTCACGAAATGCATATCCATAAATTGTTTAGAGCAGGGATGAGCAAGACGCGGCCCGTTAAACATATTTATGTGGCCCGCCAAGCATTTCTAAAATTCAATTTATTTTATCGACTTTCTTCCATCGTATTTTTACAAAATTAATTATAATAAAATGGTAGTACATACTAAACTGAAACAATTTCTTTGAACTACTCACTTGTCGGCGACTTGTTCCGGCAACTGAACTGAATATGGCTACATGGTTTTTAATATCGAAGTACGTTGGCTTAATAGAGGTGCAATGCTAAAATGAGTATACAACTTAAAAAGCGAAATACAATTGTTCGTGAATATGAAGGGATATGCCTTTCCTCATTTTGGTAATAAAGAATGGATGTGCGATTTTGGGTTTCTTATCGACATGACTCAGCATCTCAACGATTTTAATGTGGAACTTCAAGGCAAAGGACAGTTTATTCACAATTTGTATGATAAAATTCAGGGCTTTGAGCGCAAATTAAAATTGTGGAAACAGCATCTTTTGCAGAATAATGTCTCACTTTCCACATTTAGAAAAAGGAAACGTTACTCTTCTAAAAAAAACGCGTAATTTTCAATTACGATTCCAAACGTTCAAAGCCGAGAAGACAGCGGTTTCCATAAAAACGTTTTCCTCGCCATTTAATATAAATGTGGATACAGTTCCCGAAGACTTTCAAATGGAAGTGATTGATATGCAGAATAATACCGATTTAAAACATTTATTTTACTCAGTAAACATCGAAAATTTTTATAAATCATATGTGAGCCCTGAGAAATTTCTGTTTTTGACAAAAAATGCAAAGCAAAAGATGTCTTTGTTCGGAAGTACGTACGTACAATTATTTTCAACCATGAAATTTATCAAAAATGACCACCGATCAAGACTGAGTGATGCACGATTAGAAAGCTGCGTACGTATAACTATCTTATCAATTCCGGCTGATATTGATCAGCTTGTATCGAAAAAACAGTGCCAAGTTTCTCATTAAAAATTTAAATTAAATTCTTTTTATTGTTCTTTTCTTGTTTGTTTTTATTTTGCATTAAAATTTGTATATAAATTACTTTTTTTTTTAAATTTTATATTTTTTTATTCTAATGTTTATTATAAATAAAGTTTTGTAAATTATAATAAGTGTTACTTTACTTGCGGCCCGCCAAAAAAAATTAAAATTTTAATTGGCCCGTTGATTAAAAAGGTTGCTCACCCCTGGTTTAGAGCATTAAATTTAAAATTTAAAAAAGAAAAAAAAAATTTTATGAAATAAATTTCTAAAAATTATTATCGCAAAAAAATTTTTACCAATGAATATTTAAAAAAAAGCAACATTTAAAAATTAGAAAATATAATTTTTTATTTATTAGATTTTAAAGGAGGGGGAAGCAAATGTCTTATTTTTTTCTTTTTTTTTTGTATATTGATACAAATTTTAACATATCTGATGGATATAAACACATTGGGTAAGACTCAATTCAACAAAATACATTCTGATGGGTAAGTACTGTAGTGTATCTACGACTACAATAATATAATTCCGATTCACTAGTATTTAATACATGTTAACTTGATTCTACGTTGGAGTACCTTTTCATAGATGAAGGTTGACATTATCGATAACTATTTTCCCCACAGGTGTATTCAATCTTAAATTGTTTGATTGGCTTAAATTACTTGTCAGGCAAGGCAGAGGCTTCTTTTTTTTTCAGTGTTTATTATAGGGATTTCTCACCATGGGTGACGTTCTCTGAGGAAGGATGCATGTTTTTTTTTTCTTTCTCGCCAATTTATAATAGGGACTAAACCTATTCTACAGATTTGGAAAACCTTCTGTCAAAGAGATTTTTCTTAAACAAGAATATCCAAAGATAAGTTTGGAGACAGCTGGACATTCGGTCAGACGACACCCCATGATCTCCGTCCCTTCAGAGTCTGCTTTTCTCACCAAAATTCCTATTTTTTTCGGTCAGTTAACGGGCTTCGTGTTTAATAAGAGGCGTCTCTTATAATAAGGAGATGAAAATGTTTGGTGGCCTCGATTTTTAGCATAAGGTGCGGAAAGAGAAAAGTAGAGATTCATCTGAAGGAAAATATTCAAAGATTTTGAAGAAAAAAAATTTTTCAAGGAAATTTTTTAAAAATTTCAGAAAAAATAGTAACGATTTCTTTTTACATTTTCGTTACAAATGCTTTCACTTTTTCCCCGAAAAAGTATTGAAAAAACAAATGAAAGTACTGAATTTAAAAAGTAAATAAGTATACATAGTTTTTATTTTTACTTTCGTTACAAGCAACGAAGTTAAAGTATTGCCATATATAACGGCCGCCTTTCATACATTTACAGAAGTTCATCATCTCCATGTATGGAGGAAAGGCAAGAAAAAAAATTTTCAACAATTTAAGAGGAATATTTAAGGTTTGAAACTCAAAATCAACACTCAAATATGCATTTAAGTACAAACTGGCAAACTGTGCAATAAAGTATGCAACACACACCAAGTATGCATCATCTAAAAACCCACCAGACTAGTCACCAAACAAATCTGAGAAGGTTGCTCTTGACTTTATTCAAATTTTTGATTTAATCAAAATTATATAATCTCCAATATTATTAATCATGTCATTAAATCAAAAGCTAAAATAAGGAAAAACTGCTTAAAAATTAAAAGCTTTTGCTTGTTTAAAACTGACTTACCAGACCAGCAGACATAGAAAATGTTTTAGCTGCAGAATTTATAATATGATCTATAGCTTGCATTGAAAAATTGAAAGTCATAAATTCACAAATGGGTCGCAAGCCTGCCTGAAAAAAATACAAAGCACAGTGAATGGTCAAAAAATAATAATGTAAGAATTTTAAATTCATAATCCAATTGCATAAATTTCAATATCTCCTTTTTTTTTCAAATATACTATATAATATTATTATTTATAATTACATTAAAATTTATAAATTTTTATTTTTATTTATGTAATGCTTTCAATGTTAGTGTTCTCTTTGAATTAGAATTGTTAAAATTATAATATATTGACTTAACAACTATTGTAGCATATCAGTGAACTACTGAATGGGACAATAAAATGTCTTTCAGTATTGATTTGAATCATGAATAAAATTTTGTGTATTGATCTCATATCTAAAAAGAAGTAATAAATTTAAGGCAAAAAATAAATCAAATTTAGAAAAAAAAATTGCCGAAATAAAGAGCCAAAGTATTAAAAGAATAAATGGTAAGCTTTAAGTACAGAATAGGGGTCTCCAAACCACAGACCGAGAGCCAAATCTGGCCAGTAAATGTCATCAGTCTAGTCTGTGACAGATAATGGCTTGTTATTATTGTTATTGTGATAAGTTGGATTTAAAAAAAAAAAAAAAATAACAGAATAATACTAATCTAGTTTCATTTACTTGCTAGGTAAAGCTTAATGATAAATGACCACTTGTAAAAAATACCAAAGAGATTTATGTAACTGCGATTTTCCACTGACAATGTCTTGTAGTAGTAAAAAATTTTTACTAACATCAGTACTAGCAAATATAAAAGAAATTTAAGATGTTAATCACTTAACATTCCTTGTGTCTATTCTACTGCCTGTCTATTCGATTCTGGAGAATGCAATGTTTTCTCTCACAAGAAGCAAGTAGTACCAACAATGGAAAAGGGCTCATGAACAAATTTATGCCCATTATAAAATTGTACCAGAGAAAGACTATTACAAATTTCAAACAAAGATTAGTCATGATATTTGTTCTTAATTATATCAATGCCCTGTAATTCAATAATTTATATTTGAAATTGTAAAGTTAGAGGTTCAATGTCAGCATCAAAAGGATTTTTAAAAGTTCTTTAAAAACCTAAAGTTCAATTCCAATGGCATTAAAGTCAGAAAAACTGGTATCTTCAAAATACTCAAAGCATTGATTGCAAAATCGACGGGAAATTCAATCTCAGTAGTAAGGCTGGATATTTCACATTTTAAAAAGTGCAAAGCATTTTTTAAGCAATTGTGATTGAAAAAATACTATTTTCTGCTAGAATGATTTAATAATGTATAAACCAAGGATAAGCTGTTATTCTACTAACAATCTCAAATTCAGTTTCTTCATAAGTTTTGTCAAATCAACATAGAATACTAACTTAAACAGCCATTCGCTAGTTTGCAGTTCAGTTAGAGTATGTTGCTCAACAAAATTTTGATAATCACTCGAAGTTCACAAAGGTGATGAAGAACTTTTTGCAACTAAATCAGCATAAAGCAGTATGATGTATATTTTTTTTATAATTTCTTAAATAAAATCAAGGAATTAAATTTAGGCCAGTGGATCTAACGAAATTAAAAATTGACATGATAGAGCCATGGTGGCTCAGGGGATACAATCAAACCAAGGTTCGAATCCCGGAGATGGCTGGTTGATTCCGCAAGCGGCTAAAACTGACCACCAGTGGCGTAGTTTTAATGTATGTTTGAGGGGGTTATCGGTTATATCCTAATATATATATACATAGTTGTAGCTCATTTACATCACACTAGAGCTGCACAATGGGCTATTGGCGAAGGTCTGGAAAACATCCCTGAGGATGATCCAAAGACATACCATCACAATTTTGAACCTCTGCAGAGGGTATGCCACCGCCGCTTCAGTAGCCCGACGACCTGCACGCGAAGTCCAACTCTTTACAGTAGAACAGTTTAACGAAAACCAATATCGCACAACCTTGGTCCCTATGCAGACTGATCCAAGTGGTTACCCATGCTTATACTGACCACAGCCAGTGATGCTCTACTTCAATGATCTGCTGGGAACCTCGATATATATATATATATATATATATATATATATATATATATATATATATATATATATATATATATATATATATATATATATATATATATATATATATATATTCTAAACATTTGAATTTTAAAAAATGAACACTTTTTTCCATCTACATCCTACAATAGATCATTAATCAAGTAATGTTTAATTTCCAAGGGGGTTATATCCCCAAACCCTTCCCAAAACTACGCCACTGCTGACGTAGCAGTGGTAGCCGGATCATGGGTTAGAGTCCCCTTGCCGTCAGGCTAACCATGGGAGGTTTTCGTGGTTTTCCTCTCCATGTTACACAAATGGGAGTTACTTATATTAAAATCCAGGATCCCAGACTTGATACAAGAGTTCCCTTGTCTTCTGGGTTGGGTTCAAAATTACAAAGTTACAGAGTTGAACATCTGTAGCTGTAAACTGAAAATTCGGTCGGCTGTTTAACAGCGGTTATAAAATAAAATAAAATTTACATTTATTAGAATTTCGGACCTACTAAAGTATCTCTTGCACGAAGGCTGTTGACAAATGATACAATGTAAGACTAATGATTTTAAACCACTATAATTTTTACAGCCTTTGACACAAGAGCAACCTACCACTAGATTATTACTGCCACACATGCTTCTGCCACCATCAGTTGCAATAGATTTCAGGTTTTTCTATCAAAGGTCCTTTTAGTTACTGGTATTTTCAACCCCTTTTAAAAATATCTTCCCCAGTAGTCCTGAATACTATCAATATCAAGAAGTTCACTAACTACATCACTTTTATATACTTCTCAAATAAAAATTCAACACTTGAACAGTATCTGACATTCGTTGACTCCTCCAAGGCCAGAGGAAACCACTCAAAGTGGCCATTTTTGACAAACAGGAGAGATCACTTATATTTTCTGTCTTCTACCCTCTGAGCCACAGTGTTTGCTGACCAACTGTTAGTTTTGAACAGTGGTGGGGAAACTTTTTTTAAGACGGGCCATTTGTAATAACTAGACAATCATAGCGGGCCAAAGAATAATGCTTAATCATTAAAAAATTTATGTGTTCTATAAACATATACATATATTATTACATACACTTATTATTTTAATAGTAAAAAAGCAAAAGGTAAGAAAAATATAAGCACAAAATATAAAATGAATTTAGTGTAGTTCTTGATGTGAATGAAGTATTATCACTTTATTTTCTGGTGTCATTACTGGTTGATGGTGCATGAGAAAAATGAAATTGAGACTGTTTCTTCAAAATTTCATCATAGTCCGGTTCCATTTGTGAAGCAGAAATTCTTAAAACTGATGAAAGGTGCTCATCTGTAATTCTGTTTCTTAAAGAAGTTTTCCTAAGCTTCATTGTTGAAAAGATTTGTTCGCATATATAAGATGAGCCGAACATTGTCATTATCTTCATTGCATGAGTAATTAGATTTGGGAAATTATCTGGACTTAAATTTTTATAAAATTCTAGTAATGGTACTGTATGAAAAGTTTGTTTCAGGAGAGTATTACAGTTCAGTTCTATTAACTCAAGTTGAAATTTTGCATCAACTTCTTCGTAATTAACATTGAATGGGGTCGCAAAAATACTAAACTCTGGTTCCATTTTTCTAAAGTCCTGAAATCTCCTTTCAAATTCTGAAGATAGTTTTCTCAAATTAATTTCGTATTTTTTAATCTTATTGTTTGATATAGTGAATTTTAAAGATTGTATTCTTGGAAAATGAGAAAAATCAGATTTAGAGATCTGATTAGCAAATAATAATAACTGTAATTTGAAACTTTTCAGGTATTGCCAAATATTGTGAAGAAACTGATTTTTCCCTTGCAATTTGAGATTAAGTATATTCATGTGTACGAGGAGGTCTGTGAAAAAAGCGAAATAAGAAAGCCACGTTTCGTTTTCTAAGACGTCAAATTGATTATAAATGTCTTTATCAAGAAGAAAATTCACAATATCGTCTTTTAAATCCCAAATACTTTTCCAGCACTTCACCAACAAACTTTTGAATAATACAGGATATTGGAATGCTCAACATGTACGGACTCCAAAAACTATTGAAACTGCCGATGTAATAATCCTCTGGAACGAATCATATTTACTAGTTTTACAACAATATTAAGTATATGGTCAATATCTAAAGCCGATTTACAGAGAGCATCCTGATGTATAAGGCAATGCAAAAAAACAACATCATTTTCCGGATACTTAGAATTAAATTTCCCAACAAATCCTTGATTGATTCCAACCATATTAGAAGCACCATCTGTAGTTACATTACATAACTTATCAATAGGTAAACGAAGTTTATCGATGCAATTTTCAAATTCACAAAATATGTTGGCACCAGTCGTTGTTCCTTTTATTGACTGCAGCCCTGCAAGTTCTTCTGTAATTTCAAAGTGGGTGTTGATTCCTCTTACAAATATGAGTAACTGTGCAGTATCGCTGATATCTGTACTTTCATCCATGGTAATTGAATAAAAAATTAATTTTTGAGTTTTTGTAATCAGTTGTGAAATTAGATTTTTATCAATATTTTCAATTCTCTCGGTGATTGTTCTTCTTGAGAGAGACAGTGACTGAAAATCATTTTTCTTTTCAGGGCACATAATATCGCACACATCTATCATGCACTGCTTTATAAATTCACCATCTGAAAATGCTTTATTAGATTTAGCAATATTATAAGCCAACACATAACTGGCTTTCGTAGCGCATCTTTGAGAATGATTCGCTCTCTGAAATAATTGTTGTTGACTTGATAAATTTTTTATTAAATCTTTCGATTTAATTTTTTTCACCTCTTCACTTAACGATGAGTAGGAGTGGTTTTCATGTTTGCTCTTGAAATGGCGTTGAATGTTATATTCTTTTAAAACTGCAACAGTTGTATTGCAAAGTAAGCACACAGGTTTTTCCTTAAATAAAGTAAAGAAATATTTCCACGTCCATTCTTCTTTAAAAACTCGACATTCTGAATCCACTTTTCTTTTTTAACATCCATTTTAGACGTTACCTACTACGGAGAACAACACACAGAAACGCAATTGACGAAAGCTTACTGCTAACTAATGCTCTTGCGCAGGTGTTTGCGCGGGTCCTCTTAAAATAAAATTATAATTTTATTAAACTTTTATAACGTTTATACAAAAATCGTAAAGCAGTTTGAAGCAAAGGAAACAAGAACTAGAGCAGACGCAAATCGCGAAGCTTTTTGGTTGTGATTGGTCAATTCTTTTTCATGTGACGTCACAGTACCCTTTTTGGATATTCATGGGCAAAATTCTGCATTCATGAAATTAAAATAGTTCTTCAATATTTTGATAACTGTCAATTAATGGCCTATTATATTTTGGAGAACTTCGTGAATTTATATTTCGCAGGCAAGATTGAGTTCTATTTTGGAAGACTAAAATTGCCACTCACACAATTGAACAACACACAGAAACGCAATTGACGAAAGCTTACTGCTAACTAATGCTCTTGCGCGGGTTCTCTTAAAATGAAATTATAATTTTATTAAACTTTTATAACGTTTATACAAAAATTGTAAAGCAGTTTGAAGCAAAGGAAACAAGAACTAGAGCAGACGCAAATCGCGAAGCTTTTTGGTTGTGATTGGTCAATTCATTTTCATGTGACGTCACAGTACCCTCTTTGGATATTCATGGGCAAAATTCTGTATTCATGAAATTAAAATAGTTCTTCAATATTTTGATAACTGTCAATTAATGGCCTATTATATTTTGGAGAACTTCGTGAATTTATATTTCCCAGGCAAGATTGAGTTCTATTTTGGAAGATTAAAATTGCCACTCGAGTGTAGGAACGAAAATCAGTTTAGAACTGCTTTTGAGTCTTCGGCCCACGGACTATTGAGGCAGTGGGAGTTTCGGGGATTACACAAACAATTACTCGAGTCACAGCGGGTCGTTGCAGATGACTGACTAAGTCGCTAACTAACTGATCTTCGGGCGGCCTCGCTTGTATTTATACCTACCTGCAAGGATTGTTCGGGAATTGGATTTTTCCGGTTCTTTCGAGAAAACAGAACAATGAATCGAAAATTCGAGAGTGTCTGGAAGTTTCGAGCGAAGATGAGTCATCTGTTTAGGTCGGATGGATTTGTCCAGAATACTATTGTGTTTTGAATATCGCCGCAGGTAGTTTTTATGCGGGTCGTAACATTACGAAGTAAGAACGCGTTCAAACATTCTCACGACGGCACTCTTAAACGGGCCGGTTTAAACCTTTCCGCGGGCCGTAATTTCCCCATCACTGGTTTTGAATAAATATCCCTCTTCTGGTCACATTTTTTCAGCTACTGCTATCATGCATTCTCAGGGCCGGGATAGCCTGGTCAGTAGGGCGCTGGGCTCATGTCCAAGAGGTCGTGGGTTCAATCCTCGCCGACCGAAGACTCCACGTGTAGTAAATGGTGACTGATGCACGTTAAATCTGTCGAGTCTCAAAGTCCTCCAAGTTCCCATAACAAATCAATACCTCTGGGGGTAATGATCCAGGAGTTTCCTTGTCTTCTGGATTAGTTCAAAATTACAAGGCTACGGAGTTGAACATTAGTAGTCGTAAACCCATGAAATTGGGTCGACTGTTCAACGACGGTTATAATTATAATAATTATAATTATAATATCATGCATTCTTTGATCATTTAAAAAATGGTGGAGTTTCAGTAGTTTCGCAAGTTTCACCCTCTTGTTCAGTCATGATTTTGGAAAGCAAATACTGTTACTCAAATGGTCAATGTTTTATTTCTTGAGAACAGCCATGATTTCATTACAAATCAAACATAGCACCTTATTAATGGACTGAATCACGAAATTTTAAAAAGTTTCATAGATCTTTGAACGTTTTGCCGAGCAAACATTTATGCCCAACATTCCATGAAACATACATGCAAGAAAATAAATTATGCACTATGATGGATTAAGGTTCTATTGTATTATCTATTCAACTGTAGAAAAAAAATGACACTTCATTTAAAAAGTTGTTTTATACATCTCTCTTTTAAGAACCAAGCAGTGGCAGGAAAAATATATTAAAAGTGAAAGAAAAAAATGAGAGTAAAAGTTTTAGGTACACCTTAACACATATCACATTTTAATTATTAGAGAAAATGTATTCACACACTCACCAGAGAAGCTCCAACTGCAATACCAGCAAATCCAATCTGCAAAATAAAAATTTAAAAAAAGATGAGGAAAAGGTAGAAAATACTTTTTTGCCTACTTAAATCAATATAAACTAACACATCAACCACATTTAAACAATCATATCACCCTTTCACTGATTATTAAAACATTTTTCGTAATAAATTAGGCTCATAAAAAAACTTAAGATATTTCTATTGACTAAACATTTAAGTACCTGAAAAACAATAAGCAACATAATGTTGGTAAATAACAATAGCAATTTAAATTATCCTTATGATTTCTTTAATTTTTCACTTTCAAAATTTTGAATAATTAAGTTAAAACTACATAAGAGTTGAACAGATTAAGTGAAAAAAATTTAGATTTGCAAACAAATCATGAATAAATTTGGATAAAGACTAATTACTTACAAAGCATATTTTCCTCAAAATGCTGAATGTCTATTTATTCTTAAACTTAAATTGGTTAGATGTCGACAAACCATTTCTGATTAAAAAAAATGACTTTATTATTAGAATTATTTTATCATAAAAATGTATGATGAAATAAGTAAACATTTTAAGACATAACAAAATATTTCCTAAAAATGTAGGAAGATTTATCTTATATATTTTTTTTATTTTTATTATGAGAGCTTCCAAATGACCTAATGAAAATGAGAAAATATAATTAGAGTAATAAATAAAACTTGTTATTATAATAACAAAATAATAGTTAAAATTACAAAAGATTTTTTCAAATTTTCTCCAGCCTTTTGAATGTTTATGCTATAAAAAATCTGGTGATGAGAGAAAATCTGAAACCTTTCTTTCCCTAAACGCAAGCACTAACTAAATTCAAAATTTTCTTATAATGTATGAAGAAAGACAAATATACACTTCAAAAGATAAAAAACCTCATTCAATAAAAAAACATACTAATTTATATTATTTTTTCTTAATTTAATACATTTGCTTTAAGCATTACATATTCCAAAAGAATTGTGACTGAAGTATCATATTATAGGAAAAAGATTGCTCAAATGTTAATCTCTAAACACTATTTAAAAACACTCTAAAACTTATTTAAAATCACACTAATTTAATTTAATATCAAGTTTAATATTGAAATGATAAAACTATTTTTTAGTCACAGCTAACAGACTTAAAAAAGAAGCTTATAATTTCAAATCATGCATAAGAACTTATCAATCAAATCGCATTGCAGCTGGTTCTAGGGTTCTAAACTGGCCATAAATAAATCTAATGAGAGAAGAAAAAAATTCAAAAATAGTGTAATTGTGATTTTTTTCATTAACTTACTTCTGTTATAGGGGTATCTATCACTCTTTTATCTCCATATTTTTTCCATAAACCACGACTGACCTAAAAAAAAGCAATAAAAATAATTATTGCTTATCTAATGCTAATTAAATACAATAATCAATTGAATTTGAAGTAGCTGCTATTCATTATCGTTCATCATTATTCAAATAATTCAAATAATTAGTTAAAATATTACTCAAGTTATGATGAGATGAATTCAAATGAAATGGCCGATTTAACTTCGGCAGAATTTACAAGGGGTTTAGACAATAAAAACTGCCGATTAACACAATAACTGCATAAAGCACCACATAATAATCACAATGTTATGAATTTAATAATTTTGCAAAACATGAAGTTTTATTACTACTGTACAGTCAGCAAAAAAAAAAAGATATCACCCTAAATAATTTTCGTTCTAATGATCGGAATTTCACGAACAAAGTGTCAATCTTAATGGTTCCTGGGGGTGACCTCAAATATGCTAATTAGTTAGCGCTAACTATTAATTAAGTTACGAAATCAGACACAAAAACGTACTTTCTCTGAATAAACATATATTTTTTTTTACATATTTGGAATCCAGATACTTGAATTAGGGGGGGTAGACAAAATTTTGAAAAAAATGGGTGGTAAATAGGGTCGCAACAAAGGTTTATATATTTGGCGATAGTCTAGAAAACCGCCAAAAAAAGTCGCCATCGCAAATGAATATTTTAAGATAACCCATTGACTAATTCAAAAGAAAATGCTTAATTTTACTAGGTTGCTAAGCAACCAAGCTCTGACTGGAAAAAAAATTGAAATAATGTTCTGTGATTACTCAGAGAGGTTTAATTAATAGTTAATTGAAAATATCTCGAAGTTTCTAGGCAATTGACAATTTTTAAGCTGATTTCTGTCCAAAAAGCAAAGTATTTTTTTATTTTAATCTCCCTTGAAAAGAAAATTTGAATCGATTATAAATTATTTATGATTTTCTAAGTTTTAGAATTTAAATACATGAACATTTTATCTGATATTATTTAGATTATGTTGTTTCTGCTATATTTATTCGAGGATTTCATACTAAAATCAAATTAACATAACTTATTATGGCTAAATACAAAATTTTAGGGATAATCACTTTTACAGCTTTAATCAAGTCTTCTAGGCAAGAAAGTTTGAAGAAAAAAAAAAGTGCTTGAAAAATAAAATGTATATTGTATAGTAATTCTAATGCGCATTCACAAGTTTTTCTATAATTTACGATATTTCTTTTTCCTATAACTCAAGGAATTGCTGAATGTTTAGTGGTATTTTAAAAGCATTGAAATAGGTTATGTTTAAGAATAAGATATTGAAATAATATGTTGCATATAGTATGATTCATTGTTTCAAAAATCGCTTCATTCTGCTAGATGTTTAGATAACAAGGTTTTCTTTGGATAAAGATGATTATCAAATAGCATCCTTATGCTTCGATACATTTAGAAACTTACGTTCGCAAATTCACCATAAAATATCGCACAGCATATTCTTCAATTACGATAAGCTACATTTACCACCAAATACTGATACTATGAATATTTTTATTTTCTTATATATATCTGATATGATACTCTCTTTTTAAACAGAGCTTGTAAGGTCCTTAAGGGTGTCTTGGAGTGAGATTCAACTTTCCTCGTTCCCCATGTTAACCTATGGAGAATTATATGATTCTTAACCTACACTTTATTTAGTCACTAATTAATATTTGTGAATTTTTTTGCTTCATTTTATGCTTTGAAATGTCTACTATTAAGCTTCCTCACAAAATTTTTAGTTGGAAGATTTTAAGTATTTTTAAAACTTTTTTAAAACTAACGTGTTCTTTAAAAAAAAATTTAGGAGATAAGCTTTAATTACAAGTTTATTTTTAGCATTTTTGGAAAATGTTTTTAGATAGATTGAAAGCTTAAGAAATTCTCTTTAACTTAAGATTAATATTTTAATTCTAGGTTTTATACAGATTATGTAAATCACAAATTAGTTTCAATAATTCTAATCAGACTCAAAATTTCTATCCCCTTCTAAAACCCTTTTCAACAGGATTACCCACAGCGAAAATGACCCTTTGCACCGCAGGAGGTTGAAGCCAGCTTTCACTGTGATTTATGACTCTCCCCACCACCTTTTTCTTGTGTGGATCAGCATGTATTTCTGTTTTATTTCATGTTAAGATTTTGCCAAGAAACGTTTGTTATAGATTTTCGTAGATTGCTAATATGGGAAACTGTAAAATTAAAAAAAGGTTGTATTTGTAGATAAAGTGACTTGGTATGAAATATCAAGATTCCAAACTTTGGATTTAAGATTTATAGAGAATTATTATGACCGTTTAAATATGAATGTTGCATCTAGATATCAAAAATTATCAATGGACCTTATAAGAAAATTTCAAGATTATGTAAATTGGGATTATATTATACAATATCAAGATATTGATAAAGATTTTGTAATAGAATTTGTTTCTAAAATAGATTTCTGTCTTTTAATAAAAAATAAAAACAATATATTACCAGAAGAATTTTATAATTCACACAAAGAAAAGATAGCTTGTATACTCTTGCTGAAATTTGTCATAATACACGAGTAAAAATGTAACACGAGTAATAAACGAGTAAAAAAACTAAAAAATGTTTCTAAATAAAAAGAAGTTAAAATAATGGAGTTTTCAAAGAGATACTTAAATGATTTGGAAGTTGGGGAATATCCTATAAAGAGTTTGAATAAATCTAGATATGAGATAACGATGAAACTAATTAGTTTTAAAAAATGATTGTTTAACTAAAGAAACTAGACTCGAAATTATTAAGTATGTTGTAAAAGATGATCCTATCCCTTTTACTTATCTCGATTATCATGGGATCGTTGATGGTAGATATGATTGTGAATTTTGTTATTATGATTATGATAATTGTTTTGAAAAATATTTTTATTAATATGTCAAATAAAAACGATTTTATTAATATAAAAATAAGAATTTTGATTAATTAAAATATGCTGATTTTATCTATTATTCCCTATAAAAATGTCCGCCTATTTTAAATATTACGATTATGAATTAGAAAATTTAGGGGGTAATATATAGGATAGGCTAAAGTGTCCTGTAGCCCCCCCTACTGTTATAAGAATTGGGAAGGCAGCTCTACCTCAATGGAAGCAAACATTATCGTTCAAGGTTTCCTTCAAAGTATGACATTACATGGTGTGAAATATGTAGCCATGATTGGAGACGGTGACAGTAATGTGTACAAAAAAGTTTTGGAAGCTAACCCACATGGCACCTTCGACGTTGAAAGAATTGAATGTCGGAACCACCAAAATTTCTGTAACAAATTGAAAGAGGTAGCAAGAAATACAAAATTAGGACATGCCGCAGTTCGCAAATTACAATTGCTAGACAAAAGAGTTCTTAGATTAAGAAATGCAATTGTAAAGGCGTCAGAGCATAGAAAATATCAACTAAATGCACAAGCTGATCTAATAAAGGATATGAAAAACGCTCCACGACATGTTTTTGGAGACCATACATACTGTGCTTCCTACTTTTGTAATGATAGAGATAATGTAAATCATATCTCAGAATTAGAAGAAAGTGGGATTTTGTTTAAAATCATGGAAATTATAGGGAAATTGACAAACCGTGCCAGAAGCTTGCTTTATAATTCCACTAATAATGCGGTGGAATAATTTAACGCATAAATATAAAGGTTGAAGAATTGTTGATTGTATTGTTGAAGTTAAGTGTCCTCTGACATGTACGAATTTGTTTCCAAATGAAGCTATACTTGACAGAAAATTCACCTTTTGGAAGACTAACAAAGAAAAATCTTACAGAAATAAAAAAAAACACAATTTTTATTTTCAGGTGCACGGAAAATTAAACGTAACAAAAGCCAAGTTCTGCTTTTTGGACCACAAAGGGAATTTAAGTTGAAAGAGATGACTTGTTTTGGGCAACTGAAATGGAAGAGAAACTTAAAAGATTTTACTTTGATTGTTTGTTGCCTGAAATCCTGGTTCCCAGATCAATGACTATCCGAGATCCCGAGTACATACTGGAAGCGATAGAGAAAAAACAGAATAAATAAATACATGATAACAAAGACTGTAAAATCTGATAATTTCAAAATCCTTCCTCTTCTAATTCTGTGGACGATTTATGTATAAGGCAACCGTACAAATCGCAGTTTTCATCCAAAAACATGTTGAGTGGAGATTTCCTCTTTTGATTAACCTGGTCATTAATTTGATATTTTCTATGTTTTGTATGCATACATTTTTTTATATTTTTTAAACATTTATTGTATGAAGGAATTATAACTTTTTTTAAAAAAAAGTTATATTTAATTTTAGTAAAATGCGACAATTAGTAAAAAGATTGATATCAATCGAAATTAAACCAATTTCTTTATTTGTCGTGACATTTACGGAATACATTTTTTTTTTCGAAAACTGAAAACTATCGGTGGGATAATTAGTAGAAGGAATTGTAACTTTTTTAAAAAAAGTTATATTTAATTTTAGTAAACTGCGATGCTAAGTAAAAATATTGATATCCATCAATTTTAAATAAATTTTTTTATTTCTCATGACATTTACAGAATACATTTTTCTTTTCGAAAACTGAAAAACATCTGTGGGATAATTAGTTTTCTAAACAAAAAGAAAGGAAAGAGTTTTTTTTTATTTTATTTGCATGGTTCTCTTATTTTTTTAAAAATGTAATTAATAAAATATTTAGCGTAATCAATATACATATATATAGATTAGTCGTTTGATTTGAATTTCATATTATGTTGCTTTTTGTGAGTGCTGTTGAGATGATAATAAACTATCGAAGGAAAAGAAAGTAACTATGATAACTTTAAAATAACAATGATAACTTTACTTAGAATTGTAGAAAAAACACAAAGCACATATAAGCTTAATGAATCTTCTTAGAATTTAAGCTAAAAAACATTGAAATATCTAAATTTAAAAAAAAACGGAAAAAAGTAACAGTGAATAGTAGAACCTGGTTTGGAAATTAAAACACTACGCATGTAACAGTTTTGAATAAAATTTAAAGAGTGAATAATGAAGCGAAAGAATTATAATAAATTTAAAATTTATAAAATTAAATTTTATACTTTATTAAAATTTATAATTTTACATTAATTTAATTGATAAGATTTCACGAAGTTTAATTTATTTGTTATAAAAATAAAAACTGTTTATTACTTTAAAAAAAAAATAAAAAAAAAGAAATTATTTCATTCACCAGAAGAATAAGAAATTCCTGCTTTTACTTATAGTCCTTTTCTGAAGTAAGGCTTGACCGCCGTGGGGGGTGTTGTCGATATTGACATGATTGACAACTTAACTGTACTACTTGGGGGAAAGAAAAGTACCTGTTTATATTTGTGGGAGTGTCTTATTGAAGTTTTTCCTGACTGAAGAGGGGGAGAAGTCTGGGACCGAGGTAGCAGGAACAGGCTCCAAGACACCCTTAAGATACTGAAAGGGGGGCACAAAAACTTAAAAGATAAAATATTTAATTTCATTAACTCAAAATATCTGGTCTCAAAATTTTTATTTTAAACCAAGTTAAATATAACTTTTACAATATTGATGCTCTTATGTTTTTAAAGACCACATAATTCCTGTTAAAATATGAAAATGCATATGTTTACTTTAACGAGTATAAAAACCTTATCAAAATAATGATCAAGACCCTAATGTAAAACAGTATAATTGATGATAAAAACTCAACTGGCTTTAAAAAATATGAAGAGGGAAGTAAAAGTCGACATGTTTCGAGCGTTCAAATATATTCACCCATTCTCAAAACTTGTCAAGCTTGAATAACTTGTGACTTTTATTATTGTGCTCAAAACATGTCTATTTTTATCATCATCTATTAATTTTTAAATCAATGAAGTTTTTATATTTTCAATTCAATTTCTTGGGATTATCTATTTAAATACACAATATATTAAATTAATTCACTCGATATTAAAATAAGTTTTACTTAAGTTATAGGCACAGGTTCTTAGATTAAAAAAATAATAATTTGCTATTTTGTAAAAAAATAAATGCAGTAAAATTTTTTTTGCTGCAAGCCTTAACATTTTAATTTAAGGACATAAAAAAATTCCGTTTACAATTGAAATTTCAAAAGTCGAATGTGAAAATGGAATGTCCCCTAGCACCAGAAATCGAAATTAAATAGTTACAAGGACAACTATTTTAAACAAGTTAGCGTTTCCGTCCAACTCGAAGTTGTTTGAAAAGGTATTTTGTATATATAGATTCCAAAGTTTATTCTACAAATATTTTAGGGTATACTTTCGGAATATTTTGATCGAGTTTATTTTTACACCCTTATTTGCTTAAAAATATTAAATAATAAGCTTAAAATAAATTATTCAAGCAATATGATTTAACGCATTTATAGTATAATAGTAAACGGGGCTTCCATCGCATATCCTTAACCTTGATACCGCTATCATTAAATGAATGGAATGAGCTTAGATAAATAATAAAGTTAATTTTTTCCCCGTTTTTATTTTCGAGGAAATATGTTTCGATCAAACAGATTTCATTCTGGAAATAGCGAAATTATTGAGTAGGTCCCTTGGAGCAATATCATTCTTATCCTCTTTTGACGAATTATAGGAAAAACAGGTTTTCACAGTTCTGTAAAAAGTATGTTAGCCTTCTTGCCACGTTTTTTATTATTTTTTTATTTTTAATCAAAATAAGTTCGGAAATTTACGTATTTTTTATTGCATTTTTTAAATCAGATGATTCTACAATTCGCACGGCTTCGGAAACTTTTTACAAATTTCAATTTTTAGTGTTTCCTGCTAAAGAAAATAAGGCATTGTTCCTGATAACAAATTATACTACAATAATATCTTGGGAATCGTGCTAAAGTAAAAAATTGAACAAAATAGTTTAGTATATTATCCGGAAAAAAATCTACACGGAATCATAAAGAAAGAATCATTTAAGATACTGAGATATTTTAAGACACTTAAAAGTTTTGGCTACGTATTTGACAGCTTTTTATGTTCGGTATCTTTATACTCTTTGTAGTGACTTATAAAACATGGACACTATTTTAGATAATCTATGTTGAAGTCACAAGAAACAAAACAAAAAAGACAATCAATGATTTATATTCTTTTTTCGAAAAAAATAGTATGCTTAGTAAATAATCAGCTGTTTTGCATTAAATAATTTTAAACAGCGGAGTATTTTTAATTTCTTAACAAGGCTTTATTCTTAGCTAGCAGACAATAATTCTTTTAAAAAAAACTTGACTATAATGTAAAAAGGAACTTAAAATCTAAATTAAAGTACTAAAAAAATTTATTAGTATATTAATGAAAAAATAATAAATGTAGTAGGGTAAAGAATAAAATTTTTAAAAATGCTAAAATTTGGTAAAATAGTTCTGCGAAACACTTTCGGACAGGTGATTAAAAAATTACTTTTAAGATTAACACGATATATAAGATGTTGAGAAATTTGCGATGATGTGAGATATGCTTAAATATGTTTACTACGTATTTTTATTAATATTCATAAAAAATATATACAAGAAACTGAGAAATATTTTATTCCAAATCTATTCATATGTATGTATATTATTGTAATTGTATCAGTTATTGAGAAAAAAAAACTAAAAAATAATCACATTAAATAAGCACAATCTGGTGTATAATCATATTCTATCAAAAGCATGCTTTTATAAAACTCGACATTCGTTGAATAAAATGTTTTTTATTCAATAAAATGTTTTATTCAAATTTCTTTACTTAATTTCAAATAGATTTTTAGAGGAAGAAAATCTATTTATCTAATCTAATCCAAAAAAGAAACATTGCATTTTATAGTTTTAAAAAATAAAAATAAAAAGATTAGCAAACGATTATTAGCGAAAAAAATATGAATGAAATTTTACGCCACGCGCGCTAAATCAAGTTCTTCGTAAGTTTATCACATTTTAATATTAATCGCCCCATTTAATCATTTTTTCATTGTCGCCAAATTATTTTATTTAAAATAATTAATTTTAATTTTTCTCATCTTCTAATAAATAAAAACAGTTGAAACTTTAGATTTTTCAATTGAAAAGCATGTAGATTAATATGGTATAAAAAAATCCATACCTTATAATTCAAAATTTTTTCATCCTGTCTTTAATTAAATAATAAAAAATAATTAATAATTATTAAAAATTATTTTTTTCATGAAATTATCTTTGGGTAAATGCGTTTTATGAGTTGGTGCAATATTTTTTTGAATTGCTTCATTAGTTTTTAAAATATGACTGAAAACGCAAAAAGTGAAATTAACATTAAGGGGTTCAAACTTTGAATCGCTCTCCTGACCAAACTATGGGGACCACATTTCCCAGATTGCGGCTACCCCCTATATTTAGAAGATAAGAAATCCAAATATGTAAAAAAAAATGTATGTTTATTCAGAGAAAGTACGTTTTTGTGTCTGATTTCGTAACTTAATTAATAGTTAGCACTAACTAATTAGCATATTTGAGGTCACCCCCAGGAACCATTAAGATTGACACTTAGTTCGTGAAAATCCGATCATTAGAACGAAAATTATTCAGGGTGATATCTTTTTTTTTTTGCTGACTGTACATACAACCATATTAAAAAGTAGAAATTAATTATGGCCATTATTTTTGTTTTATATTGTATAATTTGATAAACTAAAAATTCATTGGTCTGTGGAAGCTCAGTGGTTAGAATATCAGCCTTTGGTCCTGAGTTTGAACCTCAAAAGTGCTCAGACCACTGACTACATGCGATATACATTCTCCGAAAATGTGTGGAAATGAAAGTTTTACTGTCTATTGCTCAACAGTATCACCATAGATCTATGAAAACAATTTCTTCAAAATTTATAACAATATTAAAAGTTCTTAATGTCTTAGTATCCTAAGAATAATACCTTGTTAGTGGCGTACGCAGAATTTTTTCAAGGGGGGTGTCGGCCTAAAACCAACACGCTTGATATTTTAGTAAATAACGACGGACCACCAGCTGTACCTTTTGTTTTTTATTTAAACAAAAACATAATGTATGAAAATAACAACAGCTGGAGATATTGTGGATTTCGAAAGGTTAAAGCAGTTATCCACATCTAAAGTTTATCGAGTCTCAGAGGAGAATAATTTTTTCCTTCTTCCTCGTTACGCTAGGGAATGGCGCGCATGCGCCAACACACCGCCCAGCCTTGCACTGTTCACATGCAAGAACTTGACATTTTTTTTCAGTTATATATTTAACATATAATTTTACAAAAACTTTAACATTGTTGAGTATTATAACTTTAACATACTAATACTCAATCAGAATCTTTGAGATAAATTTCACATTTTTTACAGGAAATTCTAATAAAAATACAAGTGTTACATAAAATTATATACAAATATTTCGATGAATACACAACTATTTTCAATTTTCTATCGGCAGTACACTCAATCTGGAAACAGACCTTTTATATACTCCCTTACAAGTTTTTACTTCAACTACCCTTATTTGATTATCTTGCCCAGGATACAGTTTTACTACCCGACCCAAGACCCATTTGCATGGGAGAAGGTTTTCTTCTTTTATCAAAACCATATCCCCTATTTTTAAATTTTTCTGGTTTTTTACCCATTTTTTTCTTTGTTGTAAGCTGTTCAAGTAAGAAAGGCTCCATTGTTTCCATTTTTTCTGAGATCCTCTAATCCAAAACAAAACTACTTTTGAATCGGTCCAATAGAACACTGTGCACTGTCTTTTCTGATTGATGATTTTCAGCACTTTGGAACTCAGACGTGCAGCTATTAAGGCTCCCGAAGCTCGAGTCGAGGCAACGTAACTCCTTTTAGTGGTGCAACTCTGCTTTTCGAAGTAACGAAATTCACATACACTTTGCCTTGTATTTTAAGTTTCACATAAATGGTAGCTCCGTATGCAAGTTTCGAGGAATCACAGAAAACATGCATTTCTACGACGTCACTATTTTCTTTACTGTTAGAATCTAGCACAAGTCTTGGAATTCTAAGTTCTCCCAGGAGCGGTAACTCTTTACACCAATTTTTCCAACTTTCCATAATGCTGGGAGGGAGATTCTCATCCCACGAAACTTTCTTTTCCCAAAGTTTTTGAATGAGGCATTTCATCCGTATTGTGAAGGGAGTAAGTAATCCCATTGGATCAAAAATCTTCCCGATGGTTTGCAGAAGAACTCTTTTGGTATTTCGGCAGTTTGAAACGAATTCTAAAATACCTTTTGTGTCTAATATCAAGCAATCATCCTCAGTTTGCCACGTCATGCCTAATACCTTAGCATTATTAGTTCCTAAGTTTATAGGAATATCGACTGGATAAGTGTCAAAGGCTTCTTCTGACCACTGACTCATCAAGGCAGAGTCGTTGCTAATCCATTTTCTCATTTCCATTCCAGCTTCCTTCATGATTTTCTTCGCACTTCGGGAAATTATAAGTGCCTCTTCTCGGGTATCTTGACCTGTGATCCAGTCGTCTACGTACATGTAAGAGTCTAGATGATGTACAGTCGTGGGATATTCCTCTCTGTATTTTTCAATGTGATGTTTGATGGTGGCTGCTAGTTGGAAAGGGCTAGTGTTTAGTCCGAAAAGTAATCTTTTGAAACGATAAATTCGAAGTTTTGGCTTTGAGTCTAAACGAGGATCACTGTCTGTCCACAGAAATCGTACTGCATCCTTGTGTTTATCCGCAATGCAAATTTTCAAAAAGGCCTGACGAATATCCGATGAAATAGCCACTCGGCTTAGTCTAAAGTTGATAAGTATTTCGAAAAGGTTAGGGTAAAGGTTTGGACCTGGCCATATACAGTCATTCAATGAAAGTTCGTCTACCTGGTGAGATGCTGCGTCAAACACTATTCGAGTTGAAGTTGTAACGCGACCTTCCTTTTTAATGGCCTGATGTGGTAAATAGAACAAGGGTCTATCAAAGTTTGATTACGAACTCTCTACTTCTTCGATTATTCCTTGATCTAAATAGTCCCGAATGATATTTTGGTACTGAGAATATAGTTCGTTATCGAACCGCAATCTTCTCCATAAATTAAGAAATCGTTGTTTAGCAACGCAAACGTTATTCGATAATTCTTTCCAGTGTTTACGGAATGGTAGTTCAACTATATATCGACCATCTTTATATTGTACAGTTTGTTCAAAAGTGTTCATGGCTTGATCTTCTTCTCGAAGACAAGGGTCGTCTTTTATGCCGAGAGATTCAAGTTCAAAAAAGCGTTTTAAGGTATTGTCTATAGAATCATCGTTTTTAAGAAGAAGACACGAATTTTCATTATTAAATTTTATCTCATGGAGTTGACCACTCGCGATCCATCCGAACTCCGTTTCTCTTAACAACAAATCTTCATTTACTTTATAAACATTATCCTTAATTATTCTAAAGAAAATATCAGCATTTAATAAAGCATGAACTTCTTTCGCTTCAAAAAATGAAGGATCCGCTAATTCAAAAAACTCGGGTATTTTCGTTTTCGATATATCTCAGCTGACACTTGGAGTCAGACCCGTAATTTTATCTGCGACTAAGAATTCAATCGGTTCTTTAAAACTACCACTTTTATTAGAAATGATAGTATGCAATTTTCCTTTCAGGTTTTGTTTAGTCGAATTAAGTCCAGCTACGGATGTTTGGATTCTTTCTAATTTAATCCCAAGAATTTCACTTGTTTTCTTACTCAATATATTAACATTTGATGCCGAATCGAAAATAACTCTACATTTAATTAATGACCCATCCCTTTTTTGCAAGAGAATATTTCCAGTAGATAATAAAACATTCTTTTTATTTTCATTAGAAGTATTGCTTAAAACCGCATTATGCAGAGAATTAATTTCCGTAGTGGAACTTTTATTTTCATTTTTTATTTCTGATCCTTCGAATGTTGAGTCAGCGTTTTGATTTTCTGACGCCAGCTTATTTCTCTTCTCAAGGATAGATCGTCTGAAACATAATGTATTCGAATGACGCTGACCACAATTACATACATACGACGATTTACATTCCCATTTTTTATGATTTTTTTTCAAACAAATTTCACATAGTTTATGATATTTAACAAGTTCAAATCTTTTATGCGGTGTTAATTTTAAAAATTTATCACAGCGAAATATAGGATGTGATTCTTTCAAACAAATTACACAGTTTTTATTCTCTATATTTTCATTCATCAACACAGTTTTGCTTTTAAATGGTAAATTAGTTGTTTTCTTAATTGTTTTCGTTTCTGAATAACAATTTCGATTTACCGTTAAGAGAACAGCTTCTCGTTGCTCTAAAAATGTAATGAATTGTTCGTATGACGGAACTTCTTTTGTTTTTTGTATTAATTCAAAGTTCTTTCGAGTTTCTTTATCTAATTTGTTAAGCATTATGTTTTGTAGAAAAATGTCAAATAAATCGTTTCGTTCATATTTTAACACTTTTAAAGCTCGTAAATTCTTTTGAATGCAATCTATCATTGCACGAATTTCTGTAGCATTTTCACGTTCTATATTTTTAAAATTTAGGATGGAATTTACATGCACATCAACGATTAATCTTTTATTATCGTAACGTGAATCGAGTGCTTCATATAATGAAGAAAATGTCTCAAATGTGGAAGCAAATTCTTTTACTTCATTTGAGAGACATGAGTTTAAATAATAAAGTTTTTGCGACTGAGTCAGTTGATCATTAGAGGTGATTAAGTCATCAAACTGGTTTTTAAAGGTACTATAGTGTTCATATCTTCCCGAGAATGTTGGAAGTATAATAGGTGGAATTTTTGTGTTAGTTATATTTTCAGTTTGATTAATTTGTTTAGCATCGTTTACTGTTGACACAGTTTCTTTTTTAGAATCAATTAAAAGTTTGAGGCTTACCTCCAAATCTTCTAGGCGAGATTCACATTGTTCGATGTCTTTTTCGAATTCTTCAAATTCTTGATCAGTGATTTTTTCAAGACCGAAGGAGTGCACTTTTAATTCATCAATTTTAGTTTGTAATTGTTCGACCTTTTTCAATTTCACTTCAAGTATGGTAGTATTAGGAATATCTTCAGATATACTATCGACAAAGTTTTGTATTCGAGTAACATTTCCTTTCAAGGAAATTTTTGCTTTAATTAGTTTGGCTATTGTATCCATAGTTGTATTTTGATTCGAGCGCTCCGTGTGCTCGACGTGCCAGACAATGTCGGCCTAAAACCAACACGCTTGATATTTTAGTAAATAACGACGGACCACCAGCTGTACCTTTTGTTTTTTATTTAAACAAAAACATAATGTATGAAAATAACAACAGCTGGAGATATTGTGGATTTCGAAAGGTTAAAGCAGTTATCCACATCTAAAGTTTATCGAGTCTCAGAGGAGAATAATTTTTTCCTTCTTCCTCGTTACGCTAGGGAATGGCGCGCATGCGCCAACAGGGGGTGTTCATAATTTTCTGATACTACTAAAAGAAATTCAAGTATGTAATAAAGCACTATTATTTCCCTAATTTAGACACCTAGACAATTTTGACTTTTTATTTAGACAACATTGTTTAGTTAAATTTTGATTTGATTTTTTAAGTCTAAGAACATGTTTTTTTTTTATAGGGTGACCTGGGGTAATTCCTGATCAAAAAATGCAAACATCTATTTTGTGAAAAAACTATTCAAAATAGAATTTTAATATTTACTGGAAGTTTGAAGTTATATGAGATGAGTCCTATGCTACCTTCTTTTGTTTGAAAATCTAATTAGAATTTAAAGGATTTTAAATTTTTAGTGATCAGGAATTACCCCATCTCTTGATCATTTCTGGGGTAATTCCTGATCACTTCTGGGGTAATTACTGATCAGCAGTTTTTATAGTTAAGGGGCTGTTTAAAAATAATTATACAATGGTAATTAACAAATAAGACATCAAGATCAAACAAATAAATCAAAGAGATATGTTTAAACAGCTAATAAAACGATTTATTTAAAAGCAGGAATAAAAATTAACACTTTAAATTTTCCAAAAATCTTTGCATCGTGCCATACATTTTACGCAAGCATCCAACTCATTCTCATGTTCTGCTGGAATATAAGAAAGAGCTCCCATATGGGTTACTTTTGCTGGATTTTTTAACTTTTTTAAGTGAGAGTGTAAAGTTAAGTAAGGTATGTCAACAGCTCTGGCAGCAGCTCTCACACTGAAATTTTCATTTTCAATCATTAAAGGAAATTCACTAATTTTGCTTTCTAGAAGCTTAGTATCCTTTTTAGGCTCTTAATTTCTCACCATATTTATATTAGGCTGATTTATAAACTTAAAACTATTCTATTTACTACACTAACAATTTACACACAAAATTAAGATAGAAGCAAGGAAAGACAAACCAGAAACGGTGCAAATCAGAACCAATTTGTCTTGTATGCAGTTAAAAACAAATTTTGTGATTACAGTTAAAATGTATTTTATAGTTGTTCCACTTAATAAATATGAACTGTTATCTAAGAAAAGACAATTAGCTATTTATTAGATATTTTTATACTATTTATAAGAAGAAATGACATTGATCAGGAATTAATAATTACCCCATCCATAGGGGGCAACATTTGATATAGTTTCCTATAATCAATTATAATGTTTACAGTAGATGTGAAACAATTAAACAAAAGCTTACACTATTTTTATATCAATGAAAAAGAAAGTAACTCAAGATATTTATTATTAAGAGAAGGAGGGGGATCTTTGCAGAAATGTGCTCATTTTGAAACCCATCTTTGATATGGAAAATACAGAAAGCAGTTTAAAATATACTTATTTTGTTATATTAAACAGAAACCTATTATTAAGTAAATATATTTATACTTTAGTAAAGTGTACAATCATTCTTGTCCATGTATCAAATTTAAAAAAAATTTTTTTTTTTTTTAATAAAAGTTAGGTGATCATTATTTACCCCAGAAACAGAGTGATCGTGAATTACCCCGTGTCACCCTAATAAGAGGTAAAATATTTTATTTTTATTAAAAAGTAGGAATTAATCAAGCCAGAAAAAACTACTCATAATGTAACAGCAACCTAAATAATAACCGTATAAATGTGAATATTCTATAGAAAATCAATGAGTTTGACCAAAAAATAAGAAAAAATAACTTGCCAACAAATAGGGAATTAAACCAGTATACAATCACGCTAAAATTTTATTGATTTATACAGTAATATACAAATGAGGGTTGTTTTTTTTTTTGCAAATTTGTTTAAAATGTCTTCTACAGCTGGGGTAAATTTTCTATGAATGTTTAAGAGCGCCAATCCATTCATTCCATTATTACCCGTTGAATTGCGTAAATAAGTCTTCAAACGGCGTAAAGTCGAAAAGGATCTTTCGTTAGCACTCATTGAAACAGGTAGTGCGACCAATATTTCTAGGAGTTTGAAAATGTTTGGTGTTATATCTTTATTGCACATTCCAAGAGCATTCGCCGCAGTTTTTGGAACACTACCTCCTCCGTCTTCACTAATCCTTTTGAATCTTTTATACCAGAATTTTAGTTCAAACTTAAGGCTTTCTTTACATGTATCCAAATCTTGAGCGTAAAATTCCACTAGTGCTTCAAAAGCTGTTATGTTTGAAGGTTGGCAAATGAAAGGATTGGCAGGTAGAAGGCACTGAAATCCTTTCAAAATATCATGATGCGATACAAATCTTAAGTCTAATTGTGTTATAAAATTTTCTATAAATGGAATAAATACACTAACTCTGAAATATGTTTCGGGTGTCGATGAGGGAAAATTAGCGCGATTTTTCTGTCTTCCCGTTATTCTAGGGATTTGTATGGAAGATACAATGCTTGTTTGCATAAGAGAAGAAGAGCTGAATATTTCAGAGGCATTTTAAAGCATTAATTTTAGTACTTTAATAACATCTTCTGCAAGACTCACTGCCTCTATCAAATATATGCTTGTTTTTTGTAGGTATCTACAAAGATGGATTATTATGGTGAAAACTTTGTAAATGTACAAAAAAGACATTACGAACTGGCAATTAGATACTGTGCACAGTAAAGAATTAGCTTGAGTAGCTGATTCCTTATCCTTCCATTCTGATATTTTTTTAAGAGTTTCAACGATGGGCTTGAGAAGTTCCACCACAGAGGTTACTGAGTTGTATCTTTCCATCCAACGGGTTGCACATAGCTGTTTAATTTTCGTTCATTTCGAATCGTTATGTCCTCTTAGAGCGAGACCTTGATTTCCACAAAATAGGATGGTTTCAATGTTTGGGGTAATGTTTTTTCTATTTTCTAATTTTCTTCTGCTTGCTGCACTGTGAACTTGTTCATCCACAGGTTTTATTTTTCCAAGTAAAATATCGTTTAATGTCCCAGCAGTTTCGATCGATTTTTTGTGATAAAAACATTTCTCGTGTTCAGAAAATCGCTCTACTGCTTTTATCCAGTTGTCAGATTTTACATTGCGCACAGTTGACCTAATGGTTTCTTGCCAGAACCGGCACCACTTGGGGCGAAAAGTACACAAAATTTTCAAAAAGCACCATCCTTAACTTCTAAATATGCAAGCCATTTGCAACGATAAAACCATTTGTACTAAAATTTCAATTTTCTTTTTTCTTTTTCAGGAAAAACAAATGCTGGATTGGGTTCCCAAACATTTTTTAGTATATCCAGTCTTTTATCCTCGCATGTACTATCTTCTGAAAAAAGTCCAATATCATATGGGTGGGAAGTAACACTTTGAGGGAGACTTTCACATTCATCAGATTTTGTTATGCTAGAAACTTTTTCTTCAACGGAAGTATCACATTTCTGTTCAACAAAAAAACTTACATTGGTACTAGATGCTGTCACCTCACTAATTTTAGGCCGTGATTTTTTCTCAAAATAATTAAAATTTGATAAATTCTTGCGTTTTGACATCCTAAAGATCCAAGAGCAGCAAATATATATATATATATATATATATATATATATATATATATATATATATATATATATATATATATATATATTGGCACAGAAATATCCGCTATGCCACGATCTCAAAGTTTCGAGCTGGAATGAATAACTTCAACGAGCACAGTATCTCCAATGGTATTGGTACTGATTTCTTCAATAGTGGCGACGAGTCGAAATAGTGGCGACGATGGGTTCAGCTATTGAATGGACTTTTTGTTAAGACAAAACAAAACAGATTTAGCGATGAGCTCTGAAAGACAAGCGGCAGAGATAACTCTAAGTCTGACAAACTAACTCCACAGTACTCCTTTCCCCCTTTTATATAATTTTCACCGCATGTCCAAAATTCTCAATTTGTCTCAAAGACGACAGAACGTGAAGAATTCCAGAATCATTGCGTAAAGACCTCGAGAATGCCAGTCAGTCTCGAAAACTATCACGACTGGCAGGACAGAAAGGAACCAGCGATCGGGGCTTGCCCGTAACAGTATCACGTGAATTTGATTTCAAAAGTACAACTCTATTATAGTAACTGTTTTTTCAGTATTCTGAGAAATACTGTGAGAAAAAAAGTAGGCATAAGGCAAATAAAAATATATATAATCTTAAAAAATACTAGCCCGCATAATTTCTACTAAAATTTTTATTTTTGCCATTTTGTTTGAGCTCAAGTGGGGTGTTTAAACCCCTAAGCCCCTCCCTTGCGTAAGCCCCTGTGCCATTTTATATTTTCAAAGACAATGCCAAAACAAACAAAAAATTAAAGCATGTTTGATAAAATAAGCATGAGCCATTCTTGTATTTAAAAAAATAAATTCAAAACTAAATAAATAATTAAAAACTGATTAAACCTATGTAAGGATTAAAATATTCATAATTAAAATTGTTTAAAGCACATAAGTTTTATCACAGAGTCTTCAAAATGTAGTCAGAATACATCAGTCTCTCAAAACACAGTATTTAACTTTTTTTTTTTTAATTAAAATGACATAGATCAAAAGATGAGCAAAAAAATAAATAAATAAAAATAACTTATGACTTTAAAATCATACCTTATAAGCACCATCGTACATAGCAACTTCTTCACCCAGTAAGAACACCCTTTCATCTTTCTCCATTTCTTCATCCATGGCAGCATTCAGAGCATCTCTCACGGTCACCTTTTAACACACAAATTAGCATCATAATTAAACATGAGCATCATAAATTAATTTTGGCTTAATCACTTGCAAATAATGTTGAACAATGTGAAAAGAATTATGAATTGAATTATCATCAAGAATTGGAAAAATTTTTGTAAATAAACAAAAATAGTCAAAATAAGTCAGTAAAAATATTTGCAGCTCTCCTTCCAAATTTTTTCGCTTCCTAATTTGAAATTTTTTTAATACATCCATACAAAAAAATCTAATATTTACAATTGGAAAACTTATCGCAAAATGTATGTTAACTTAATAAAATAAAATTTTTTAAAAGAAATATCACTATAGTAAAAATTCTACAGAATGAATACATATGTAATTTCAAAGTATTTTGTAATTAAATAATTACTTGAAATTACAAATAATCTTGTGAAATACATTGAAGGGGAAATGACGAATCAAAATAAGGGAAGAACTTTGTTAGCATAGGTGATCAGATAGGGGATATCACTTGAGCTCAATTCTCAGATAAATTTTTTCTTCCAAATATCAAAATTGAAATTAAAAAGTTGGAGATATAGTTGCTGGTAGATCAACATTAATTATGATTGTTGTTGAAGTTTATTTACGTCGCACTAGAGCTACACACTGGGCTATTGGTGACAGTCTGGGAAACATCCCTGAGAATGATCCAAAGACATGCCATCACAATTTGGATCCTCTGCAAAGGGACCTAAGTCTAGCACTTTACGATAGAACAGTTTAACAAGGACAAATACCGCACACCTTTGGACCTTTCGCAGACTAATCCGAGTGGTCACCCACCGCATACTGACAGCAGCCAGTGATGCTTGACTTTGGTGATCTGATGGGAATTATTATTAATAATGAAGAACCTTTTTCAGGATAAGAACACAGAATGAAAGATGTAAACAAAGAGATGCAACGATTGGCTCAAGGGTGACAACTGCAAGATGTAAAAATTCCATAACATTTAGAGCAAATTGAATACTAGTAAAGTCATTAATTAAATTATTTTAATTTTACAAAATGAAATGATTTCCATAAATCTAGATCAGTAGCTAAGGAGCAATATTAAGTAATAAAAAAAAAAAAATTCAAATAACTCTGGAAAATATTTTACTGCATTGCTGTCAGCAAGAGGAACTTTAAAGATGGCGAAATTAAATTTATTAATCACTTGAGGTGACAAGTAAGTCACAGGTGGACTTAAGAAAACATTCAACTTAGACTCACAGCAATGCATTAAGTATTTAATGCATAATTTATACTTAATGCATAGATTTATAACAATCTTTTCTATTTCTGTGATGCAAACCATAAACATCTTTTTTATTTCTGTGAAAATTGTCTATTAAAACATAGAGTGATTTTATAGCATGTCCCTTCATTGCTAGAGACTGAGGCTAGAATAGTAATATCCCAGAATCAATCCCTAAATTGATACAATTTAATAACTTAAAAAGATCCTAAAGCAGAAAACTGATTGATAAACTCCACCACCTCTAATAAAATTGAAATATCTTATGCCAAGCAATCAATCCTAATTTAATCAACTTTTTCTAGAAATACCCAAATATAACTAAGAAAAAAATTCTACACAATTTGGCAGAAAACAATACTTCAGCAGAACTGCAATCACTAATTTATGATTCTTTAGACTAGAGAAATATTTAAAGTTAAATTCTCAAAACAGCAACCATCATAACAATCAATAAATATATAATTAATTTTGAGCCAAATGATGAAAACAGACAACTATTGAAATATTTTATGTATATAAAAGAATTAAAACCTTTTAATACAATACAGACACTCTTGCAATTATTTTTCTATTCTAAATTTATGAAAATAGAATTTATGATTTCTGTAATATTGATCTGAGCTTAACAATAATATTATGTCTAACAATAAGTGATATTAAAGTAGCTTTTACCTGAGCATTTCTATGGCTACTAGTAGAAAATTGTGAAACTCGATGAATCTAAAAAGTTGGAAAGTAGATCATATTAGTTTAAATGGTAAGATCCAACAACAGTTAAGATCATATTTTTTAGAAAAAATTTTTTATCATTTTAAAATTACAATAATTTATTTGTTTAAACATGTTTTTCAAAAAAAAACGAACAAGTTTTAAAAAAAAAAAAAAAAACCTGTTTTTAAAAACAGAAGTGCTTTAATAATCTCTGAAAAGCATACAAATATAGACTAAATTAAATTTGGTTGAAAATAATTAACAAAACATACAACCAAGACCTTTAATATATACGTAAAATTTATTTGGAACTAAATTTATTCATAATAGCAAAAATGCTACTTCTTTTCAAAAACATTTTCAATCTAAATACCTAAAGATTTTTTATGCATATTATACCTGGATAAAATTCTTGCACTGCATATTTAAAATATACACAATTACTAGTTCTTAAAAATTAATATTTTTTAAGCAGACCTTTTCTATTAATATATTATCAAAGTATGTTTAGAATAGAATAAAAAAAAATTTCCAGTAAACATACGGTAATAGATACTTAGGCTGAACTGGAGCAGCACAATGGGCTATTGAGGATGGTCTGGAAAACATCCCTGAAGATGATTCAAAGACATGCGGTCACAAATTCAATTGCTTTCTGCTTAATTAGTATAAATAATCTGAACGTGTTAGAATAGTATTTTTTTAGTTTTTGGTAATTAAAAATATTTTGGATTTAAACTTAATTCATTAGTTAATTATTCCTTAATTTTATCCACTTAATTTGTTAAAACAGGCTTTAATAAAATAATATATAGTAAGATCCAACACTGATTGATTGATTTAATGTTGATTTTTAGATACCAAAATTTTATGTGTTTCTATATTTTAGTTACTTAATTTTCCTTGTCTATAATTTTATCAAAATTAAATTTAAATTTATGTCAAATTCAAACAAATTTGAAAATAATGACACTGTTTGTTGCTTCTTCTCTCTGTAAATCATAATCTTATGTATATGATATTGTAAAAAGTTCAAAATACTGTTTTTTTTATTTTTTTTAAATTTAGAGATTAGTTTATTTTGGCTTTCTTACTGCTTTCCTTTAAATAATAATCATTTTAAAATTTCTTTATTGTTAAAAAATTACTTTACTTTTTTTAAGATTACTAGCATTTTAGTTTAGTTTTAGCATCTGTTTTTGTTTTTTTTTCTAACATTGGATAAAAAATTTAAAGTATCAATTTTTTACTTCAGTTAAAAGCATTAAGTTTACATTATTTTTAATATTCAAGTTTTAGTGATTAATTCAAACTTTTTTTTTAATATATTAGGTGAACTAGAAAGCAGTGTCGTTTTTATTACATTAAATGATAAAACATATTTTAATAAGTTTTTTGTTTAAATGAATGATTGAAATATCTACGTTATCAGAAACTTTTGTTAATCCAGCCTGCAAAATTTAAATACTGGATTGATAAACATTAGTTGTAGTTTTAAGCAAATATCAGGGGTAGGCATTTCGAAAATGTTATCATTTAGAAATAACGAATTATAAAAATTACAGAACATAAAGTCACATTAGAATATTATTTTATAATTAATTGTAAATTGATAAAATAACAAATGCCCTCCCAATTTTTTTTTTTTTTTTCACATGCTATGACCCCGGTAGAAATAATATGATAGTAAAGAATGATGTGTAAACAATAAAGATAATGTAAAGCATTCCTATATAAATAAATATTAGAAAGCAATAATGAAACATAAACTTAAAAATATTTAAGTGAAATATCATTAAAGTACACAAAATGTAAAACTTTTTAATGCTCTGTAATAGCTCAACTTTTATAATAGCAGCTAGTTTACCTTCACAACTTGTGTACCTTTTATTGAATTTTTAATTAGATCTCTAAATAATTTATTATATAAACCCATGATGACAGTAAAATTTACAGTTTAAATGATATTTCTGCTGCTGATGTTTCTCTTTCGATAACCTCTAAAATTATTGCCATCTTTTTAAAAGTTAGAGACAAATTAATACGAGACATCGTCTGCTGTTTGAATGCTAAGAAAAATCACTTAAATTGAAATAAAATGGTTGAATTATTATTTAGTTTCTAAACATGAAATGATATAGTGGTATTTACTAAATTCTGGGCAATTGGTATTTTTTTTTAATAAATATTATGAAATGCATCAAATAATTAAGGATGTTTGACCGTGAGAAGCTAAGCACAGCTAGGTGTAATATTCGTTGTAAGACTTCCGGGTTACTAGTTCCGATTCATTTTTTGCACCCAAGTTTAAAAAAACGCACCGGCAGGTATTAATATAATTGTAGTATTTACAATACATTGCTTTATTTTATTTTACCATCCGTCTAATTTTAGCAGAAAATGAATTTGATCAAGCAAACAAGTATGCTGTGCTGCTACCCAAAAAATAACAAAAGGCGAGATTTTTCACAAATATAGCCAAATGAGGTATAGCATACGAAACATAGAATACATGATGGTCCTGTATTAATGGTACAAACTAAATGGGTGGATAATGTATGGACGCAAGTTGCGTTGTTCGTAGAGAACAGTAGAAGTCCAGCCACCGTTCAACATGATGCTTTTCAATATGACGTCTACGATGGGAGACTTAACGCATGCCGAAAAAGTAGACATGTATTGCATGTACGCAGGCCCGTCCCTAACCGATTCCTGAGGGGGGGTGTTGAAGTTTATTTTGCAGAATGGCATGAATAATTTTTACAGCACTTAAAAATGCAAACTCCATAGGTGTATAAATTTGATATTATTGGTTACTAAATGGTACCAGTAATTATTCAAAATCAAAAAGGAAATATAATTTTTAAATTTCTATTAATTTTTATTATTAAATTGGTAAAAAAATATTTTAAAAAATAAAGTTGTAAATTTAAATGTTTTTCAATGTAACTTTTAAATACTTTTACTTAATAATTGAATTTTTTTTTTTTTTTTGAAAAATTCTTTGTTATTAAACTTATCTTTTGTTTCATCTAAATGTTGTTACCAAAAAACTAAACAGAGCAACTGTTAGAAGATAAGGAAGTAAGTCACAACCAGCAAATACAGTCTTCTATCAGAAATTGATTCAAAACAAAATTGATTCAAAAGTAAATTGTACTTTCATTTTTAAAAAATAAGAAAAATAATGTAGAAAAATATTGAAAATGTGTGCCATTTAAATTATAAATGAAGAAATTCACATAAAAAGGATTAAAAAAAAATTAAGATATTAGCAAAGTTATGTTATATTAATTATATTAGCTACGTAAATTTAATTCGACGTTGTTTTAAAAGTGAAAAATGTTCTGCCAACTTATCAAACTTAATATTGTCAACTATATCTTTTTCTGCCTTGAGTAAAAGCAGGGAATTTAAACGTTCATCAGTCATTGTTGATCGAAGATAGTTTTTAACTAATTTAAGCTTGCTGAAAGTTCTTTCATTCGTTGCAACTGTCACTGGTGCTGTTAAAGCTAAGCGGCAAACTAAATTTGCCAAAGGCAATATTTTCTTCAGGTCCTCTGATTTTTTCATTACTGACATTAGGTCAGAGTATTCTTTGCAATGATCGCAGAGAATCTCTAGTTCTGCTTGAACTGCCAGAGAATCCGAAAATTTTAAGTTGGCGGGAAAAAGTGAAAGAGCCCTTTCAACGTTTTCCAAAGTACATCGGCCTCTTTCCATAGGAGGCTTTAAAATGTCAAACAGGGGTTTTAAGACGTTGACAAACGTTTGGACATTGTCCTTGCCTAAGGTAATTATAGTGTCCAACACTGCTGTAAATTCCTTTCGATAGAAATCTTTCAGAGAATACTTAGCTTGAGTTTCTGCATTGTCGTCCAATCTTTTAGGAGCAATCCTTCTTCTGTGATGTTTTTTAAATTCCATGAATGGATCAATTTCGTATTGTTTGGAAAATGCAATTGCACTTTCCAATAAGTCGTCCATGCTCTTTTTATTATGATTGATATCTTCTAAAGATTTTATGGTGCTTTCGATTAGAATGGAGGCATCGATAATATTTAGTTTCTCTGCTTCTAAAGCTTCTGTTAAATTTTTTAATTTATACAATATATTTTTCATGAACAGTATAGTAGAAATAAAATCGAATGAAAGCATTTTCTTGCGTAGTCCTGATGCCCCAAGTCTTGTCTTTGAGTCAAATTTTTTTGAGGATGAAATATCATCAAGAACAGATATTATAACATCAAAAGACTGCCAAACAGCTTTTATAGACTCATATCTGTTGGTCCAGCGTGTTTGAGACAAATTTTTTAGCTGAAGTGCATATTCTAAATTTGACAATTCTTCACACAAATGTGTATATCTTTTTGTACTTGAAGTGAAAAATGTGTAGAGAGCACCAAGATCATCCAATAAATGACCGACTAAGGCGCTCGCTTCACATCCATGCTGAGTAAATGTATTTAAACGATGTGCTTGGCATGGAATGTATGGAATATTACGTTCCACGATGTCGGAAAGTTTTCTTTGGGCTCCTTGATGTTCACCGGACAGCACAATCTAAGAACTAGCACAATCATAAGATTGAAACACTAACTAACTGCTTTGTAATTCCAATTCACTTAATAGCATGAAAATCAGATGGGCAATTCCAGAGCCTGTTTTATCCTTTGCTTCTGTAATTTTTAAGAGTCTCTCGTTTGGATTTCCTTTATCATCTACATATCGAATTACTAATGATAGCTGATCTCTGTGAGAGGTATCAGGTGTGGTATCCGCCATGATCGCAAACATACTTGATTTTTGGACTTCACAAACTATATGCTTGGATATAGCTTGCGCAAATATATACAAAAATTCATTTTGCGATTTTGGGCTCATATAGCTTACGTGGTATGGTCTGATGTTACGATCTTCAAGCCATCGCTTCATGACGTAATTATGCCTCGGTACATATTCATTTAAATTTACATTTACCGAGTAATGTAAATTTAAATTTCATTTAAATTTACATTACTCGGTACATTTCTCGGTACATATTCTGAAATTTACATATTCATATTGTTTGCAAAGCAAACATTAAATCAACTTAGTTATGATGAAGTGCTAGAAATGATGGTCACATACTTTTTATATTTATTGTAAAAATTTTCAAAATTTATAGAGCCTTGAGCTTTCCAACTCAAATAACATAACGTTTTTTTCTTTTTAATTAAGTTAATAAAAGTCAAGTGAAAGTAACGATCTTCTATTATTTTAAATATCTTTTAAACGCAAAATTACAACATTAATCTATTTGATAATATAATTTAATAATATGCTGGTTTTTCAGAATCACCGCTCTTGGTATTCATTTTAAGAAATTTTGTTCCAAGTGAACGCGAAAAAGAACGCATAGAGGTCGCACGTTGGAATTTTAACTAAGTGAGGAAAAAATTAAAGAACAATCGAAAACAGACAAATCGCTGTTGAGGAAGGCGAGCTTAAAAAGGCATCAATATTTATTGTTATAATTTACATTGTAATTATTTTAAGAACTGTGACTAAAGTCTTAAATAGGGATACAGAAATAGGTTTTTTCGGAAAAAAATGGAAAAGTTTTGGAAGTGCGGATAAATTTTTTTATGCATTCTTGCCTTAAATAATTTGTAAAATGTTACATTTTTTATCAGAAAATTTTTTCAATATGATATTAACACAATATAAATAATAAACAAAACATTTTAAAAAATTGAACTATGTATTTAAACAAAATAACATGATAAATCTTAAATAAATATTTTTAAAAATTATATTTTTAAAAATTATATTTCGTAAATACCTAAAAATGCTTTACCAAAGAGTGTTTCAGTCTTTTTTTAAAATATTAAAAAAAGGAACGTCACTATAAATAATAAAAAAATGAAGAAAATAAATAAGGTGTTATTTTTTTTATCAGTTTTATAGATTTTTTTAAAAAATAGCCTTAAATCACAAAACAATTTTCTTTCCAGTTAAAGTACAATTTTGTTAATTACATCTTATCCGTAAATTATATTAAATACTTAATCTAAATCGGGGTATTAAAGAAGTCACACAGGCATGACACGAATATTTTGCAAATTTCTAAAATTTTTGTTTGAATACATTTTTTAATATGTAAAATACAATAAATATACACAACAAAATTTAACAATCAACAAAATTTTTTAAAATTTAAATCAAAATTTTAAATACTATAGCATATTAAATTATATATGAAATTTTATAAAAGTAATATTTTATAGATAATAATATTGTTTTACCGAAATATGTTTATTATATTTTTTTTAAAAAATTAAAAAAAAAAAAAAAAAACAATAAATATAAATAGTAAAAACAGAATTTAAATAACAATTTGCCGTAAATATTTGTCAACTTTCTAAAAAATTTTTTAGAATGTATTTATTTTTCTCATTTTGTGTGTAAAAAACATTAAATATAAACAATCAACCCAACTTTTAAAAAAAAGTTCATAAATATTTAAAGATTATAACATGATAAATTATGTATCAATATTCATAAAACTATTTTATAGATGGCTATATTGCTTTACCAAAATATGTTTATTATTTAAAAAAACATAATTTAAAAAATGCTATTATATAAATAGGACACAAAGAATTTAAATAACTATTGCAATAAATGAATTACATTTTTTTTTTCATATTTCCTTAAGTATTTTGAAGAAATACAGCTAAACACAATTTTTAGGTATAAAAAGTTGTTTTTAATCCTCAATCAAATATAATGAAAAGAAAATACTGTTTTTTTTTTTTATTTGTTTTTTTTTTATCTGAAAGGTATTAAAAAAGTAAAAAGAGAGAGAGAGACATTTTTAAAATTCAAAAACCTTAACTTAGGCTGTTTATTGAGAGGAAAACTGAAAATCCTGACGATTAACTTAATTAAATTAAACTTAAATTAATGATAGAAATACATTACATTTAATTCATATACCTATATAATTTTATTTTACTTGTTGTTTTCTTTCAATAGCTGAATGATTTATTTATTTAGTTAGTTAAATCAATTAATTTTTTTTTTTCGGAATTTATTTGAATCTCGGAATTATGTTAGGTTTTACACTTTCTTTAATTTTCAAAATTTCAAATGTTATTATGTTATAGATTTATCAATTAAAAACGTATGAAAAAATTATGCTAAAATGATTATTCGGTATTTTTAATGCAAAACTGTGAATTGAATTTTTATATAAATACAAAATTATTAATTTTCTTTTTACTAATAATTAACTTAAACAAATGAAAAACTGTTAGCTTTAGTCGAAAAGATAATATAAAAAAAACATTAAATGCATGAGAAATACATCATAGTAACAAAATAGCTAAAAAAATTTATTTATAAAAGAAGAAAAAAATTAAACTTTTCTATTTTTAAACACGTCACATTTTCAATAAAATAAGAATCAGTACATTTTTGTTCACAAAGTATTGCAGTTTGAACTCATCATAAACACAAAGGCTACGTACAAATATAGAATTTGATATTTGAAATTTCAATTAAATAAAATCTATGAAAAATAACTTAAACTGTAAAATTTTTGAAAAAATTACTATTGCAAACAAAATATTAAAAAGCTCAGTAAATAACTATTTAAAAAAAGGAAAAAGAATTCCTATTTTTAGAATTCAAGTTAATTATTTCTATCTCAAGCTCCTACAAATGAATATAAATAACAAAACATTTCTCAATTGTTTTTTTTCTTCCTTTTACTGTACAAAAGAGATTAAAAAAAATAATTTTATCTGCTTCATAAAAATTAATTTTTATCCATATATATATTTAATAAAAAAAATAAATAAAAAAAATTTAAAAAAAAAAGTCAACCTAATTTTTTAGGCAATAATTGAGGAATTAATTTAATTTTAAAATAACGACATATTTAATGCATTTTAATTAAACATAATATTAAAACAATACAAATAATAAATATTCATGAAAAATTTATACTTACAATCAAAACTTAAGCTGATTGACTGATTCTTGGCTTCTTAGTAGATTCAATAATAATATGAATACTTAAAATGCGCTGTACTGGACAGTTAAAGACACGTCAATCAAGTAACTGATGAGGTGAGAGAAAAAAAACTGGACAGTTGGAGAAAACCACAGCTGCATGTGCATTGAGCCCCTTCTGTCCCCTTCTTAACAACATCGACAAAGATATTGTCTTTATTCTCAGAAATAGTAAGAGAAAACGTGAGATAGAGTAGCTTAAGGCATTTCTAGTTAACCACTTTTAAAACACCCTCGATTTTTCAAGTTGACAGAAATATCCTGGAAATATAACTTCGTTTTGTGTTCTACTTTTCAAGATCAGACCGGTGGCACCATCCTTTTTTGCGCCTTTTCATAGTGTCGGCAACGGCTTGCTCAGACAGACAACAGACTTGCCACTTTTCCCTGTGAAAACTAGGAATCGAAGAATTCCTTTATAATTGATGCTTTTTTATTAAAGTAATAAATGAATCCAAAATTACTACATTTAATACTTTGAACTCGACAACCATCCACAAATTGTTTGAAATGATTGAAATGTCGATTCGATTGAGTGTAACTCAATTTACTGTTTAAGAATTCTTAGGATTCTAGAGACAAAAAAATAATATTAAAAACAAAATATAATATTTTATTTTCGAAACAGAAACTTTTATAAAGGTGAATTGAGGATCACAGATATATTTACTATTTTAAATAGAATAAAATCCAATTTTGCTGTGATGATTAATTGTTCCCAAGTTATGAATTGATCCTTGAACAGTTTATTTTAGGTTAAAAAGATTTTAACCCAAATAATAATCCAATCATCATAGAATTTTAAAAATTATGAATAGAAGAGTCGTTAACAAATTAAATGTTTTTTAAAAAAAATATTTAAATTCATTTGGAGTTGGTAAAAAAATTCATAGTAGAAAAATATCTTTTATCAATAGAAAATATAAATTATTTAATAATTTGTGTTATTTAAACAGAATTTAACTATTTAAATAAGATATTTTTAAAAATTAAGTATCCCTTTTCATAGGTATTCTAATTTGTATTTCCCCCCCCCCAAATATTTTGAAATTAAAAAAAAAAAATAATAATTAGTTTAATTGAAAAATAGGTAAATTTATTAATTTTTTGAAAAAGACTGAGAAAGACTTTTTTGAAAAGAGTTCCTCACTCCATTTAAAAGTTACTTAAACTTCTAATTAAGACTTAATATAATTCAGAGAATTAATATCTAAATTTTATGATACATGATTAGCTAACTAACAATTAGAGTCAGTAAAATTTACGAATGTGTTGTGGAAATAATAATACAGAGAAATGGTTTTCGGGATTTAGGCTTGTATTATCGGTCATTTTGTTTCGAATTATCACAAATCGTTACTCTTTGAGTAAAAAAAACTTAATTTGAAGACTTACATTTCACGGCAAGTTTTGCCGAGTGGGGTCTGGGACAAAATCCCGAAATGGACGAAACTCATATAACATTGAAATCCCTTTAAATTTCATCATAGATGAAATATCCGACAATAAAGAATTTTTGGCAAAGTCGAGATTTTGGCTTGTATTATTAGTCATCTTGCTTCGAATTATCACAAATCGTTACTCTTGGAGTGAAAAAAAAACTCAATTTAAAAGTTACATTTCATGGCAAGATTTGCCGAGTGGGGTCGGGCACAAAATTCCGAAATGGACTAAGCTCAGATAACATTGAAATCCTTTTAAATTTCAGCATAGATGAAAGATGCGACAATGACAGAGTTTCGGCAAAATCGGGATTTTGGCGTGTATTATCGATTATCTTGCTTTCAATTATCATAAATCCTTATTCTTGAAGTGAAAAAAAGAAAAGAAAAACTCAATTGGAAAACTCACATTTTTCACCGCAAGTTTTGCCGAGTCTGGTCCGTGATGAAATCGCAACATTAGCGAAATACTGATATCGTTTAAATCAATTTACATCAAACTTAAAACATAAAGCAAAGACAAGGCAAATCCCAGCTTTGAGATTTAGGCTGGTTTGAGACTGTGAGTGAACCTGCCAATATAAATACACCTTAAGTTGTTCTTTTATTTTCTTCTTCATAAGCTGTTCCTCTAATACAATACTAAAAAAAAAAAAAAAAAAAAAAAAAGATGCTGACTCCAGCTTGAATTTGCCGACGGGATGAAATCTCTGGGGGGGTGAGACACCCCTCTCACCCCCCCGTTGATGACGGGCCTGCATGTACGTATGGAGATAAGAGAGTTATCTACCATGCCTACCTTCATCTATCAAAAGGTAAGGTACCCCAAGATTGAATCAAGTTAGCATGCCTTATATATTAGTGAACTGATGGTTAATAATTGTAATAGTACTACAATACTCCCCCACCGGAATTTCATTAGGAATAGAATTCGATGAATGAATACCACTAGTTGACGTTTCTGTGAAAGACCGGTAGAGCTGTATTAAGTTCACCGGATTTAGACCGCTTGTGGTGAGAGCTGTATTAAGTTCACTTTTGTGTTTGTGTTCCCTCCTACGTTGCTATTAGCAGTCAACTTAGTGCAGGATCCCGTTGTGTACAAATGAAATTGAGAAGCAATAGCGTGGGGAAAACCTTCACGCAGTCACAAATAGCAAGTCAAATGTTCTACGTGAATCCTCCATCGAAGTAGGTGTAATCATATCGCTGCCAAAGGTCACCAATATTGGGATAAGAGTTATCGACCATGCCAACCTTTATCTATCAAAAGGTACCCCAAGATCCAATTAAGTTAGCATGTCTTATATATTAGTGAATTGGTGTTTAATAATTGTAGTGGTAGTTACACCACATACGGCCGTACAAATGGTAACGTCAGAGGTGAGATATGAATGTATCACGAGCAGTTTCCTGATCGATGAATGCCGGATCACAGAATTTTTCAGCGGTTACATCGTCAACTTCGTGAAACTGGTTCGTTCCACATCACCAGACATGAAGCTGGTAGATGAAGAGCTGTAAGCAATACAAGCCTACAAGAAGGCATCTTGAACGTTGTGGCTGATAGACCCGAGTCAAGTACAAGTGCTGTTGCTCATCAAGCTGGTGTCAGTCAGCAGACCGTTTGTAGAGTGCTAAACGAAAATCGTTAACACCCCTTCCATTTTCAACGAATCGTACAAGCTTTGAATCCGGCAGACTCCTCTCCACTTGAACTTCTGCCAGTAGGTGTTACAACAATGTGCGCTGCAGCCGGATTCCATAGCTCATGTGTTGTTTGCAGATGAGGTGACGTTTAGCACGTGAGGGTGTCTTTGAAGCGCAGAATCAATTCCCATGAGTGGGCAACCAAAAATCTACATGCGTAACAACAACGATTCTGTCTGAATGTGAGGGCTGGTATTGTCAACGGCTTTTTGATTGGCCTATTCTTAATGGCGACTTTTATCTTATTTTTCTGGAACAGGTGTACCGTAACTATTGCAGGATGATCCGATAGCCACTCGTAACCGTATGTGGTTTCAACATGACAGGGTGCACTCACCTGAGTGCCACGTTTGGACTTAGTGGATTAGTTCCTAAGTAACCCCGATTTCCCGATTTATCGAGTCTCGATTTCTTTTCATGAGGACATCTGAAGAATCTTGTTTATGCTACTCTAATTGACTCGGATGAGGATATCGTTGCTCGATTATCCGAAGCTACTGATCGTATGCGTGAAATACCTAGTGTCTTTGTACGTGTACGCTATTCGCTCCACCGACGCTGTCAAGCATGTATCGCTACTGGTGGACGCAATTTTGAACAGTTATTGTAAACATTACACTTGTCAACAGCGCTTTCAATAAATATTTTGTCTTTCATTTCGTCTCTTATTTTTTTGTGTTTGTGCCTCACCACGTCACCTGCGCCCATACATTCCTGTACAATAAATGATGGTTGCAATGTCCTGTACCTATCCTGTAAAGATTGCACCCTTTAAAGATGAATTCGGGACCTCTCTGTATATAAATATATATACACTCTTACTACAAAATAATAGAAAGAGTATATTGTCTTCAAATTTTTCAATTTGTGTTTTTGGTTGAATTAATATGAAAACTATTTTAATTTTTTCAAGCGAGATATAATATGGTGGCTTTTAATATTAATAACATTGCTTTGTTATCAATCATGCACGTGACTGCTTTTCATCACACCGTAACGATTATATTTGCGGGTGAGGATTGTAGGTAGGAACTAATCGGAACAATATACATACATATAATGCACAATTAGATAATAGTGATCTCCTCCAGACATCCAAGTGTGGAATTAAAGGTCCAAATTAGTAAGAGTATTTACGAGGAATTGACCCCGAATTTCTAATAAATTAATTAGTGAAAAACTTTTTCATTTTCAATGAAAACTATCCGTTTTTTTTATTCCATTTATGTGTTTGTGTTAATTATTATGTAACAATCCACTATGATAACAACGTTTGGTAAACAAATAAATAAGGATTTCTATGCTAGCAACTTCCACTATGTGCAATCTGGAAACTTGAAAAAAAGAAAACGTTTAACAAGAGGCTTGTTAGCAGCAAAAAATTAAAATAATAAAAATAAGGATCATTACAATTACATTGCAATGTTTTGCATATTTGGTAAAATTTCTTTAAATTTCAATATTTATAAGAGAAAAACAGAAATGGGAAGGGGCCGAAATTAACGGGACTGTTTCACCATTTATCTATCAAGATCACCTCTAGTTAGTGCAGTAGCTTCTTGATCGGGTATGGGATACGCTTTATAAAGTCATCTAAGCTAAGATGTATTTTTTTTTTACATTTGAAGATCGTGATAGAAGACCTAAGATGTCAAGTCGATACGCTCAAATGACACTCCAACATTATAGCGGTGCAATCTTTCACCTTTACGCGTCTTCGGTCCTTTCCGAGCTGCCTCGCAAGATCGACACCACTTTCCTACATCGTCTTTTGACTTGCTCCGAAAGAAGTAGAGGTGCTCATGAATTTTCTGTGGAGTCCCCATTAATACAAAATGACCTCCGGTTGAACTATCATAGAGTTTAAGGCATCTGCAATTCATGAGCTGCCTTTTAAATTTGCTTCCGATATCAAAGTCTCATTTTCTATATAATAAGCCATTTTCAATATAAAGCGAGTCCCTTAGAGCACAATACTGTTTAGAAACAGGTCTGTTGTAGGAAATGTCCTGCCAACTTGACTTCACATATGAAGATTCCTTCATTTCAAAAAATAGGTCTTATATCAGAATACCATTCGGGATTGTCATTTTTTACGTTCATCACTTCATGGGTGTGGTTTGAAATGTCGTTGAAACTTGACGTAATACAAGATTTGTTGATTGATATTTGTTCTCAATTCTGCAACAATATCGGCAGATTTCATTACGGGTTAATTCATTGGCATTTCCATATGAAGTACCCTTGTATTCACCTACCTGACCATCAGGATTCTTAAATTTTAAAAGCCAGGTTGAAGAGGCGTAGTCAGTCCGGAGCAAGAATTGTCTTCCGTAAAGATGATGATTATGTTCTACAGCTTTAACAATAGCGAGCTGTTCTTTTCTGGTTGTATAATATTTACATAAAATAAGTACAATTTAATTTCCTTATTTATTTCTCTAAGGTTTTTGTGTTTTGCATATGATTTATTTATTTTGCAATTTAGGCAATTGTATTCTTACATCCGGTAAAAACAATATTACCTTGTTCCAATTCTTCTTTATTCTTCTAATCCCCCCCCCCCTATCACAATTTTTTCTTCTTCTTCTTGTCCGTTTCATCGCACAGGCTTAGGTTGGAACCCTAAGGTGCTTTGTAATAACATTCCCGAAACTTCGTTTTGCTTCGTTATAAGAAGAGCGTTTCACAAGTGTGTGGTGAACTTTCGTTCGGTAAATGACTAAATGAGTAATCTGGCATGTGTGACATGCGTAACTACTTTTCTAGCAATATTATCTTTTCAAGGGTGGCGCCAGACTCTGCCCGACAAGGGGTCAAGTCTTCCCCGACAGGGGGGCTCAAACAAATTAATTCAAAATATTTAAATTAAAACGAATTTTATACTTTACATTTTTTTCTCACATCATTTTATTCAAGTGTGTTTCTAAGAATCTAAAATCACTAATATTGATACCATAATGTGATACCTGTTAATGTAAATTTAAATCTAATTTTTTTTTCTGTTATCGATGTATTTTGTTTTGTATGGTGCAATTTACCATACATTGTAAGCGTAAAAATTACTTCTGTAATAAAAAAAAATATTTGTAGCAGTGACCGCTATTTCAAAAAATTTCTACCCTTCTGACTCTCATAACGTAAAAATTATTCGCTAATAAAAATTAGAAATTTCGCGCACATTTAACAAAACATTTAAGGAACATTTTGATATAAAATGTTATTTTTATATGCATCGATTGGCTTTTGAAATATTTAAATGTTTCGCATATAAAGTACATTTTTTGCATCCACGTATTCTATCTAAAGATATCATGCCCCGTTTTGAACGAACTTCGAAATGGTTATGCCCATAAAATTGTAAAATTCGATTTTTTTTTTCAATTGTAACATAGTATAGTTTTACGGACAAAACAAAAAGCTATTTTGATCAGGGGACAGATATAACACAAGGACTGCAAATTTAACTGCCAGATATAAAACCTTATTTAAGATTGATAGTGATAAAACGATGAAAAATCTACATTCCTCTAATAAAATATTTAAAAAAAAGTCTGTTTTTAGGTTATAATATTCGTAATTACCTTAATAAAATTTAATCGTAATGTCGGGTTTCCACCGATAGAAGACATTTAATATATCAATGGAAACACACTAAAGCTTTGTATCAATTAGTTTTAGAATTACAATTATTGAATAATTATTTTTATTACTGAATGATGGGTTTCAAAAGACAAATATTTGTTAATGTTTAATAATTAATTAAAGAAAAAACATAACCCATATTAAAATCTTACGAAAAGCTCCTGATAAATTTTGTGACCAAAAAAAAAAAAAAAAAAAAAAAAAAATTGATATCATTTTCTTTTTCGTTCTTACCTAATATAAATTTGTTCGAGAATTACTTTTTTACTACATTTTTGCGAGAAGTTTAAAAATATAATATTGAGGGCATATTAATTGAATTTTTTTTTTTTTTTTTTTTGCATGCTTCTTTCACTTCTATCATCCACACCCACAAGCAACTGTCTGCTCTAAATACTGCGATAATATAAAATTAAAAGTATTAATTGTTTTTGATTTGACAATTTTAGTCATCTTTTAGGCATTTAAAATTGCAGCATATCATATGAAAGTATTAAATATATCATTTTTACAATAAAGTAAAATAAAAAAGAATTCTGATCCTTAGGAACAGATATTAAATAGTCTCATGATCGAGCATAATTACCTTTTAAACAAATAAATTTTTTTTTTACCTTTTAAACTAAAAATTTGCTTATTTTTAAATAAATTATTAATACTCAAATTGTTTAAAAGATGATATGACAACGAAGTTTTTTATTTTATTCAGTCATTTATTTATATTTTTTTTACTTCTTTCTTTCTTTTTTTATTTTATTAAATTAAATGCACACGCTTAAAATAAGCACAAAGCTGTCAAAATTTCGTATATAGTTTTAAGAAATTGTTTCGACTTTGATTTGGAAATTTTAAAAAGCCTTATAAATAGAAACAAATATGACCAATAAAATCATAAGCTAACTAAATAAATTAATTTTGTGTACGAAATATAATATATTTCATGTATAGGGGAAACATAGAAAATTTGGCCATACAGGAGTTTTAAACATTTTTTTTCTCATGATTAAACATTTGTTTCGCTGATGATCATTTGATTTTAATGCTCTATTAAACAAAATCATATGTCGTTTCTGTCTATTAGCAGTAAGTAAAATTAAAATAAATTTGCATTTGTTATCTCAATTTCATCCAGAAAACACCGAATCAAAAGTTTTGGCAGACAGGCTAGTCAAAGAGGGAATTGAATAGTGGCCAGCCATTTAAATAAATAAACAAAAAACTCACAATGCATTTATAAAAAACTGCGCAAACCTTCCACGTTTTCCATAACCACAACAAAAATTGATTTAATAAAAACATTTGCTTACCTCCAACGTGAAAGATTTATGTCTTCTTAATATCCTACGAAAATTTAATATAGAAATTCCTAGTTCACGGGTTCTCTTACGATTAATTTGAAAAATAACAAAATAAAATCAACTACAATAATTAAGTAAATTAAACAATTAGGCTAGTTAAAACATTTAGGATGATTAAAGGGAAAAAAAGCTTTTATAATAAATTAGAAAAAATATCTAAATTTTGTAAGAAAGAAAATTAAGAATTGAACAAGGCCCAATTTAAAGGCACTATGGAAATTACATTTACAGCCCCTATTTACAGCCCTAAAAAGGTTTTCTTCTTAGAAATTTATGACCAGAAATCAGACAAAAGGGTGCTTCTGTGGATATCTGATTTTTCCTAAGTTAGGAAAAAAGAGCCCCAAGGCAATGTAAACAATTCTGTGGGTGGTAGTTATGAAAGTGGGGATATTTTCATCAGTGGAAAGAGTGTTTTATTGCTCTTTTGGTTAGAAAAGTGAAGAGTAACAATTATTTTATGTTTGTAAACACTTCGATTAGATTTTGAAAAGCATCCGACTATGTAAGGAAGAAAAATATATATATTTATATTATGGGCTTCAGAGGGTCCCAGCTCCGAATTAAACTTTTAAAAAACAAGAAAAAAGTGCGATCTGGGGTCCCTCTTTAGTTATAAATAATTAGTGAGTTAGAATTAAAAAAAAAAAGAAAAAAAAAACAATTAATGCAATGTGATTTTAGACTTTTCGGGGGCCCCATCAGAACTCGGGGCCTTGGGCCAGGGCCCATCCTTAAAAACGGCTCTGATATAGACATACGCCTGCAACGAATAACTTTTCACACAGTTAATTAATTATTGTTTACCACATATCAACGCGAAATATTCTTTCCTCTACGATTTAAATTTGCTTTTGCTTTCATAGTTACGAATTTTAAGTCACAAAAAATGGACACTAAAAATTAAGAAGTTAGGGGACCAAATTTCGAAAAAGAAAAGTTTTTTATTTTTTTATTTCTCAGGACTAATGTGTCCGATTTTGCTTAAATCTTTTATTTTCACATTTAAAATTGCAAATTAAGAAAAAATTGCACACCTTACATTTCTTATGTTTCTCAACTTCCCTTAAATAAAGTAATAATAAATGCTTACTAAAAGTATTATTTTGCATGAAATTATCTTTAGAAAAACAAATAGGAATTGATTGATCTGATTGGAATTGTATGCAAAACTTTTTCAATTCGCTTAAAAAAAAAATTGGGACATAGTGAAAAACGCAACAACTAAAGTTAACATTAAAGGGAATATTTCTAAATTGAAACAACTATATTTTGGGAATCAGAAATCCGAATCCGTCGAAAAAAGGTATGTTTAATCGGATAACGTTTTCAAGTCTAATTTCCTAACTTAAAATATCGTTTGGACTAATTAATTAGTATATTTGATGTCACCCTCTCGAACCATTAAGAATGAGTACTAGAACATGAAGATCCGAACTTAAGATTAAAATTTATTCCGGTGGGTCAATTTATTTTTTTTGCACACTGTACATTTATATGAAGTATAAGTCAATATTGCTGATAATAACAAAATAATTTTTCTTTTTTATACAGAAAGATAATTTAGCTGGCAGTTATCCATATATATATGCTTTGATAATTTTAAGGATTATGATTGAAAGAGGAAAATAAGGTGAAATGGTGTTCACTTTCAATATTAATATCAGATATAAATAAATAACGTCTTTCATTTTGACCTCTTTTGTTAATTTCATAGTAATTGCATAGTAATAGCTTCAAAATAATAGCTCCATGGTAATGATGATAATATCTGAATCTCGTCATATCTCAAGAACATTTTGCGTTTTGAATGAATCGAAAATTTTTTCGTACAATTGCAAAAATTCATTTTTCCAAAGGTAATGCCATGCAAAAAATATAGTTTTAAATAGCTATAAAATATTTAATATTTTTTATATTTATATTTATAATATGCGTTGGAAAAATTCTGAATCCCAATTTTTGAAATCCCCGTGTCGTAAATGGTGACTGATGCACGTTAAATCTGTCGAGTCGCAAAGTCCCTCATGTTCACGTAACAAATCAATACCTCTGAGGGTACTTATCCAGGAGTTTCCTTGTCTTCTGGATTGGTTCAAAATTACAAGGCTCCGGAGTTGAACATTAGTAGTCGTAAACCCAAAAATTGGGTCAGTTGTTCAATGACTGATAAAATAAAATAAAATAGTAAGATATAAAAATTTTTGTATAACTTTATGGAAGGTAATTTTAAATTGTATAATACAAAATTTGAATGAACTCGGTTGAATAATTCGAAATAAATAAAATGTTAAGCAAACTGACTTTTTAAAAATTTGACAACTTGGAAACTAATTGATCGATAGCTCTGAAAGTTTGTATTTTGAAATTAAAAGGATGTAAAAATATGTAGAACATACAATTCAATATATTTTACTATTATTTAAAAAACTAATAAAAAATAAAAAATTATTTAAAATTATTTTTGCTTTAAAATTTGTGTATAAAATGTTTTTTGTAATTTTATGCAAACATTTTTCAATACACTCAAAAAGTTCTCGAGATAATGGGCTATAATCGAAGAGTGAACTTAAAATTAAAGGACCCAAACTTTCCAACTCTCTTTTTGCCATAACTTCAGACCATATCTTCCAGATTGCGACTGTTTCCGCATTTTGAAAATTAAAAACCTAAAACTATACATAAACTTGTACGTATATTCAGAACAGAATGCGCTTTTCTGTTCATTTTCGTAACTTAAAATATGGTATTGACTCTTTGTACGTGAAAATATGATTAAATCAAAAGTTAATCAAGGTGTTCCCTTTTTCCATTTCATACACTGTACATAAAAGAAGTCAATGAGAATCTGTTATGTTGATTAATATATATTTTAAGAGATTGAATACGAACAGTTTGTTTTTCTGAATCAATCAACAATCTTTTTACTACTAAGAAAGTGATAATAAAAAAAAATTAATAAATTAAAAATATTTTGTTACTGCTTCTCTTTTTTCCCCGACTGCAAATTTACTGCGTCGATTAAAATATAAACCTTGAATCCGAATAAGTAAATGATTTTCCTCATTTAAAAGTATTAATAAAAAAAAAGATGAAAAAATTAAAAATATTTTGTTTTATTCTTAAACTTTCATTTTGCTTGAAAATTGGAAAAAGCAATTATCTGATCCCATAAACCATTGATAAACACATTACATAAAAAAGAATTCATAAAGAAGAGGACCTGCTTCTCTTTCTATCCCTCAGGCTTTTGTCATCCCCTTCTTAAGAAAGAATAGCAGTTTGAAAGATAAGTTTCCAAGAAAATGAAGATGTGTCTGTGGGAAAAGATTTCTATGGGACTTCGAAAAGTCGTCAATTTCACCCATGTCTAATCACACCCGATCTCTAGTTTAACAATGTATGGGCAAAGTTGTGAGTAGTGTAGTGAAACTACAATTACATAGAATTTACAATATATTTTACTAATTTTTGTTACAGATTCTTTAATAAATAAATAAAAACTAAGTTAACTACAAATTTTTTTATTAGGCATTTGTTAATGAATTTTTTACATAATTTAGAAAAAAATGTGACCAGACTATTTTCCAGACGAGACTTTAAAATTTTCCCGATGGGGGGGCTGGCCATGCCCGACAGGGGTGCAATTGCCCCCCTGACCCCCTACTGGAGCCGCCCTTGTATCTTTTATATAGTATTATGGCTTTGTTACAATACTACAAACAGCGAAACCATTAAAATTCCTTATTTTGTGGAATTGGAGCAAATTTGTATTGTAGCAGGCTTTGAAGAATTTTAATCTGTTTCAAACTAACTCATCCTTTGCACTCTTTTACTGTACCTGACTCCTACAGAAACTTCTGAAATGCTTCTAAATCATATTCCTTACAAGTTTCTTGTATATTTCAAAGGAATCATAATCACGGGTGTTATGATGGTGTCAGGTTACAAAAAGGAAGAATTAAGGATAAGTGATAATATTATACTATGAGTTTTGTGCAGGTTTTTGCATCACAAAAGTGATTGGAAAGAAAAAAAAATTTTGAGATAAAATGTGTTTAAAACATACTTGCCTCACAATTAATGCAGATTGCAACTTATATTTCAAGCGACCTCACAGAAATGCTAGATATTCCGACCTATTATTTAGAATAGATAAGATTTGCTCGCAACGTAGCTCCTTCTACCATGTTTAGGAAAAAAAAGTAAAAAATTCAATGCAAATTTAAAAAAAAATAAAACAAGATCGGTTGATTTTTTTCAAAAAGTCCTATTTTCTATACGTTATCGTTATATTTTGGTCTGAATTTCAGCAATAATTTGCAAATTTGCTAAAGACTTCAGTTATTTTACATTATAATTAAGTCAATATACGTCATGACTATGTTCAAACGATTTTTCAATAATTAAAACATGTAGATTTTCTGTATATTTTCTTTTTTAAATGTATTAAGAATTTTATTATGTAATAATTTCATATATATCATTATTCATACATTAATTTCATAAATGAAATAATTATTTCATTTATAAGAGGTGTTTTCACTTATTTAGTAATTTGTTAATAATAATTTTTTATGTGAAAAATGTGTTTTTTATTTTTATTATTATAAATAACGATGTGCTTGTCCTATCATTGCTAATTATTTAATTTAAAATAATTTTTTAAATTACGTATTATTTTATATTTCATTATAAGCCATTTTATTCAGGCAAACGAAAAGTTTCTTTATTTTCTTATTTCTTAAAAAATTAAATAAATAATATACAACTATTATTTATTTATAAAGGAAAAGCCTTATATGTAATTAAAAATTATTTTTTTAGGAAATTAAGTAATTATGTCATTTATAAAAGGTTATAATTAGTAGACTATTAATAAAAATTAGAAAACAAATAGAGAAATGCCATTTCCAATATATAATATAGTATATCACATTATATAATACTAAATATAATACCAGAAATATCAAATACAACAATAGTTAAACTATGTTTATTACATAGCTGTTTTATACATGTAACCTTAATTCGTTTCAATTCCATTAGTGATCCTAAATTTGCTCTTGTGGCCAAAATTTTAATAATTAGTATATAAAGTTTTCATAAACATATTATTTTAGTTGTCATTGTAGTTTAAGCAATATATCACATACATTTTTTTAAATTTTTTATATAGACTGATGAATTCCCCCCCCCCCCCCCCCTTAAAAAATACTCTCGGTGCGTCTGTGCTTACGATTTCAAAATAATTAAATAATGAATGACAATTTTTTAAAAAAAGCCTTAATTTTACTGTCATAGCTCTTTTCATGCTGGTACATTAATAAAAAAAGGCTCTTAAACTTACCTTCTTGACTATAAACATATATTTCTTTGACTTAACTTAGATCTAACTAGAAAGTAGAGTTAGATTTCTTTGATTAGAAATTGAAACATAACATTTGGGTCAAAGAAAGATGCTATTTTCTATTTTATTTATTTATTTGTTAAATACTTACGTTATAGTTTCTTTTCCTCTTTTTTTTTTTTCTTTCTTTCTTTTTTCTTCTTCTTTCTTTTGTTAAAATAAAGTAACCCTTTTGTAGGCCAACTAACTACACAATTACTGTTTATCTAACAATCATCTAATTAGTTTTTTGAATTGTTCTTTAAACTACGTATTTAGAATTAGTTTTACTGTGATTGATAAAATAATTAATCATTCATGTAAACCTTTATTAAAGAAAATTTATAATGCAAAATAAGTTAACTTTAATTTTCAGTATTTTATCACAGTTTGAAATTTATTGCCATGAATTTTTATAGTTAAAGGATTATTTTGTAGCATTAAAACATAACTACTAACGAAATATTTTAACCCACCCATTTGTATATTTAATAAAACAAAAATATTCTTTTGAAAAAAATTGAAAAATTCTATTTTAAATATTTTGTTGCAATACTTATATAAGCTAATTTTTTTCTATTTGAAAACTATTTATTAAGGAGATAAAGAAAGACAAACCGTGTAATAAATAGTAGCTGTTGCACGTTAAATCTGTAGGGTCACAAAGTCCTCTATGTTCCCATAACAAATCATACCTTTGGAGGTACGGAATTGGAGATTGATCGTACTCTGGTTCAGGTCAAAATTACGATCTGTGGATGAATGGATGGATGTATGAATAGGTTCACCTGATAAACGGGCTGTGACGTGTGTGGTTGAAGTCGTATTCTTGGCCACAGATGGCACCACTTGTAAACAAGAAAAACACCCTCTGCCTTAAATTAGCTTGGTTTCACCAAGCAGGCTTGCTGACATTGGTAAGTCGCATTAGAAACAACAACATCAATAAACACAAAGTTATTCCAGCCAGTACTCTGAACCAATTCAATTCATAGCAAATGAAATTAAGAAAACTCAAATCATTGCTTTAAAAAAAGTGATTTTTCTTAACGTTGAAGCAGGAAAAATTATTATATTAATTCAAATGTATATACATATTTATCTAAATACACTAAGTTTTGAAAGTAAGGTTATGTATATTTGTGTATTATGCATTAATATAAGTCAAATTAAAAAATAACATTTGATTTAAGGGGCGATTTTTATAATCTTTATTAAAAAAAAAACAAAGAAAAACATTTGAGCTTGGGTTTTATTGGGTTTTTTTCAGCCGAGTTCTTTGGGGTTTGTGGGTGGGTCAAAAACCCTGTTCTTTCTAAATTTCAAGTAAAATGTTCAGAAATTATTCTTGAAAGAATCTAGTACAATCGTGAAAGTCATAAAAAGTATTTATAATTGAACCCACCCATCAAGTGATATAAAAAATTGCATAAGTTTTGTTTAGCTATTTATTAGCTTGGCCCAGAATGCCTAAAACGTTTACAAATAAATAAGAAGGACATAGATTCCACTTTTAACTATTTTCAAAAGATGTCTAAGTTCTTTATGAATTGAAATCTGTCTGGCAGCCATTAAATCACACGGGACATTACAACATGGAAGGCAGCAGAATATTATTTCCATCTCCTTTCAATGTTCCCCTACTTCCTCCAGCACTTTTTGAGCAATATGTATCCTATAGTATGTACAGGGGTTGGATAAAAATATAGAAACAATCGCAGCAAAGATTTTCTATGGCAAAACTATTAGCACAAGCGTAGGTATATATATATATATATATATATATATGCAGGACGAGGAGAAGAACTCTATATCTCACCCCTTCTTCTGTCGCCATCATTCCAGCGCCACACCTTCCCCGCCTCACCATCCTCACAACTTCCCCCGCTCCACCACCAAATCGAGAGACACTCTTCGTTTTATGCTGGAAGGATTAACTTTATAGCCCAGACGGGGCTGATTTTTGTGACAACGGCGCAGACGGCCCAAATTCTTAATTATGATGACAGGGCAGACGGCCCACATTTTCCTGAACATTTCATATTTTTTCATAAATATTTCATCATATATGTAAATTCATTTCATCATTAAATATTTCATTGATTGAAAAAACTGTCATTCCTCGAAAACACACACACACACACACGCACGCACACACACACACACATATATATATATATAATAGCTCTTATACTTATTTTAGTATCTCAAGTCTCTGTATCTAACATAGTTGGAAGAAACTAAATAAAAATGTTTTTGTTGACTTAACATAGAATAATAGACAAAGACAATGTATCTTTGTACAGCATGCACTTATAGGTATGCAATATTTTTTCTATTACTTATAGGTATGCAATATTTTCTCTAGTTTAAAAAAAAAATCTCTCAAATTTTACTTAAAAATTTCTGCTTGAAACGAATCAGAATATAAATTTTGAATTCAAAAAAAGATAAAGTTGTTTGCTGCTATATGGGATAAAACTACTTTTATATTAAAAATATCGTGACAGCCGCTTCAAATTAATGTTACGCTTTTCTTTGCTGCGTAATAACTAGAAAACTTAGAAATTTGAAATTACGAAGATGCGTTGAAAAATATACAAGGCAATAAAACAAAATTAAGATTCGGTCATTAATTCGAGAATTATCAACCATTTGTTGCAAAAAAAAAAAAATAATAATAATAATAATAATCTTTAGAATTGTCCGCAACTTCAGAGTTGAAATGTGACGAGCTGAAAGGTTTATTTTCATTTCTGAATTAAATGCTTTTTTTTTTCTTTCGAAATTCCGTTTTATTTGCAAATAATTTCTCCAAAGTGTTTTTCTTCACAATACATAACGTTTACGGTTTTACTTTACTTTTACGTGTTGTTAAAGAAAAATTTATTTCTCTCTTCTGAAAATCTTCATTTCACAAGCTTGACTTGATGTCAAAAGTAACAAGAAAAATAAATAAATAAAATTTAAAAAAACAAAATGACATTAGATGCTGCTAGATCTAATCATTTGTATCGAAATTTTTAAAAAGATTCAAGAGAGATAAAAATTCCAATTTGAACTGTTGTATAATACAGGGTTATTCATAATTCCCTCCGGGGTTTCGTAGCGTTATAGTAAAAAAAGAAAGACCAATATGGCAAAAAAGAACAAAAGAAATTATTCCGAAAGTATTCAAGTTTTAGCAGTAACATGTACCACTGAAGCCAGTTGTAGTAAATATAAGGTTGTAGTAAACAGAGGGAATTATGAATGACCCTGTATAGATTATCGTTATATATAATTAACAAGTAAAACTATTTCTGGCGTAATTCTTCTTATTGTGTTGCACATTCTGTTTTCCTAGATTATTTTTTTTCTAACAAGTTAATTATTTTTTACATCCAAGTTGTCGTTCATTTTGTTGCCATAAACATATTGACAAAATGTTCTTTCATAAAATTACAGTTCTTGCACCTTTTATTAAAAAAAAAAAGATATTTTTTAAAAATATCGACTTCAAAAAGAATGAAAAATTCAGATAATTTATCGGCAGTCAATTGCAGTAAACGGAGTAAAGAGGGGACGAAGCCCCCTAGTAAATTGAAATGATTTTGGAAAACTTTTGACGTAAAATGCCATTATAATTAAAAAATCATTATAATTACAAAACAATTAAATGTGCGTAAACTATATTAAATAACTACAATTATAATCTAAAAAGGTAACACTTGTATTTTGTTTTATTGAGTTTAAATTGTAACAAATTCAAAAAAAGTCATTAAATGTTTTTTCTTTTTTAAGATACCACTTATAAAAGTGATAATCATAAAATTTTGTAAAATTATTCATAAACTCTATGAATTTTTTAAAACTTTTATAGTTTTAAATTAGATTATAGTTTTCAAAATAAAAATGGCTTTAAAAATTTTTCTGTTTAAAAAAGAAAATTTTTTTAAAGAAAATCTTACATTTATAATTTCTGTACCACCTCTACACCTATGGGCACAATTTGAAAGATCATGCTTTTATAAAATGGTGTCTTTTTCACTCAAGCAAAATTTGCCTTGACCAAAATGAGATTAGGGAGTTTAAAGCTTCTCTTATTTTTTAATACCAATATGATTCTAAAAGCATTCTTAAACAAATATCATAATGCAAAGTGCTCGTCGAACTCTCCTACAATCTACTATCTTGATTAAAACTAGAAAAAAGGCAATTTTCCCTTCTCATTTTGGTCAATCCACATTTTGTATGGGTGAAAATGACATTATTTCTGAAAATTTCAAGCATGAGTTTTCAAGTTGTGCCAACAAATTTGCCATGTAAAATATTCTAAAACATTTCTTGTGAAAAGAAATATTGTTTCCATAGAGTCAGTGTTTCTATAATTTTCCCTCACACATGTCTATACGTTACTGCTTAAAAAAGGCAAACACGAATGATTGGCATGATAGTACCAATCATTCGTGATGGTACCATAGCACCATTTATGCTTAAATTTAACTTAAATAGCTTCATAAATAAGATTTTATTTCTATAAAAATGCTTAATTATTCCAAATAAATGCTTAGCGTAAGACTAACTTTTCAACACTGCTTAAATTATTACTTACGATAACCTAACAAAAAATTATTTTAATAAACATTTAATGTTAACTAATTTTTTTTAACAGTACTTAAATTATTTAACAACAACCTAAAGAAAGAATAAAAGCCATGTTGTTGTTGTTTCTAATGTCACTTGTTAATACCAGCAAGTCTAATTTATGAAACCAAGCGAATTTAAGGCAGAGGATGCGTTTCTTGTTTTGCCTTCACACTTCAGCCACACATACGTCACAGCCCGTTTATAAACGAACCAATTTATACTATTCATTCATCCAGAGAACGTAATTTTGACGTGAATCAGAGAACGATCAATCTCCAATTCAATACCTCCAAAGTTATGATTTGTCATGGGGAACATGGAGGACTTTGTGACCTTTTAGCATATACCAGTTACGATTTACAACACGGAAAATCTTCGGCCGGCGGGGATCGAACTCACAACCTCATGAACATGGGCCCAACCAGACTATCCTGAAGCTATAGTATAGTGTTGCCAATAGATAGAGAAATACCCCAGTTTATAGTGCTGCACAGGATATATATATATATATAAAGAGAGAGAGAGAGAGAGAAAGAGAGACGTTTCTAATATCTTAAATTTAAATTTGCCACAAATCAGAATCTAAATCTTGAATTCAAAACATGTTTTAAGACCATTATACAATTTGAACATTATGAAACAAAAATAAATTAAAACCATACAAAAAAAAGGGGAAAATACAAAAAAACTATAACACCACGTTGAAAAAATAAATTATACTTCAGAAATTTTATATTGTTCCATAAACTACATTAAATAACTATAATTATAAGCTAGTGATAGTATTTAAATTTTATTCGAATCGTCCCATTTTTTTTTTTTTTTAAATTTTATATAAATGGTTTTTGAAATATCATTTATGTAAAAGTGATAATCATGATATTATTTTATAACTTAACATATCGTAAGTTTATTAAATCTTAATATTCTATCTTAATATTCTATCTTAATTTATATCTGAAATTTTGTTTTACATTTTCAAAAATAAAATCAACTTTTTAGAAGCTTACAAGGGGGGGGGGAATGAAAATTATTGTAGGAGGAAGTGTCCTCCCTCTTTATTCTTATACATATAAGATTATTCTTATACATGTTACTATTTAATGAGTAGGAACATTTTAGAATTTTTCATAAAATAATTTCTTAAAAAAAACATTAAAATTGCAATTTTACTTTAAAAATATTTCGAAAGTGGTTTGACCACTCCACGTGATCATATGTATTTACTTTTGAAAAAAAAAAAAATAATTATTTGTTTCTTTTTTAGTTTAGGAGGTGCCTTAATATTTTAAAATGAAATACCTAAAGGCTTATAAAAATGAGCAGAAAAAGCAACATTTATTTACTTTAATTTTGGATTGGCTGCATTTTTTGAGTCGTTGGGACCACCTGATTTCAAATTCAAACTACATATTTAATATAGCATTCTTTGGGGGTAATTTTGAAATTAAAAAAAATAGAAGAATGCCACTTTTGCGAAAATAGGTGAAAGAAATTATACATGCAATTTAAAATGTAAACAAAAAATTTATATGAACAGAAAATTTACATTGATAAAAAAAAAAAAAAATTCTTAAACAAAAAAAAAAAAATCCCACATACATCTTGGAGCCTTCAAAAATAAAATTACAAAAAATAAAAAAAAAATTCACCGGGGGAGGGGGGAGTTGTGCAGTCATAGAGCCGTTTTGAAAATTTAGACATTAGGGCAATTAGTTTTTTCAATTTACTAGTTTAATAGTAAAGAACATTTTTCAAAATTTTTATGACTATTTAGATAGATTTATGTCGATTTTTGTCGCTAGTGAGTAGCCATATTCGATCATATTATCCTTTTTCTTTTTATTATTTATTCATTTTTTTAATCGTTAAATTCAGAGTTATGGGTAACAGCAGGTACCAGTTCTTCAAATGAAAATATTAAAAAATGTAATTAAAAAGTATATATAATCTTGTAAACGTAAATCTTAATCCCCGTCAGGAAATCAATTTTTAATTCCTAATATTTATTCCCTTTATATAAATATAAATATTTTTTTTTTTTCAAATAAATTTTGAAAGATGCTTACTCGGCCCTTGAATGGTTTGAAGCTTGCTATCATTGATTAAATCGTAACCTCGGAGATAAAAAAAAAGATGCTTTATTTTTCTCGTATTAAACAAAAATGAGGAACTATCATTGTAGAGACGCCCATGATTCAAAATGTGTTACACAAACTCTTACTGCGACTGTAGCGGCTCCTATCTTAATCTTAATTGAAGCTAACTTCAAATTATGAATTAATGTCATTATCTTTTATTAGTCCACCGATTATGTAACTTATTAATACAACCTAGTAGTATTAATATTGATTGAATAAATAGTGTTTTAGTTGTTTCTCTTTCAAGTTCATCTACTGTTTTTACCAATAGCATAAATTAGTGACTGTAGTATGAATATATAATTCATGGCATTTAATCTCTATTTCTTATTAAAGAAAATTACGAAAAATTAAAATATTTTTTATACTCGTTACTTTATACGAGTGTTTCAATTTTCCTTTCGATACAGTTAGGTGAAAACGATTTGTTTATTTGATTATAACTATGATACTAACTTAAATCTATGGAACAAAGAATGGAACTCTAAACTTAAAACGGATGTCTTGCATTTTTGAATTTATACGTTTGAAATTATTCAAAGTTACGTATGTTCATTCAAAGTATTCAAATTACCAGTGGTCAGAAACTTTAACCTGTCAACGGCTTGGTGTTATATAGATTTGAGGACGAGGTTATCCATATATCTGATCATCCGGGTCGAGCTCGGTTCTTAAGTATTTCATTGGCTGTATAGTCGGGTCTGTCACGTGGCATGCTGTGAAACCTTCTATTCGTTTGTTGTAACCATTATAACTGAAAGGAGAAAAAAAAAAATCTTCTATGGTCACGTGACTCAAGATCGCCATGTTGGTAAGGACGACGAAGAGTTTGTGTTAGTCTCCGAAAATTTAAATATGAATTTGCCGGTATTTGGTGGCACTTTCAAATCTTTATTTATATTTGTGCAATACTTGTAGGATTGATTTTGAAGGTAAGAGTTCATTGACATGTAATATTTGGTAGATTTTTAATGAAGTGAAAACTGTTGTCATCGAATGGGTACACACATAACTTCTCCCGCGCAGTTTCTACCGTGTACCGTCTGTACCGCTCTGTGGAAGTAGCTTAGGAGGGTACACCATTCTGATTATGTAGAACTTTGAATCACGCCCTACGTTCGCTGACCTATATGAAACTGTAAAATTTATATTATCATGCTAATTAAAATTGATATGTTAAATTGTAAAAATTATTATTATTTTTTTTAAATTTATGTGTGGTACAGCTATTTCAGTTAAGTATCTTAAGCCTAACTCGCTTAGCAGGTACACAAATTTTTAAAATTATTAATTACTATAATATTTATTAAGTGTATTGTATATGTTAACTTCTATGAGTTGTTAACTTTTTTCGACTCCTGCTTATACTTTATTTTTAGTGATTAGTTTTTTAATGTTCATATTTTCATTTAAATATTTTTATAATAGATTTTAAGTTTTGAAAGAAATGTCATTAACTATTCGATTTTTTACAATAGTTTATGTTGGCCATATAATCTTAACTATTGTCTTTTTTCCTCTCTTGAAAATTTTTGATTATTCATGTGTAAATTTCGAATACATGTGTCTGCCTGATTAGATTATTTCAATTCAAAAGTTAAGTGTTAGGAATTTGAAATGTCTTTCAAGTATATATTAATAATTATTTTAATGCTTGGAAAAGTTATTGGTTAATCATGTATTCATTACTCTACTATTCTCTTAACAAATTATTATTTACAAATAATGTTATAAAATTTAGTCATAATCTTTTTTTTGTTATATCTAAAGCATATAACAGTTGCAGTGTTAGAGATATACCCAATATCTGCAACACAATAGAAAAAATGTTATATGAGTACATTGATGAATGTAAAGAGTGGTTTGTTTCTAACCCCCTTTTCCATTAGGGTATATTTCTTTCAATAATTGTGAAGTTAAAACCCATTATTTTTGAAAAAATTTGAATTTATTTTGGAACGAGATCAAAGAAAAAAACGAGCCTATTAAAAAATGTTTGCAGAAATTCAATAATTGCTTTTTGGAACCATTCTGGCATTCTTTTCCCTATTGAAAATTGATTCTATAACATGCTTCAAATCTCAAGAAGTAATTTGATCCCCTAAAAGAGGCCACTCTTGGAATTGTGGTTGGCATTTTTGAGTTATTTTGTCTTAAGACTTTTAGTGGGACACTTATTGCTAAAGGTGCTTTCATGATTCAATACATATTTTTTTGTTTATTTAATTTCAACTTTTACATATGCTGTTAATTTTAATTTTGTAAATATTCTATTTTTTTATTTTATTTTAAGTGATTATTAATCATTTAAATTGAAATTATGAATTGCTTTATTGTATGTTATTTGTTTCATTATCCTCTAAATGGTTTTTTTAGTCAAAATGTTCATTGAATTATTAAAAAGTCTCTTAATGTATCTAGAACTAAGCAAATATTAATAATGATTCTTTATTGATATAACAGGGTTTGGATGGAAAAATGATATTTTGGATATTAAGGTTTTTTATTAAGCAAATTAAATTTGGTTTTATTCTTATTATGTTAATTTTTAATGATATATTGATGTTATTTTTAACTCATTTTTTTATATTTTCAACATTTAAAAGCTATTAAAACAAAATTTTGCAATTGTTTAGAAAACATAAGCAGCATTATTCTTTGAGGAATGAAACATTTATATTACATTTAATCATGGTTGGGTTTTTTAAAATTTCAAAACGAATGATGTTTTGGTGGAAATTCAGATGGCCATGAAAAAATTTTAGTCTTAAAAAATTGCTAGGAAATTTTTTATTGCTAAAAATGTGTTGCTTTGGAAAATTTCTCCTTATAAAAAGTATTTTATGTTAATTTGTGTATTAATTACTTACAATTTCTTAAGTTATTAAATTATTTTCAACATATTTAGAATTCCATTATTTTTAACTTATGTGTTTGTTTGTGCAAGAATTGTGCAAAATCTAATAGTTTTTTATAATGAAACCTTTTTTTTAAACAATATATAAACTTTTTGTTCCAAAATTATTTTGATTAAGTTGATATACTGAAAAAAATTAGGAGTAAATTTTGATCCAAAATAAAACTTAATATTTAGGAACTACTGAGAATTTCTGCATTCTTGCCCATATCTACATGAATAGTTCCAATAAATCGTATCTATAGTATAATTCCCCAATAAGTAAGCTATTATGATTTATAAGAAATAGAAATGTTTGTTTAAATGAGTTAGTAATTTTTTCAATCAATCTATTCAGAGTTTAATTAAGTTACTGTTGTCGTTTGACAAGCGCAAACAAGTTAAAGTACAAATCAAATGGAACCAAACGCATGGAGCAATTAAGTTACTTCCAATATTTAGTAAAGCTACTAGTAGATCTGAAATGATCACCTGGCGAGTCAAGAAAAAAATGGCTAAATTAAAAAATTTTTATTATTACATTTAATGCAGAAAGAGATTCTGAAAAACTGACTTCCGGAAACCCTTCAAAATTTAAATCCTTCAAAATCCATCAGTACCTATATGATGGAGAGATTCACATGTGTAAGGAGAGTTTAACAATTCACACATTTCATTTACTTGTTTTACCTCCTCAAATAATTTTTAAAAAAGTTCTTTTCAATCAGTATGTTCAGTTCAGAGAGTTCTTTTCAATGTAACTAAATTTTTTCATATGTTCATATTATTTTTATTGTTGAATTTACTTTATAAGTTGTAGATTATATCTAATATCAATTATTTTATATATATTTTTTTCATTTCCAAGCTAAAAAAAAAGAATAAGAAATAGTGGCTATTAAATGAAAAGGACGTACATACTAAAAATCTGTCACCAACTCATTAGGTTTGAGAAAAAAGTGGTTACTAAATTATTGTCTGCCTGCCATTGGCTACTAGCTGAAAATTTAAATTTTCAGGTCTAATTAGTGGAATAAATTTCGTAATTACATGTTATTTTACATTATAATAGTTTTAGTTTATGCAGCCAGTCTTGGCATGGTATTTATCATAGTAACAGACCTGCCAACTCTCCTGCTTTTAGCTGGAGTCTCCTGCTTTTGCCTCAAATCTTCCCCTCAGGGTGTTTTCTCCTGCTTTTTTCTATTTAGTGCATGATAGAGGAAAAAAAACAATTTGTGCAATTTCCTTCTCAATTTGTGCTTCAGATCATGCTGGGCATTTATTTAGAAAAATGTTACCCGATAGCAACATCGCTAAAAATTACAGGTGTGTACGAACCAAAACAACAGCAATAACCGATGAAATGGCAAAATTGGAGAGGAAATATATCTTGGATACCATTAGGCAAAATGTTTTTTCACTTTTTATAGATGGCAATTTTTAAAAAAATGCTAAATCAACAACATCTGCAGTTTTAAAACAGTAGCAGTTAAAAAAAAAAATTAAGAAGAAATACATTTATAAAGTATTGTATTCATTATTGACATATTTTGTTAATTTTGAACCTCTTCCTAAATTTTAAAAAAAATCAAAAGATGTGTTTTAATATATAATTCTATAGAACTTTATATTTTATAGTAAGAAAACATACCTTTATTAGTCAGTGTCAGAATCTTATTGTGGTCTATTTTATGTAATGTAAATAATATATTTTGAAATAAACTTCTTGTAGGAAATGTGAATCAAGTTTAATTTTCAATATTGTGCTATGTTGTGATACAGAAAGAGTCTCCTGCTTTTTTATTTTCTAAGGTTGGCAGGTCTGTAGTTATAACTTTACTGTTCTGAGAAAAATCAATTTTTACTATCTATAAAAAAAAAAAAAAAAAAAAATCTCGATTGTTATCGAAAAAACATATTACCATCCTTCAAAGCACTTCTTATTGTTTCTGCTCTTTCTTAAAAGCATGCATTAAGACAGTTTCGAAACAAGAATTTGGAACATTGATTATTATGATCACTTTAAAGACTTATGTTACACTTGCTAACGTTGAAATTTTCTTAATATTCCTTTTTAATCTTATTTTCTTAATTTTTTTCTTCTTCCTGTTTTAGAGGATTATTATGATTTTTCTATTATGCTCAATATATTAAGTACTGCATATGAGATCCCGTTCAAAATGCTAATATTAAATATACAGAAAATGTATGTTGTATCAAGTTAAAAATTACCGCCCTTCCACTATTGCAACAGTTTTTAACAATATAGAAAAGTGAAAAACAAATATTTCACACTGTTTTCTTCTTACAATCTTAACTTGAAATGATTATGTTGCAAACATACATAAGCTATAGCGAAGTTGTCTTATTCCCTAAAAGAAAAATACCTCCTCTATTTTGGGCAATTCTGCTGCATATTTTCCATTTTATAACTAACTATTGAGATCAACATTCAGTGTTATCGAAGAAGTCGAAAGCTATTGCAAATCATTTATTTTTTCCTTGCATATTGCAAAATATTTTTATGTTTTGGCAATTAATTGTTTGTTATTAAGTTTGAGTTTTAATGCTAGTTAAAGTCTGTGGGGAGAGTTGTTATCTACAATGTCAACCTTCATCTATGAAAAGGTACCCCAACATAGAATCTAGTTAACATGTCTTATATGCTAGTGAATTGGAATTTTATTTTTGTAGTGGTAGATACTCTACGTACTCCCCCACCAGAATTTTGTATGTGACAGGATCAGGGCTCAGCAAGTGAGCCCACTTTGAAAAAACCCACTTGGAGCGATAAGTGGGTTTTTTAAAAAAAAAAATTATTAAAGCTTATTGATGCGCATTTAATTTTTTTATGATTTATTGTGCAGCATAAACTTGTCAATTAGAGTTGCATGATTTATATGATTAAGTTTTTAACACAGTAAAACTTGAAGTTTATGAGCAATAAATGAAAATACCCAATTTTCCCCAGGTTTTTTCAAAAACCCAGGCGGGCTGAGTTTTTTCTAAAATACCCAGGTTTTTCCAAACCTTGGATAGAATTCGATGAAACAGATAACACTAGTTGATTCATTGCTTTTTTGTGAGAAACCGTGATGGCTGTATTAAGATCACTGTACTAATGAGTGCTGATCGTGAGAGCTTTATTAAGTTCATGGTTGTGGTCGCTCCTGTGGTTCCATTAGCAGTTTGAGTGTATACAGGCTGACATTGTGTGTGATGGAGACTGAGTAGCTTGTGGAAAGATATTGTCACAGTCACAAGTAGCAAGTCAATTGTTCGATGGGGACCATCCAAAGAAGTAGGCATGTTCAAATCAAAGTGGGAGTTTCTGTCTAGGTGGGCGTGCTCACATTACTTCAGAAGGTCACCAGGGCGGGAGAGAAGATATCGACAATGTCAACCTTCATCTATGAAAAGGTACCCAAACATAGAATTTTTTTAACATGTCTTACATACTAGTGAATTGGAATTGTGTTTTTGTAGTGGTAGATACACTACAAGTCTAGTGTGTGGAAGAGAATATAGTATTAAGGGTTACAATAATAGTTAGCATTGAGTAAGAGTACTTGCTTATTATCAAGTTTAATAAAATCATTTTAAGTTAGGTGACCACAAAAAAATGGAAGTTTCAGTATCATAAATATTTAATTATGATAAGAACTATTCTAAATTTTTTATTTTTATTGAATAGTCATTATAAAATTAAAAAAAGGAAGGTTTTCTAAATTTTTTGTATCAAATTTTAGTTAATCAGTTTTATTAAAGTTGAGAATTTATTTTTTAAACAAACTATTATTTATAACCCTTCAGATGTTTAATTTTGTAATTTATAAGTTCTTAGTTAGTTTCTCTCTCTTTATTTTTATTTAAAGAATCTTCTGTACTAAAATTGTTTTGATTTCTGCGAGACTTTTTTTTTTGTTGCTGTATTTTCTCCTGATTTTCAATTTGAACCACTGAGGCCTGTTTTTGCTATAGATATTTCTTTTAATGTTTATCATTCATTAATTTATAAATTGTTCTAACTTTTGGCCAAAATAAAACATTTATGTATTGATATATTGTCAATAGTCTGGTCCTATAACTTGATAAAATTTTTATCCGATTTCTAATGTATACATCATTGATATTTATTTTCTTGACTCTAATTTTTGACATTTTCATACATAAGTTCTTTTTATACCTTAAATTCATGTGAACAAATTCTTTAACAAAAATTTTGATCTCGCACAAAGTGTAATAAGTAAAAAAAAGTTGGTAAGATAAATTCTTTTTTTATAATATTCCAAAATCTTTCTGGTTATTAGGTTATTTTTTGTATATAAATGCAACTGTTATTTAATAAATGGTAATCAGCTCGTATTGAAAATCTAATACATTTATTAGTTATCTAAGTGTTTAATAGTGAGATGATTTGCTTCAACTGGCTATGTGAAAAATTAGTTTTACAACTGTAATTAGGAAAAGCTTAAGATTGATCACTTGTAATTTAGTATGCATGTTCATTTATAAATAGTTCATATTTATAGTAGCTAATAATGATCCTTACATTGTTTTTTTTTTTTTTACTTGATTATTGTCAAAAACTTGCAAACCCTACTTTTAATTCAACAAAAAATTCTCATCTAAGTTTTGCTGTCTATAATAGAAATGTGTACTCATTTAACCTTTTAGCATGCGTGTTGTGTTTTTTATGATAACTGTTATTTTACTGTTTTGGCACAGAAAATCACATAAATAAAAGAACATTAATAAGAAATTTATCAAGAAATAATCTTATCATGTTTAAAAATCTAAAGTATGCCATTTCCATTGTGAGGTAATTGTACATTCTGTATCTCTTGAGTATACCTACCTTTAGCAAACTTTTTTATTTGTTTGTACGCTCCAAAATTTCATCAATCATATTTATGTCAATTATTTTTAGAAGTAATCGTATTTCATTCTCTATATCGTTAGCCTGGTGCTTTAGACCAGGAAACACTTTTACAAGATTCCTAGTTTTCATTTTTGAGCAGTTTGCATCAGAGTAGCAAAATACCTGGGTTTTTCCAGAAAAACCCAACCTGGGTGAGTTTTATTGTTTTTTTTTTTTTTTTTTTTTTTTTTTTATTTTTTTTTTTTTATTAAAGGAGAGCGCAGGGTTAAGTACCTTATTTTAAAAACGTTTATTTTAATATTGATAATTAAGTTTTGTTTTATGAATTGACTTAACATATGGGTAATTAAAGTGTAGGGTGACCCGGGGTAATTCACGATCACTCTGTTTCTGGGGTAAATAATGATCACCTAAGTTTTATTCAAAAAAAAATTAATTTTTTTTTAAATTTGAGACATGGACAAGAATGCTTGTACACTTTACTAAAGTATAACTACATTTACTTAATAATAGTTTTTTGTTTAATCTAACAAAATAAGTATCTTTTAAATTGCTTTCCGTATTTTCCACTTCAAAGATGGGTTTCAAAATGTGCACATTTCTGCAAAGATCCCCCTCCTTCTCTTAATAATAAATATTTTGAGTTACTTTCTTTTTCTTTGATATAAAAATAGTGTAAGCTTTTGTTTAATTGTTTCACATCTACTGTAAATATTATAATTGACTATAGGAAACTATATCAAATGTTGCCCCCTACAGGTGGGGTAATTATTGATCACTGGGGTAATTCCTGATCATTGTCATTTCTTCGTATAAATAAAAAATAGCTAATTGTCTTGTCTTAAATAACAGTTCATATTTTTTTAAGTGGAACAACTATAAAATATATTTTAACTGTAATCACAAAAGTTGCTTTTAACTGTATACAAGACAAATGTGTTTTGATTTGCACCATTTCTGGTTTGTCTTACCTTGCTTCTATCTTAATTTTATGTGTGTACATTGTTAGAATAATTTTTAAGTTTATAAATTAGCATAATATAAATATGCTAAGAAATTATAAGCCTAAAAAGGATGCTATGCTTCTAGAAAGCAAAATTAGCGAATTTCTTTTAATGATTGAAAATTAAAATTTCAGTGTGAGAGCTACTGCCAGAGCTGTTGACATACCTTACTTAACTTTACACTCTCACCTAATGAAGTTAAAAAATCTAGCAAAAGTAATCCATGTGGGAACTCTTTCTTATATTCAGGCAGTACATGAGAATGAGTAGGCTGCTTGCCTAAAATTTATGGCATGATGCAAAGATTTTTGGAAAATTTAAATGGTTAATCTTTATTCTTGCTTTTGAATAAATCATTTTATTAGCTGCTTAAACATATCTTTTTGGTTTATTTGTTTGATCTTGATGTCGTATTTGCTAATTACCATTGTATAATTTTTTTTTAAACTGCCCCTTTACTATAAAAACTGGTGATCAGTAATTACCCCAGAAGTGATCAGGAATTACCCCAGAAATGATCAAGAGATGGGGTAATTCCTGATCACTAAAAATTTAAAATCTTTTAAATTCTAATTAGATTTTCAAACAAAAGAAGGTAGCATAGGACTCATCTCATATAGCCTCAAACTTCCAGTAAATATTAAAATTCTATCTTGAATAGTTTTTTTACAAAATAGATATTTGCATTTTTTGATCAGGAATTACCCCAGGTCACCCTAAATCATAATTAATACAAATAAATTGGTGCAAAAGTCTGAATAAAGTTTCTTCTGACGTCACGATACAAAATGTTATATGTACTCACATACATAACACATTTGAAACTTATTTTGACACAGGATTTTTTTTAATTTATATTTTAAACTTAAGAAATATTTGAGGAAGCTTTTTTTTTTTGTGCATAGAAAGTGAATCAAAGGCACTGACTAATCAATGGCCATACAATCAAATCTAGCCGTCAAGGTGACTCTCCAGTCTCCAAACAGTCTTTTCACCATAGGTTCAGTTTTTTAGGCTAGACTACATATATATTTCGATAGAATAGCTCTTTAATATAACAGAGGATAAAAAAAGAAATCAATTTTAGTATACCCACTTTAGAGTGGGTTTTTCAGAGAAGGTTTTACCCAGTAAAACTTGGCGGGTTTACTGGCTAGGTGGGTTTTTTTCAACCCTGGTTTGCATACTTTACTTTTCAACACTTAGAAGATTTATCCTTGCCAACATGGAACATGTCATGATTTCTTTTCCCTGAATTATTATCATAATTGCCCGAAATATATTGTTCAGATCTCTATCAATCGCAATCCTTCCAGTCTTTTTCTTTGTCAGATACATCTTGAAGAAAGCAGGGAAAAGTCACCTGATTGCATATTTTTTTCCCATGAAAACAGTTTTAAAAATTATAGATTCAATTTATATAAATAAAAATAATACATGCCAATTATTAATTAAAAATTATAAAACACTTAAAAAATAAATATTTTTTGAATTTTCACCCATGACAATGCACGCTATGTAGATTTTAAAAACAATTATTACCCACATAGCACAAAACTTCGATTGAAAATAAAAATTGCCACATTCCATGATTTGGAAAAGGATTGGTTTTTACTAGGGAAAAACCAGTTCAAACCTGGTAAACTCTATTAAGCCATGTTTATTTATTTACAGATATAATGGTTTGTTATTTATAACTGGTAGCAATATATATCATTTCTGTATTATCGATAATACTAGTAATTAGTTAATATTAATTAATCATTAAATATATATTTATATATATGTATATCAGCAAGTAAACTATTGGATAAAGCGATATGATCTAAGCTAAATTGTAATTGTAAAACTGATTTTTCATACTATCAGTTTAGGCCAATCTTCTCGCTATTCAAAACTTAGAAGGCTGATAAATGTATTAGATTTTCATTATGAGCCAAACCATTTATTAAATATTAAAATCATTGTTATAAATTACATTATTGTATTAGATCATTGTACGCCATAACTTTATTACAGCTGCATTTCTATTCCAAAAATATTCAGGAAGCTCAAATAAGCAGAATTTCAGAATTTTATTAAAAAAGAATTCAACATTATTAATCATTATCTTTTCCTTTTTTTTTTTATTTATAAAAAGAACAATTTGAACAATAAAAATTTACAGTAGTAATAAAGGTTCTGTAAAATAAGGATAAAATAAAATAAGGATTCATCTTACTCATACTTTTGTCATTTGATTTTATAAATTTAGATTAGGAAGAAAAAAAATTATTTTACTTATTTCAGTTTGTATGTGCACTTTTTTTAAGATCAAAATTTTCCAAAATAATCATTTGTTCAAATGAATTAAAAAAAAAAAAATTATGTATGAAGATTTCAAAAATCAGAGGAGCAGCAAAAATGAATATCACTGATAGATCATTAGATTTTAAAATAAATGTTATTATCAAGACCACTTACAATTTAATAAATAAAATACACAAAGGTTTTAATTTGGCCAGACGTAAGATTACTTTTTAAATCAATATATGATAAATATTAAAAAATGTCTATGGCAAAAACAACTTCATAAAACTCTCAACAGGAAATCAGAAAGAAATAATACAAAAAAAAACAAGACAAACTTAGATTAGAATATTCTTTAAAAAAATAGAGCTAGAAAAAGAAACAACTAAGAAGTTATAATTTACTAAACTAAGCATCTATCTAAAAGTTATAGATAGTTTAATAAAACATTTTTTTCAACTTTATCAAAACTGATTAAACTAAAATTTTATTTAAAAAATTTAATGAACTTTATTTCAGAATGACTTTTAATTTAAAAAGAAAATGTATGTTAGTTCCTATCCTATTTTAATATTTAGAGTACTGAAAAACTTAATTATTTTGTTGTCACCAAACTTAAAATAATTACAATAATAAACTAACATTAAAAACTCAAATAAGTTAATAACTAACAACTAACTGCCAAAGCGCAAAAAGTATTTGCAAGACGCTAAGAAAAAAAAATTAAGTGCAATGGCTTTTAACTTCATTGATAACACTGAATGTTGAACTCAATAGTTAGCTATAAGGTGGAGAATAGGCGACATTATAGTGATCAACAAAAGTAAAGGTGCAATCTTTTGCAGTTTTCCTCAGAATTTCCAATTATAGCTGATATATATTCCTTTTAGGAATTAAAGACTACTTAGCTAGCTAGTGGCCTGCTTCGAATGTTCGCAACATAAACATTTCAGGTTAATGTTATGGGAAGAAAACGAAGTGTGAAATGTTTGTTTTTCACCTTTCTCTAATAATACCATAAATAAACCAGTTTCCACTGGCAGTTAAACTGAAATTGTAAAAAATGTGAGAAAACCATCTTTTTTCTATTTCACTATGTATAAACTAAAAAAATTTATAAAAAAAATTGTTTTTAACAAAAACATATGGTTTTAATTGGGGCTTAAACCTGCTAACCCTAGATTGGAGTATATGGGGTTTGTGGCAACACATTTTTCAGCTATCTAATAAATATTTTTAGAAAAAAAAATTGCTCAAATTTTGTTCTGTAAGCATGTTATTGTAATAGAGAACAAAATGATTAAATTGAAAGTTAAAATTATGAATTAAATGAGTATTCTCCTTTTATTACCAACATGACTAGAAATTAATGGTGTTTGTTAGTCTAGGACAGTGTTTCCCAAAGTGTGGTACGCGTACCCCCAGGGGTACGTGAATAGTTTAGGGGGGGGGGGTACTCTTTCTCATGCGAAATATCTTGCAACAAACAGAAATTTCAAAAACTTTTATTTAAAAACAAACTAACCATGAAAATTTACGAATACGTATTTTTCTACTGGCTATTTTTTTCTGAGTTAACATTTAATAATTAGTGGTGTCAACAGCCAGTTGTGATTTTTAACTTTTGTGCAATATTTTATATTGAAAAATACATTCATTTTTTTTTTTTTTTTATTAGTGGTACACAGAGTTACGAAAAATTTAGTTAGTGAACACAAAAGTTATAAGTTTGAGAAACACTGGTCTAAGATCACAAAAATTTGACTTGAAACACTAAAGTATTTTAGTAGACGCTCAGACCAACGAGTCTCCTGTTTTTCTTCTTGGTTTCTTATTGTGTGTTTTTGTTACAAAAAAAAAAATAATAATAAATAATGCTGGTATTAAATGTTTGTCATGTTTCTAGTTGCAATCTGGAAAATAAGTTGTTAAGTAAAAAAACTTCATTCATTTTACTTTAATATTCTGTTGAGCATTAATTAATTTTTTTATTTAAGCTTGGTTGGAAACAACTATTGAAACTAATTAAGTTAATATTCGTACAATTGGTATTTATTCATAAATTACATGTAATTTCTGAGAAGTAACACATCTTTAAGCATTATTTTTTAGTTTTATTTTTTCAAAATTTAATTACTCTTTGTGTTATTTCTATAATAGTTCAACAAGCTCAGCTTCCTATAAACAATACAGTAACCATATTACAGAATTTTTAAATTATGTGTTAAGATGTGATCCATTAAATTATTTTTGTACAATGTTAGGGTATTCACTGTGTTTTATTTCAAGATTATTTAACTCCTATTTTTAAATTGTTTGATTAAGGAAGTCTTGAACACCATTATAAATTTTACATATTGGTATGAGAGAATGTTTACTAATTGCTAGTTTTGTTCACTGCACTAGTATTATCAAACATTTTTAGCAATCGATTCTGACAGTAAAGGGCAAGATGAGAGCTTGCCACTTGGCGACTAAATAAAGTAAAGTGGCCTCTAAAAAGTTATCATGCTCTACCCCTTCTCTTTGTTGTTTGACACCCCACCCTCTCCAATCCTTAGTTGCTGGAAATGCGTCCGTATAATGCGCATAAAAACGTTATTTTTTATGACTTCTGTTTATTTTTACATTAGATGTTTGACAAGTTGTATGATAATGAATTTTCTATAAGGAGTCTTTAGGCTAAATTTAAGAGCAATAAAATTCAATCTTTTTTTTTTGTTTTGTTTTTTTTTTTCAATTTATTTAAAGATTAAATTTCTTCATCATTATGTGATATGATATTCCTTAATGATTTTTTCTGCAAATTGAAAAATTTTGGTACACAACTATAAAATTTGTTTATCCAAATATAAATCCATGCGAAAAAAATAATTTTTAGTGAATATTTATTATTTTATTTCTGAATATTCGAAAAAAAATTATGAATTGTAAGGTATACTATTTTTACATGGCAAAATACAAAATTTGCCTGTAATAGTTCGTATGAAATTGAATTTTTAAAATGAGACTTTTTTAAAATTCGATTTCTTAGGAACTATTTGTTAAATTTCGCTCAAATTTTGTATTTTTCCGTGTAAAAATTAAAATATTTAAAATGATGTAAAAAATTGCATACCTTATAATTTTTGATTGTTAATAAATAAAAATAATTAAAAAAAATACGATATTTTCCAAAAATTATTATATTAGATATGGCGAAATACACAAGAAATTAACATTAAGGGCGCCTAACTTTGCCCTGTTCTCCGGACTTGACTATTGGCACCTTATTTCTCTGATTACGGCTAACCCTTATATTTTGAGGCTCAGAAATCCGAATCCGTCTTAAAAGAATGAAAATGTTTAATTCAGAGAGAGTGCGTTTTTTGTGTCTAATTTTGTAACTTAAAATGTCGTCTGTTCCAATTAATTAGCATATTTGAAGTCACACCCTCAAACAGTTAGATTGAATCCTAAAACGTGAAATCTTATCATTAGTTCAAAAGCTTTTTAGAGTGGTCCGGTCCGTTTTTTATTTTCTGCACTGTACAACAACATGCTTTGTAATCGTAGAAAAATATTTTAAGTAATACTTAATTGAAAGCTAAGTTAATATTTTTCAAATTAGATATAGAATTTTAAGAAATAATCAAATTTTTCATAAATAGGGAATATATGATGTAGGTTAAAAAATAATAAATTACCTGGTTGGTAGGGCGTGGGACTCGAGTGCAAGAGAACAGGAGCTCAGATCTTGCCAACCAAAGAATCCCCGTGTTTAGAATGGTAACTGGGTGCACGTTAAATCTGTTAAGTCCTTCAAGTTACCAGAACAATTCAATACCTCTGGAAATACTGATCCAGTAGTTCCCTTGTCTTCTGGATTGAATTCAAAATTACCAGGCTACTGAGTTGAACATTGGCAGCCGTAAACTCAAATTTGGGTGGGCTGTTCAACGACGGTTACAAAAAAAAAAATTTCATTAGAATTTTTGCTTTTTCAAGTTGTAAACATTTTTGTATCATATAATATATTTATTATAGATATTGTTTGTTTTTACATTTCATCTCAATTGTCTATGGTATTGTATTGGCCTTGATTTAATTTTTTTATAACACTTTTTTGTATTTTGTGCAGGGTTGGGTTTTTTACTTTGAAAACGGGTTTCAGACGTGTCATTAAACTTTGGAGCTACGCGATTTTAATGTCAATCATCGATTTGCGTATTTATCTGATATAAAATTTACGCTTTGCGATTCGTACTCGCGCGGTTTACAAATCGTACATTGCAATTACTATTCGGCAATCATTGATTTTCGTAGTAGTATTTATGCGTGATTTAAAGAACTACGCATTGCGATTCGTATTACGCTATCTGAAGATTATGCATCGTGATTCGTATTAACGCGATTTAAAAATTCTATATCGCAATTTATATTTTCGTGTTTTTAAAATCCAATATCGCGATTCTTGTAAGAAGAAAGTTTTTTTTAAAATTAATATAAAGGTGTGATAATCTTCGTTAGTAAGTAGATTAATTTATTATATTAGTTCAAAAAATTATGTTAAATATGAAACATATCGTTTATGAATTGATATCGATTTTTTGCACATAAAATTTTCAAGGATTTCAAAAAGTCAGATACTTAACTCGGATTTCTCAAGGATTCGACCGATTTCGATAAAATTTTGTATTTTGCCATGTTGCATTCTTTAAAATGAGGCAAAAATTTTATCCCCTACGATTCAAAATTTTTCGACCATTATTAAAGGAAATTTTATAAAAAATAATACATATTTACGAAAAGTTACTTTTTGCATGGAATTCTCTTTCATTTAACTGGTTTTATAGTTTTTTTTGGTATAATTGTTCAAATTTTTTTCTATTTGATTAAAAAGTTATCAAGATATAGCGAAATCCGCAATAAAATTAACATTAAGGGTTTCCAAATTTAAGAATGTTCTCCTGACCAAACTATTGGGACCATATTTCCCAGATTGCAGTTAGTTGTAAATTGCGACATTTGCAATTATCTCTATATTTGATTCTCCAATGTTGCCAACTATGATGTCCCTTTTATGTTGTAAGTATCATTTATTAATATCTCTATATTTGATTCTCCAATGTTGGTCACTGTCTGTGCAGTGTATAGTCATAATTTTAATCTAAGTACGTAGTGTTTTTAAAGAGTGTAATCATTTCCGTTTTTTAAAAGCTTTTAAAGGTGGTTTTTTTATTTTAGTGTTTGTAAAAAGAAGTGCTTTCTCTTTGCCAAAGTTAGATTTTTTTCTTTACCACATTGATTATCGCTATGAATTACGCAAAAGCGTGGTTTTCACTCTGTTCCATGCAACGTTTTGACAGTTACAGTCGGACTTCTATTTTTCGAATTTCTCTATTTTATGAATTTTTTCGAGGAACCAAGAAAATTTTGGAAATTTTTTCGTAAAATAATTTCCAAATAGCGAAGTGACTTTCTATTTAACGAACTTTTCATTGAGATCAACTTTCCCTATTTTCCAAAATATTTCTTAACATTTCTAACTTGTTAACGCCTTTTTATGGGGGAAATGACCTTGAATTAATTTTCGAAGCCACTGCTTTATGAAATGTATTACTTTTTTCTCTAAAAATTTTCTTAGAGAAAGCAGTAAATTCCTTTTTGTTTGCATTTCAAACTAAAAACTCAGTTCAAATTAACGGATTTTATTGGTAGCAATTAAAATTAAGAATGCATGTGGTAAAGTATGTTTGAAATTACTTTTTTAATAAATGCAACTATAATTTTATACATAAATTTAGCCTTTTTTAAGTTGAAAATGTATATAGTAAGATAGTGTAACACTGGATAATGTTTTGCTCTATTCTTGCTTTCCATTCAGATTTCTTTTATGGTTAAGATTTATAAAATAAATAATAGATACTGGTTTACAAGATAAAAGTGCATTAATTGCTATTTTAATTATGTCTACTGTTTATGAATTTAAAACCTGTTTTGTGTTGCTTAAGTAATTTAAAAAATGATTTTTCTATTTAACGAATTTTCCATATGACGAACTTATTATCGGGATTTAGTGACTTCGTTAAATAGAGGTCCAACTGTAATTCCATAATCCATTTTGGCGTACCGTCGGTCCATAGCGTATGAAATCGTCAGTCATTTTACATGTTCAATGAATTATTCGCATGCTTAGAGGTGGATTTGTTGGAAATGATTCTTACTCCTAACTCGTGTAACTCTACTGCATGTTACGAGATTCCAAATTCAAGGCTTATTCTCCCATCCTTTGAAATCGAACCGAAAATTTTTGAATTTTTCTGATCACGGGGACCAATTAAGCATTGCCAAAATTTTCCCCGTGAGAGAGAGTTTTTTTTAATTTCTTTGCTGCACCGTCGCCTTGATCACTAGCAAGCCTATGCCGATCTCGCACTGTTTTAGTTATAGATCAATACTGTACCGCAATCCTTGGAACATGACTTAGGGATTTATTAATTACTAATTTTTATGTGGGTCCATAGCAGTTAACATTTAGAAAGTTTCATCACCTCAATATTCTCGTCACCCCTTTTATTCATTCTATTAAATAAAGTGTAGACTTAATTGAGAATTTTTTAATTGTGGGGATATTGTCTGAGGGACCGGACCGTCCACTAATTGTATGAAATATTTTGAACTTTTTATATTGAAGTCTTATTTTACTGAATTTGTTATTTAAGTTTTCAGTACTTTTGATTTTAGTTATTTTATGAAGAAATGACTAATTTTTAGTGGCAAGATTTTAAAAAAAGTATAAAGCAAGGTTTTTTTCCCTCTTACTATTTTAACGTTTAACAAATGCTGTAAAAGATCTCATGTTATTCAACTTAGTCATTTCAAAACTTTAACTTATCACTTTATCATTTGATTTAAAAACAATTAAAATTATTAACTTAAAAATCTCGGATTTGCTAAATATGATGAATATAAGGACCATATTATAATTTTCTTATGTCAAAAAGGCTTCGCTTAAATCCATATTGTATTTACAATTCAAAATTGTTGAAAAATTTAATTAAATCTTGTGATGCACCATTCACTAATTTGCATATGTATTATGAATTTATTAAGGTTTGCTTAGTTCTCTAATGCATCTTTGTCAATTCAGTATGATTAATAATATTTGTCTTTTAATAAATGTTTTAGAGGAATATAAATTAATACTATTTTTATTTTTTACATAATAGAAAAATGCAATAATTTAAAAGTAGAATGATCGACTCAATATACAGAATAAGTGTAAATTGTGCTTAAAAAATTTTTATGGTAGTTCTTTGTCAGATATGTTAATTTACCATGATTTTGTAAAGTTAGAATGTAAAAATTTAAATACATAAAATTCACAAAAGCAAATATTTTTGCATTTTTTTCTGAATTATATATATAAATATATGAACTTATATGAGTGCTTAAAAGGTGCATATTTTTTGTTTTAAAATTTGGCTAAGCACCCTGTTAATTTATTACATTGTTTAAAAGCGTGTGTGCATATTTTCAGGATTATTTACTTTCTAATTTTAAAATACCAATGAAAGTGAAACATAATTTACCATGAAAAGTTTCCTACAGTATAGCATCCTTGTAAAGTTTCCCCCCCCCCTTCTGAAATTCCATCTATGCGATCATAGCTTCTTTACTCAGTCTATTACTGATACAGTGAAACCTGCCAAGTTGACCACCCTTGTAAGTTGGACACCTGCATAAGTTGACCTCAATTATAAAGAACGGAATTTTTCCTATATAATATAAAGAAGCAAAACCTTTGTCACTTGACCACCTGTCTATCTTGTATGTTGACCACTACAATAAGTCAATTTTGTGAACTCTATGAAATTCTTTTCTAAAACCCTCATAAGTTGACCAGGAAAAAAAATTCATAATTTTCTGTCATTTTACAATGTATGTTAAAATTTCGCTTGTTAGGTGAAATAGTATAAAAAGCTAATCTAAACCCTTTTGGGAGTTGATCATCTGGGGAAAGTGTAGAGGGTCAGCTTTTGACCATTTCTTTCATTCATTCATTGAAAACAGGTGTGTTAGTTGAAAAGTTGTTCTTCCAGTTGCAATAGTGAGCAAATGGGTTTGTAAGTGAACTAATAACATAATAAATTTCAAAGTGTTCAAATAATTTTGTTTTGTTAAAGTTTTCAAATTACATATTTTCGAGTTCTGATATTTTAAGAAATTATTTTTATTAACCACTTCACATGCATTACTAACGAAATATTTTTTTATAAAAAGTTAGTTAAATATTAGAATTATGTATATGTAACAAATTGAAGTTCATTCAGGTTTAAACACATTTCTTAAGATATTCATTTGGCTATTTGCTAAATAAAATTTTCAAGTCAAGTAAAAAAACAATTTAATGTATAGCAACATTATATAGGAAACGAAAAAGTAAACAATAACCCCTCTATAAGTTGCCTGCTTGTCTAAGTTGACCACTAAAACAATGCACCACAAGAGCTCAACTTACACAAGTTTTACTGTACTATTACGGTTTTCTTTTTACTCAAAATGCTGCTACGCTTAATAGGCCCCAATTAAACTATTTCCAGTGAGCAAATGGCATTTTCTTCCGAAATTCATATTTTTTATTTTTCAGATCAGTTAGTTTTAGTGTTTGCTTCATATTAATTCTTTACAAGAGCCTTTTTGTCTTGCAGCTATGCTTTCTAGCTGGATTTCTTTTACTTCAAACCTTTTGCAGTTAGTTAAAGAAAGTGGCAAAAATAAATTAATAAAAAGTTGCTGCTCTTTTTGTGAATATAAATGAAAGATAATTGCAGGGACAAATATGATGACCATCGTGCATGTACAAATAAGGAGTGCATATGCTTCTATTTACTTAATTTTGAGTTTTAAATAATGTTTTTAGCTCAGCGTTAAATATCTTAGTTTAGGTTATTCTAACCATTCGAAGAAAAAAAATTTTTAATGAAACATTTTTTTTTTTTAGCAATTGTAATGTAACTTTCTTGAAGATATGAGAAAATATTGTAATTTTGGTTCGGTGTTTTTCTATTATAATTGATATGTTGAATGTGAACTTCAGAGAACTGCTGTTTAAATAGAAAGTTTACCTTAAAGTGCATAAAAATATTACTTTCCCAATTATGTAGCAAAAAAAAAAAAAAAAAGCTTATAGAAACATTTTCAGTTTATTTTTCCTTTTAATTTCCTATTTAAAAATATTTAACACAGATTTCCGATAAAATTACAGTAGACTCTCGCTATTTCAAACTTCGATGTCTCGAAAACCTTGTTATGTCCAAAAAATATTTTTCCCATTGGTATTATATATCCACCTAATGTTAATTTAAATTCCTATGATAAAAGTTTCTTCTTCCGAAGAGTTTCTTCTTAAAACCTTATTCCGTAAAAAAATTTCTGAAATTAAAATTTTTTTTTTAAATCTTAAAGTAAGTTTATTGTAAACCAATTATTTTCTATTTAAGGCAAAATTATTTTTGTTTTACTTTTAAAAATAAAATTATCATTGTTGAATATAGACTTATAGTCAACTGTCATTACAATATATATATTTAATAGTTGATATTCTTATTTTTCATGACTCTACTTTCTAGTGTAATATTTAAGAATATATTTTTATGCTTTTTAGAACATATTTAGTTCTAAGCGTGTTATTTCAAAAACTCGCTATCTTGTACTTTTTTTAGCGTACCTTCAGCTTTGAGATATTGAGAGTATAGTGTATAAATATTTGAGCTTGTCCAGTGTTTATTTTTAAAGGCAGTTAATTTCATAAAGTTTGTTTTTTAAATAATTCCATAATTCCAAACCTAAAATGATTTTAAATTTATTTTTTATAGTGTAACATATGGCCATGAGTGTAACTGAAGCCAATGCTAAGGCATGTAAACTAAAGAATGAAGAAAGTGATGTTACCAGCAAACCTTGCATTGATTTTCAACCTGGTGAAAGGTGGCAAATTCAAGATGAGCCTCAAGCAGAACAAGAAAATGTTTCCAACGTGAAATCTAATGACCTGAATCACACAAATGGTCAACGTTCCAGAAGACTCCGCAACTCCAAATCGTGCGATTCACCTGTTGTAAATGGTGAATCAAATGACTGTTTATCCGATGAAGAAATGAAAGTCAAGCCTGATGATAATGAATGTGATACAAATGATTCTGAATTGAATCAAGAGAATTCTAGTAGCAAAAGGCCTCTTGAAGATTCAGATTTGGATGACACTTGTGAAGTTGAAAAAAAGAAAATTAAAACTGTTAATGAACAAAGTATTTCCCCAAATAGAAGCACTGATAGTGAAGATGTTGAAGAATCTAATGATGCTTCTAGTATAAATAGTGATTTGCAATCTGTAGTTGAGACAAAAGCAGACAATGGCATAAATAAAGACTCTGCAGATTCCAGTGATCCAGTAGAGGTGATAAAAAGTGATAAATTAGAATCAAATGAAGCTAAAACTAATGGAATTGAAAACAAAGATTTAAGTATTGAAGAAATTAAAGAAACAGGAAAAGATACTCTAAATGATGATGATATTGAAGTGATTAATATAAATGATGATGGAAAGAAATCTGATGAGGAAAGTGATTCTGAGATACAAATAATAAATATTGATGCACCTAATCCAACTAAAATAGAATTTCCTGTCCCTTCCTCAGGTGACATCACTACCTCTGCTGGGTTTCCTTATTATAATTCGTTGAAGGAAGCAATACCAGCATTTAAAGCTGGTGAATATAAACCTGTAAAATTTCCACATACTGGTACTCTTTTGTTGGGTGATAATGAAGTCATTATTGAAAGCCCTTCGTTACTTGTACCTCTTCTCATTAAAGAAGCAGATCAATTTCCTAAACTCGAGGGTGAAGAGAAAAAGATAAATGGTGAAAGTATGAGCAGGCAAAATATGGTATCAAAAAGGAATTTTTTCCAAAGTTCTGTCGGGCAATTTCTTATTAACTTAGGCACAAGCCGCGTCCAAGAGTGGTATCAAAGAGATATGAAACGCTCGAAACTTCGTCAATTGAAATCGAAAAAGCCGACAGAAGAAGATCTCGAAAAAGCCATTTCAGAACATGACAAGAAGCATAATAAATTAAAAGAAATAAATGCTATTTTTAATTTTAGAATGAAACAGTGCAAATTTTGTGGCTTTAAATCTGAATCTGCAATTGTTATGGAAGGACATTACCTTATTCCTCACCTAAGTCCCAGAAGGGAATTTAAATGTAACTTTTGTATGTATTTATCTAGAACTATCGATTCAATCGTTTTTCATTATGAAGCTCTTCATCAAAAGAAAGCTGTCATTGAATCTAGTATACCTTTTCATGAGTGTATTTTTTGCTCTTTTCAGAGCCATTTAAAGACTAAAGTTACTGCACATATGAACAGGTGCAGAAAACATTTCTTCCCCTCTCAAAATTTAGCACCCCCCTTCGACTTTGAATTTCCCGGTGTAACAACTAAACCAGTAACTATAGCAGATGTTATTGGTCATAGAAGATTATTGCTAAGCTCTGCTAAGAATAGATTACCCACGCCTGAAGATAATCCAAATAGTGCCTATGCAAGGAAAAAACTCGCTTCAGTTTTGAGTAAAATTTCCAATCAAAGCACATATCCAGATATGAAAAATCAAAGCATTGTGAGGCAATTAATGTCACCTCAATCGAATTTACCTCCTTTGTCTAGCTCTAGCAGTATACAGTTGCCACCTGGAATCGTTATAACAAAGCCAACTGGACAACCTATTCAACAAATTCGCCCCATAGGAAGATATCCACCACCAAGACCTCTAACAAATATACGGGCTGGCCCCATTCCAAGGCGACCATACTCCCCCAATCTTACCACTACTGCCTCTCATTTAGCTTCTTCTGGTATTTCCATAACGCCTGTTACACGACCTGGAGCTGTAACACCTCGTCCCACATTGCCTACTGTTAAAAATGTAACACTAACTCCTATTGGTGTTGCTTCAAATAGAAATGTTACTCAAAGACCGGGTGCACCTCAGCCTTTGGCACTGTTTACAAATGTTGCAGGTTCAAGTGGCATAATGGGACAACCTCAAGCTAAGTTCCCTGCCAACTTAAATGTTAGGCCTCTTAGACCTGCAGTACCGTTTCAGAGGCTGAGCACACCTCCATCACAGGTAGTGAAAGGTAGTTCTGGTAACACGTTTGTAGTGTGTGAGATTTGTGATTCATATGTTAAAGACTTAGAAGAACTTCGTACTCACATGAACTGGGTTCATAAAGTCAAAATTCATCCAAAAATGCTGGTCAGCAGACCTCCCCTGAACTGTCAAAAATGCCAGTGGCGATTTTTCACTGATCAAGGCCTGGAAAGACATTTGCTTGGAGCTCATGGATTAGTTACCACTAACATGCAAGAGCTAGCAAACAAAAATCAAGATGGTGGAAGGTGTATTATTTGTGCTGCTGTTTTCACTTACAAGCTTGTATCTCATATGACTCAGGTTCATAAAGTGACTTTAAAACCAGCTCATCTTTCGTATAAGTGTACTGTGTGTACTGCTACATTTACACTTTATAGATTATTCGAAAGTCATGTATATAATGTACATAGTGGATCAGCAAAACGTTCTGCAGAAGACCCGCCTCCAGAACCACCTCCACCCAAAAGACCTTATGAAGGCCCAAGGAAGTGTAAAGAGTGTGGTTATGTTACAGAAAATTTACAGGATCATATTATTAATAAGCACATGAAAAAGTGTAAGGTTAAGCTATGCAGGATTGAAAAGTGCAAGAAGTGTCTTTATTCGTCTGATGAGATGATTATAATCAGAATGTCAGATTTTGGTCTGGATAGTGATATGGAAGATAGTGACGATGAAGATGATTCATCAGAAGAGTCTTCTGAGGGTACTAAGGCCAACGAAGACGACGAAAAGGATATAGGTACGACTTTATTACTTATTTTAAGTCAAAATTTATTTTATCTCCTTTAAAAGTACTCTTCTGCCAACAGGTAATAACTAAAGCTTATTAACAATGAAAATTTAGTGTTTCAATAAGATAACATAGGTATTAATTTAGTTTTCCTAAAACTTAATAGACTTTGCGACGGAATACCTGCAAATGACATAGTGTGAGTAACACGATCCTGTTTAGTTGTTGAAAATTAGCATTTGTTTGTGTTAGAAAATGCTTTTTCCATTTTATTTTTGAGCAAGCAATGCCTGTCAAGTATCAGATTTCTTAAGTGACACATTCTAGATTCTTTCACAAAGATTTCAATTCTTTCACTTGTTTCTTAAAAATCACAAAGACAGGCTCAAAATCATGTAGAACATAAACTAATTATGGAACAAAGTTGCCAGGTACAAAAAAAAAATTTTTCACAGTTACCATAGTTAGATAATATAGGCACATGTCGTGCCTGAGTACATTGTCAGAGATTTTCCAATTTTGTGGATACTATTTTTATATTTTTTGTAACATTAAAACCAGTGTCCACAAAGGGGGGGGGATGAAATAGAGGACTATGTAATCATAATTTATGCAAGGCTTATTTAGCCAAAAAAAAATAGTGATCTCATCGTTGACGTGCAAGCAAACAAATAGGCACGACTGCCGCCTTACAATGAAAATAAACAATTACGGTGACAGTAAAAAATCTGTAGGGATGCACAACCTACTGCCCACCGACTGTTGACATGCAGCATGTGGTAGCTTCTGAACGGACTGAATTTTTTTTTTTTTTTTCCCCCCTAGAAAAATTCATAGATTTTAAAGGCAGTTTTTGCTACGCTTGATCACTTGATTTGGCAAATCCAGTATTTTTATGACGATATTATTACGACCTGCAAGTTTCATATCACACAGTTAAATCACTCTTTGACGCGCTTCGATTTTGCTTTTTTCGTCATAAATCTAAGTGATGTTTAGATTGTTTTTTAGCATTTATAACTACAGTCGAACCCCGCTATAGTGAACACTCGGATGTAGTGAACTTTTTTAGCGGTCCCGTCCATATTCCTATTTAAATAATGTTATTTTTAACGCTTATAGTGAACAGCTTAGAACTTGGAAACTCGGTTATAGTGGACTCAAATTTCATTTCTTTAAATATCTTTTTCAGTCCTCCATCTTTAAAACTTGTAGGTGTTGGGACTGAAAATGAATGCATTCCTATAAAATGTGTCATATTTCACTCCTTTATGCTTATCACTTTTAACTATACTGTAGTAAATGTCAAACAGATCATTTATCTTATACTCCCCCCTCCCTGACAAGCCTCGCTTTGTCTCTTTTCCCCAAGCTTGCTCTACAACTAGTTAACTTGGCCACCTGCTGAATTTTTGGAATTTACTTATCTGTTCAAACCATATTCTTTACAAATCACCCCTTGACAATCAAGAAGGTTAACAATTTAACTCATTCTACAGCTGCTCTCTTCATATTCTTACATTATCTATTTGAGACAAGATTTTTATTTCAAAAGCAGTGAAAATGGCAAATTCTCTAAAGAGAAAATCGTTTTCGATAGAGGACAAAGTTAAAATTGTAAAGCGTATTGAAGATGGAACCAATCAATCGGCACTGTGTAAGGAATTTTCCTTGTCAAAATCCACAGTTTCAACTATTTGGAAAAATCGAAGTGCAATTCTTGCGGCGTACGACAAAAACAGGGTTTCATCGAAAAAACTGCGTGGAGCTGAAAGATAAAACGTAGAAGATGCTTTGTTAAAATGGTTCAAAATCTTGTTCAAAATGTAAAAATCTTGTATTCTTTGCACGTTGTAGATAAGAAAATTGATGAACTCTTTTTGAAATCAAATTGTGTTCAATCAAAAATCACAAATTTTTTTCATAAAAAGTGAAAATAAAACTAATATTTAGCGACTATAAAACTATATAATTACTTTTTTCATCAATTTTTGCTTTATTATCTCTTAATTAGTTAATAATTTTTTAAATAACTTAAGTAAAATTGCAAACCCAATTTTCAATCATTCAACTGTCTTATGCAAAAAATATTCTTCAAAAAATTTGGATATAGTAAACCATCGGTTATAGTGGACACATTACTGAGTCCGCAGACAGTTCACTATAGCGGGGTTCGACTGTACTAATTTCCACATGGTATATAAATTACATGTCTCATTGATCACTTTTTGGCATGCTTTTATTTGTGCCAATTTCATCTTTTTTTTTTTTTTTTCGAAGGAAGTTCTTGGTACGTTTTTCCATGTGATTTTGAAAAACTGAGGGTGATTCCTCATGATATTTTGGTCTCAATCAATTCAGCATAATAAAAAAAAAAAAAAAAAAAATGAACATTCAATACATTTCTTATCCAAAGAGTAATATCAAACATATTGGTAGGTGTAAATACAAAACTGAACTTTTTATGCATATAAGCATTAGAAACTTTTGAACAATTCAACCTATCTGCTTTCTTTTTACTTTATTTTATTCAGCCTTAAAAAATGCATTCAATATCTCTTTTTATTGATCGTCATTTCAGATGTGTAAATATATATAATCAGAAATTGTGTTTTTTCATACTTAATACTTACTGAATTTCTTATAACTTCTGAACTGTGATTCTTTATGGACTGTTGTCATTTAATTCAGTATAAATGAAATTATGCATAGAATAATGACTCACTTATGAGATTCCCCCCCCCCCTTTATCAATTTAAATCAGCTAATAATTTTTTCATAAAAATCATTGATTTTTATCTTGTCTGAAATATTGAGGGGTGTTTGTAGAGATTTCTAATTGTTGATGGGAACATGTTTCATTGTTGGCCCACCTACTGGTTACGGTGCCTGTAGTCTGATTTCATTGATGTTAGAGGTTTTATCTAGAGAAATAATGAGAGGGGAATTGCATTTATATTTTATTAAGACTATTTTAAATACTTTTGACTACACATGAGTGGAACTTATTATTTTTAAGAATCGTTTTAAAGTCTTTGTATAAATATTTATCAGCTGAATTTAAAATTAGAGAATCAGCATGTTTTGAAGGTTTATAAAAATTTTATAACTATCAGTACTATCTTAAGTGACAAAGTCTACATCTCAAATTTATATTTGATATTCAAAATCATGTTTCAAGCTAACAAATTTTACTCAATATGATCATCAACATCTTTCAACAACAATCAACCATCAACATCTTTCATAGTTTAATCATAATAGAACAGGAACTGGATTTATAAATGTTCATCAATATTCTAGCTCCTCTTTTTTGTTTTAGTTAGATAAAATAACTCACAGAATACATATTCTTTAATCACCTCATTTACCTCATTGAATACTAAAGATATTCAGTAAATTCTTTAGCATTTTAATTATTTTCAAACTCAACAGTAGTTTCTTCATTCTTGTGGAGGTTAATGAATATGATGGGGCATTTAATAACTTCTCATTAGCAGTTTTCATTTGGATTCTTTTACACTTCTTCATACAGTGTCATCCTTATTAACTCTGATCCTTCCCCAACAATTGTAATATAGACTTGTATCCTTTTTAATGGATGGCTGTCTCTCTTCTATATACAGTAGAGCGCCGATTCCAAACCCTTCTTATCCGAACCATGTCCGAATTCACTTTTTTAAAAAAAAAAGTTTAGAATACTTTTTAACTTATCGACAATTTTTCTAAATTTAGAATAATAAATATTATCCACTACAACTGAAGACCATATTTAATTTACAACGTTTTTTAGCAGTTTTCTTATAGTAGCCAATACATACATGTATTGTTATACAGTTAAACCTACATGCCCTCTTCAACTGAAAATCATCTTCCAAGAATGCGAACTTCAATTTGACAGTCTATAATGGTTGAAATGAGGAAGGAACTTATGAATAGATGTGTGCTAAAGTTCTACAATTGGGGGATGGGTACTTGTCACTTATAAGTAATGATTAGTGATTACAGTGCTTGGAATCTTAAATCTTAGAATAAAATTCTTAACAAAAAAATAAACAAAACTGAAGTTTCTGAACCAGTAGATCTTCCCGATGAAAAGATGCCTGGTTATACAGCAGAAGAAATAAAAGACTGGTGTCGAGACACTGAAAGCGACCCAGGATTTCGAATTTTGAATGATGATGTTGAAATTTTGAAGGAAAATCGGAACTCCACAGACGAAGAGGAAGGAGTAGTTGATCAAATTCAAGATAGTGGACCTTCTCATGTAGAAGCATGCAATTCATAAGATATTGCAATGAATTGCTTAAACGTTATAATGATACTGATCCAGTTCAGTTGATTTATTTAAAAAGATTAAAAGGAATATGGCTGCTCAAAACAGATCATCTTCTTTGAAACAAAAGTCTTTGCTTTATTTCTCTTCCTATGGAAAATAAAAAAAAATGTGGTAAAATCAGTAATTGATAAAAAAAATAATTATAAAAAGCTGAAATACAATAAAAATAATTCGTTTAAAAATAAAAAATATTTAAAAATTGAAGAAAAAAAATTTATTTAAACACGCAGAGCTATTTTAGATAGTACTGCCAGTCCTAAGCCTAGAAAAAGTGTGAAGGGAAGTTAGTGCATAAGTAATAATCATTTTAACTAGATTTAAAACAACTTTCCAATTATCCGAACCAAGTTTGGTCCCGAGCATTTCAGATATTTGGCGCTCTGCTGTACAAGGTGTCAACATACCTGGAAAGTCATAGGTTTAGGTCCTTGAAAAATCTAATTTTTAAAATGGAATTTACCCCCAACCTCCTTCCCTCCCAATTTCACAGTGTTTTGATGTTTCAAAAATCTAAATTTATAGCGAAATCTCCACTCATAGTCATATTCTATTAAAATAAAATGTTTTTATCCTGTTTTTTTAAAAATTATGGTCATCATTTCTAGAGAGAATTATTTTTTAAACTGTAATTTCAGATTTTGTTTTTTATTTATTTATTATTTTATTTTTTTATTTTATCAATTTAAAATTCTAGTTAAGGCTTTTTATATTACACTTACTTTAAAAAAGAAATGAAACAGCTTTAAATAACTACATAAATCTGTCAGTGTATTTAGTTATTTGCTTTTGTATTTGATTCAACTTTTTCTTTAGTCTGTTTTAAGTTTAAAATCTATAACTATGAAGATAGTTTAACAGTTTGGGTTATACCTATCTTTTCAATTAATGTTATTGTAATGCTTTTTTAAATTTATTGTTGTGTTTTTGTGGAGAATATAGTAACTTCGGTAAGTCATGAAAAATTCTTGGAATTATGTATGGAAAGTCATGGATTTGAAAATATAAAATGTAGCAGATATCCTGTATATATCATCGAGACTCATAAGGAAAGAGATTATTAGTATTCATTCAAGAAAAGTGCCTTTTCCCTCCTGTTTAAAACCTATGCCCAGCAAAAACTTGGTTTTGCATAAATTTATAATAATTCTATTTTTACAGATTTGATTTTTAAAAAAACCCAGCTGATTCCTGTTGTTTATTTTTATTTGTGATGGTCACTTTATCCATGTCAGGCTTGACCAGGACTTTAAAACAATTTTTAGTTTTCTCCCCTATTATTTACATATTCAACTTCTTAAGGCTTGACCTAGATTTAGCTAAGACTGTATTTCTTTGCAGTTACTGAAATGCAAAACACATGCCTTTAGCACCAACATTTATTCAGTGTTGATTCCTGACAAGTATTAAGTGAATTAATGAACTGACAAGTTAAATTATCCTGAAAATGAAATACTAGACAACTAAAAAAAAAAAACCTGCAAATGCACACCTGTTACTCATACAACAATGCTATGGTCACCTGCATATTTGCATACTGCCATCTAAATTTTGACTTTTGTATTTTGTAAGCTATTGAGAACCATTAATAATTTGTGTTTTTCTTTTTTTTTTCTTTTTTTGTACTTCCTTATAAAATATACTCAAAATGTAAGAATATATATATATATATATATATAAGAAGACTAGTTTGACAATGTTCATTCTTATTTTTCAGGTTGAAAGATCTGAGTTACAATCTTCGTCTTTTCTATTAAAAATAAAAACTGCTGCAGTATAGTGTAATTGCTCAGGGTATTTTTCAGAGCTGTGTCCTGCAAAAAAAAGTTATCCACTTCCTTGCCAATACATTCTTTCAAGCAAATGAACTCAATCGCTAGAGTGAGATTTGACTCTATATAGAAATTTTGTGTGTGTTCAACTAAAGAGAAGGAAATTTATAACTTATTTAACTTATCAGCAAAAGTTATGCTGTTTTGACTTAAATAAATTCAAGTTGATCTTTCTTATTAAATCTGTATATATTATTATACCTCATTAGATGGTAAATGGAAATGTTTGGTGTAAAAAAAAAATCAATATATTATTTTCAAATTGTTGCTTCTTTTTGTATACAATTATGAAATGCAAGTCTAACTCATTTCAGGTGTTTGTCATGGTGCCTTTATTCTAAATTTTAATACTACTGAAATTCATACAGGCTGCTTGGCAGCTCTCATCTCTTTAACTTCACCATCTCACTTGTATTTCTTTTTAAATATTTATATAATTTAAAACTAAAAAAATGTAGCTTTTATCTTCTTTAATACATAATTATTTTTACCTAGTTCAAATAGATTTTTTTTGTCTGAAGCTATTGTGTTGTGACATGATCTGCACCTTTTTTTTTCTTTTTAAGAAAAAAGTTATACAGTTTTAAAGCTGTAAAAAAATATTATGTTTTATAGGAGGAAATGAAATTTATGATTTTAAAAATAAATTGTTAATTTATTGTATGAACTGTGTGTCTGTATTTTAAAATTGTTTTATGACTTTGTTTATCTGATGTGTGCAATGGAATACGAAAAGAAAAATATGAACCAGCGTAATTAAAATTTTATCTAGTTATCACATTTTTATCAGAGATTTTCTTATTAAATTTGTGCTGTTTATAAGGTTGGTTGGTTTGAAGTAACAAGTTGGTTTGGAAAGCAACACATGAAATTTGTTGCACAGAAATTATTTTAAGTGTGTTAAATAAATACTTTTATTATTAATACATTTCTATCTCTAAAAGTAATCACTATGAATGACTTAAAGGGATAACATTTTTAACTTTAGTAAAATAAAATATTTTCTGGGCTTAATTGAGGACTGACAATTTTTAAATATATATTTTCATTGCTTTTCAAATTAAAATTCCAAAACCTGATATTGTTGACAGGGTTGGCATGGTTTAAACCAATTGGTTAAAACCATATGATTTTTTCCTCAAAAAACCCATTTGGTTTTTTCCCTAAGAATAATTTAAAATTGCATTTTTATTTATTTATTTATACTCATATTTTTCAAATTGTTTGATGTTGTAAATAAATTCAACTTCTGGCATTGCTCAAACAGGTGAAAATCTTTATGACATTGCTGTTAAATCGATTAAAAAGTGCCAGTCAGAATTTAAGTGTTCAGTATGTTCATTAGTGACAGATAATACGGGCAATGTTGAAAAAATGAGAAAAATGATTGATGAGTGTGAAGTTGGGGATGAAGAATTCAGAGTTATTACTTACAGATGTGCTGCTCATATTTTGAACTTACTGGCTGGGGATATAAGTTATCCAAACGTAAAAGAACAAATTTTGCATGTTATTAAGTATTTTAGGAATAATCATTTTGCAAGTGCATGCTTTAGAAGAGTAACAAATGCTCCAAAGTTAATTTTGCCATGTGAAGTTCGTTGGAATTCCTTTGCTGACGCCTTAGAAAGGTATCTAAAATCCTGGCCCATTCTAGTAAACATATGTGAAAGTTATAAAGATCAGATTGATAAAAATGTTCAAAATTTAATTTCAAACATTTCATTGAAAAGAAATGCAGAAGATTACTTGCAGCAGTTAAAACCAATTAGTGTAGCTCTGGATAGGGCACAGAGAGAAAATTGTTCGATTGGAGAGACTGTTTTAATTTTTAAAAATTTAAAAAAGCAAATGCACGATAAGAATTTCAATAAAGATGTACTGAAAGAATTAGATCATCGTTATAAAATGGCAATAACAACAGCCCACCTTCTTGCTTTTCAGTTGCATCAAAAAGCTGATGATGAAGATGATTACGAATTGTCAGCACATGAAAAAAAAATGGCTTTAGAATATGCCATGAAAATGTTTCCTAAGAATAACTTCTTAACTCTGTTATTAAAATTTTGTGCAAAAAGTTTTCCATTCCAAAGGTTTCAAAAGGAATTTATTGAAAATGTAACAGTTATAGAATGACGGCGAATGCAAGAAAACGATATTAAGAAGTTTAATGCCGACGTGTTTAAGGAAGTTGAAGTAATTCTTACTGTGAAAGCAACTAATTACAACGAATGTTGAGAGAATTTTTTCTACTTTTGGAGTTGTACAATCAAAATTGGGTAACAGACTTTTTTTTTTGCTCGAAATGTTGAATCCTAAGTGCTAAATCCTAAACTTGTTTTTCAATGGTGAAAAAAAAAAAAATTTAAACTTTTCCTGTTTTTTTCCCAACCATGTATTTAAATATAAAAATTTTAATAACATTTAGTGCGGTTTGATATAATTGCTTGTTATTTATTTTAATTGTTCTTGGAAGTAATTTTCATTTTTTAAGTATGTATATTAGTTGAAAAAAGAATGTCAGAAAAAACCTGGTTTAAACCGAAAAAAACCTGATTTTTTGCCAACCCTGATTGTGGACCTGTTACTACTGGACCAAATTTTTTTTATTGAAAACTACCTATGGACCCTAATCTCTGCAGAATGTTACCTTTGACTTGCTAAATTAATAAAGTAAATTTGAGAACACTTAAAAGTATTTAATAAATTATATTTATACAAGGTTGCTTCTTATAAAGCTTATGAGATAATTATTAGCAAAATGAGGGAGCATATAATGAAGTTACTTATTATAATTAAACCATTTCAAAAATCTTGAGAAATCTGCAATAAGGAGCTTTCCTGATCCTTTTTTCCACGAAAACTTTCTCTCTAAAACCGATGAGTAACTAAAGTTCCATAGTTGTCTTGAATTTCTCATTAAAAATATTTTGTCTTGGTATTCCTGATTTTTCATAGTTGATCAATACGTTCCATTTTTTTTAAAGAATACAATTGTGTATTTTTAAAACATAGGTTCGAAGGATCGAAAAATTTGCATTTTTGATCAAACATATTTTTATTTTGAACAATGATTCTGGAATCCTAGACGTTCTGTCGTCTTTGAGACAATTCCAGAATTTTGGAGATGCGATGAAAATAATGAGGAGTTAGTTAGTCAGACTAAGAGTTATCTCTGCTGGGAAGTTATCTTTTGGAGCTCGTCGCTAATACTGTTTTGTTTTGTCTTAACAAAAAGTTCATTCAATCGCCGAACCCGTCGTCGCCACTATTTCGACTAGTGAAGTAATCGGTAACAATACCATTGAAGATACTGTGCTCGTTGAAGTTATTCATTCCAGCTCGAAACTTTGAGATCGTAGCATAGCTTATATTTCTGTGCCAAGATAGGTATATATATATTTGCTGTTCCTAGATCTTTAGGATGTCAAAACGCAAGAATTTAACAATTTTTAATTATTTTGAGAAAAAATCACGACCTGAAATTAGTGAGGTGACAGCATCTAGTACCAATGTAAGTTTTTCTGTTGAACAGAAATGTGATACTTCCGTTGAAGAAAACGTTTCTAGCATAACAAAATTTGATGGATGTGAAAGTGGCCCTCAAAGTGCTACTTCCCGCCCACATGGCATTGGACTTTTTTCAGAAGATATTAAATTATGTTCTTAAACTTAAAAATCCAATCAAAATTTAACTTAACAATGTTGTCTAAATAAAAAGGCAAAATTGTCTAGCTGTCTAAATTAGGGAAATAATAGTGCTTTATTACATACTCGAATTTCTTTTAGTAGTCTCAGAAAATTATGAACACCCCCTTGAAAAGATTCTACGTACGCCACTGACTACAAGTATCTTTTAATGGAGCGCTTACTTATTAAAAATACAAGTCCCGCAGTGGACTGATCGTTAAGACACGGTTCCCAGCAGATCACCGAAGTCAAGCATCACTGGCTGCGGGTGGGTCACCACTTGGATCAGTCTGCGTAGGGACCGAGGGTGTGCGGTATTGGTCCTCGTAATCCTCGGCTTCGCGTGCAGGTCGTTGGGCTGCCATCCCGTCTGCAGAGGATCAAAATTGTGATGGCATGTCTTCGGATCATCCTCAGGGATGTTTCCCAGACCGTCGCCAATAGCCCATTGTGCAGCTCTAGTGCGACGTAAATGAACTACTACTACTATTAAAAATACAATAAAATCGTATATTAGCGAAATACCAGAATTAGTAAAAAAAATTTTAACCATGTCCTATAGCACAGCGCTTCCCTAAGTTCCGTAAAAGGATGAAAGGGGTGACGAGTGTTAAACTTTTTAATTTTTTTGTTTGTCTTTATGAAATGCCGATGACAAAGGAATGGCCGAATTTTATAAAATATATATAATTTTTCCACAACATCTTGAATAAATTTTGAAAAGCTCATGTATTTATAAAAAACTGCATTACTATTTCTCATAGCTCTTCTCAAATTGAAATTAAGTAATTAAATTCGTTAATTAAGAAATTTATTTTTCTGGTAACCTAATGGTTTCAACATAGTCATTATATATAAAGTCAGGTTTCTGTCAAACATTTAGGGTTCCATAGTTGGTAAAATTGGGAACCTTTGCTACAAGTATGCACAGATAACTTCATATCAACTGTGAGAAAAAAGTATGTATTTATTGTTTGGCTCACAGAACAACCACCGTCACGGCGTCTGGTGGATTGCTATAGGGTTAGTGTATTTCAAGTGGGGGTGAGCCATGGTCAAAAATAGGACAGTAATTTCTATTATTGAACGTTGACAAGCAGAAAAGTGCTAAAACAGCAGCATTCTAATTTACGCTATGCTCATTGGATAGTAGTACGTTATTTAATTCTATTTTTCAAAATTTAGTCATGATAATTTTTTACGCTACGAAATGCGCTACCTTTCCCATGCCAACAGTTGGCAAGGATAATGCAGGGAATTTTTTAAGTTTTCCTTTAGAAACTGAGATTTTCATCTTTAAAAAATGGTGACCACTCAAAGCATAATTTAAGGGTGATATTTCAGCTATACTAAACTATTTAATTTTTTATAGCATTATTTAAGTATGTTTAGCTGTTCCTTTTTTTTCTTCTCTAAAAGCTTTTCCAGCAATTAAAACTAATAAATATAGTTAGCACAATATAACTCACACAGTAAATGTTGTGTTTCCTCTTAATATTGTCAAAAAATACAAACTGACCTCAAATAAAACTCAAAGGACTTCGAATCAAATAATTAAGAAACCTCTACTATTACGTTTAATATAAAAGGAAGATTTATTATCTAAACAATAAAATTACAGCATCGCCGTTCCAAAAAAGACAATAACACAAATCTCTTACTCAAAAAACTATTTACATTCTAAACTATCACCATGGCAACCACAAAAACTCTACTCGTTGCCATCTTCAAACTGATATATAATAAGTAAGTTATTTTACAAAAAAATACGATGCGCATAAGCACATAATATTTTACATCCTCCCACCTAAGTTAACATTAACAAAGTTAACTTACATAGCCTAAAGATATTTTGTGTAAAAATGACACTTTGCAAGAATTTGAAATAAACTTAAAGTTCTAAATCACTAAGGAGTTTTTATAAATATAGTTTGTCAGGCTTTTTAACAGCTTGTCCACTCCCTGTAAAATTCGTCCCATTATCGTTGCATACAATCGAAGGTTTTCCCCTTGTACAAACAAATCGATGGAAACATAGTAAAAATGCTTCAGTTGATAACGATGTGACTATTTCAAGATGTGTAACTCCGTAAACGGCACAGATAAAAATGCATATCCAGGCCTTTGAATTGTTTTTCAGAATCACAGGACCAGCAAAGTCCACACCCGTTACTTGGAAAACAGCTGCATCTTGAACTCTATCAGCTGGTGGTGATGCAGTTGGTGGGTCTACAGTTTTGGCAGAAAAACTCTTGCAGACTGCACAAGATCTCAATACAGATTTCACAGTTCTTCTACCACACAGCAGCCAAAATCTTTCCCTAAGAGACTTCAATGTGTAGGAAACACTAGCATGTTCCCTTTTCTTATGTTCAGACAGTACTAAACGTTTTACTGTAGGATGCTCTCCAGGTAAAACAGCAGGTGTTCTAAACTCCTCAAAATCATCTCTCTTATATACAGTTGTTTTTAATCTATACATTCCTTTCTCATCAATAAATATTTCTAGAGTTTTAAGGCTTTTATCTGAAACTCCTGTAAATGACTCTTGCTGTGTAAAGTATACAGTGGTTTTCTCAGCTTCTTCTAATTCCTTAACAGAAAGATCTCCTTTTCTTCTTTCGTCATTTTTGCAATTAAAAAGGAATCTCGTCACCCACGCCATAGTATGTACAATTTTTCGATTATCAGAAATATTAGAACTCAAAAGTTTATTCACTTCAAAATTTATCATTGAGGTTGTGACACCTTTTCTTTTCCCACAGTTTACTTCCTCCTCATTCACGACATCTTCAGATGAAGTCCACAATTCTTGAGGTAAGTGTAACCAACTGGGATCCTCCCACCAGTGCAAACGCAGAAGCTGTTGCACTGAACATCCTCTACTTGGCGAATCAGCTGGGTTCATCGTCCCAGGAACATGTTTCCAGGTGTTAACATCAGTTTGCTCTTTGATTTGGCACACTCGATTATAAAGAAAAATGACCCATGGTTCACTTCTTTTGATCCAGGCCAAAACAGTTGTGGAATCTGACCAAAAAAACACTTCATCATGAGTTATTTCTGTCAAAATTGAAGTTGAAAGATGAGATGCAATGATTGCTACCAGAAGTTCAAGTCTTGCTATTGTAATTTCTCCTTTTCCTGTTGGGGCTACTCTACTTCTCGTCTTTAGTAATTGAACTCGTACATTATTCTCAGATTCTACTCTAATGTAAACAACCACAGCATAGGCAAATTTACTTGCATCACAAAAGAAAGGAATGGAAGACTTGTTCGCTCCACTTAGTGCAAAATACCTTGGAATATTAATTTTCTCAATGTACAGTACACCTTCAATCCATTTAAAAAATTCTCTTCTTATGTTTTCATCAACATCATCATCCCAATTCAGTTTCAACTTCCAAATTCTCTGAAGAAGCAATTTTGGGAACAGTGTTACAGGACAGATTATACCCAGGGGATCAAAAAGTTTATGTGCAGTTGGCAGGATGGTTCTCTTCGTTACTTTCTCAATGTTAAGCTCTTTAATGCAACCTGTACTCACTTGAAGAGTGTCATATTTCTTATCCCAGCTCATACCAAGAACATTTGTGGGTGACTGTGAATTTTCCTCAGTTAAGTCGGTGTACTCCCACCCTCTAAGATCGAATTTTCTACTTGCCATTATTTCAGTAGCAACTCTTTCAAACATATTCAATTCTACTATATCCTTGACACTCGTGACACAATTGTCTACATAAAAACTTTTCATTAGTTTTTGTACAACATATTCAGGATAAGTAGATTTTTGTTCCCTTATTTCTTTCAAAACATTCATCAGAAGGTATTTGATAATTGGGGACAACAGAAACAGGCTACAGGGGACTCCAAATACTACCCTGCAATGCCTGTAAATCTTCAAGCCTGCATCACTAAGCCATAAAAATCTTAAGTAATTCCTATCAGTTTCAGTAAGTCCGATTTGTAAGAAGGCTTTACGTATGTCTGAAACGACACCAATTCTCTCAGTCCTAAGCCGCATCAAAATGCTTGGTATCAATTCAATAAGATTTTCACCCTTCTCAATATATTATTAAGCAATCATTTAAACTTGGAAAACCTTTGACCTTAGCTGAAGCATCAAATACGGGTCTAATTTTGGTAGTGCTATTTGGTTTTATAACTGCACGATGAGGTAGATAGTGTACATTTTCCTCACAGTTATCTTTTACTTCTTCTATTGTTCCCTCTTCCATCCATTCATTAAACACTTGCTCATACTCTTTATAAATCGACTGTGATTTAAACCGGTTTACCGACGAATTCAATCTTCTATAAGCCAGGTTATAGTTGGTTGGCAAGGGAGGATGATCTTCTAGCCAAGGCATGCTAACCAAAAAACGGTTTTCTACATCCAGTCTGATTGTTTCCAAAAAGTACTCTTGTGTAGCTCTTTGCAACTCTGCCTGCACTTTCTTAGTAGATGGATCAGTGATTCCCAAAACATCCAATGACCGCAGTTGATTCACAGATGCTTCAGTCAAAAGCAATGAAAGAGAAGAATTTGTCGTCACAGCAACATCATTTATAGGTATCTTCCCCATAAGAGTCCACCCTAGATGTGACTCAACTGCAACAGGACCTTCAATCAAACATTTTACATTGCCTGTGAAAAGCTTGCCGGCCACATCAGCTCCAAGTAATAATTTGACGTCATTAGATACTCCTAGAGAACTGTACTCAGTATCATTCACACAAATTCCATATTCATTCAACTCCTTTATCCATGGACCATATGGGATGCGTTTGACATAATCACAAATCACTGGTTGATCTAAACAAAGTACTTTGCAATTAAATTTGTTATCAACACTCGCTAAAGTAACTTTGTATTGAGAATGATACTTTTCACCTGATGATACACCTCCAAACAATTTGTGTACTAACTTAATTTCTCCGCATTTCTCTATACCCAAATATTTGACTACGTCTCTCGTAATATATGTTCTCTCAGAGCCTGTATCAATAATAGCTCTCACAAGTTTGTCTCTCTTTCCATTTCTTATGCGCAGGACTAGAGTCTGTAATAAAACTTCGGAATGAAGTGATTGGCCAGTTAAGACGTTATCGCCAACGACACTTTCAGTTGCTTTACTCTCTTGGTTTTGAGCTTCATTACTGGCGACAAATCCTCTACAAAGAAGTATGTTGTGCTTTTTACCACAATTAAAACATGGTTTCCGTCTGCAATTTATTACTCTATGGCCTGGTCGTAAGCATAAGAAACAACAACGTGATCTTGCAACAGCAGCTTCTCTATCATTTAAACTCCAATTTTTAGCATATTCACATTCCCAAGAATTGTGCTGATTTTCACAAAAAAGGCACTTTCTCTTTACATGTGGTGAAGTAAGCAATTCAGAAGTGGAAGGTACTTGTGCAGTTTTACCAAATTTTTGTTTCAACTGGAATCTGCCATTCGCAGGAATTCTTCGTTTCTCACTATCATCTGTACCTCTCACGAAGGATTGAGATGCCATGTTCACTCTCTCTTCAGCCTGTACTTCTCCCTCTAAGAACTCTAGCAAAGTATCCAAGTCAGTCTTGGTAGTTGGTTCAGCTCCCTCAACATTCGGAACAACTGATCGCTTATTTATAGTCCGATATCTTTCCCACGGCTTGAGCGTTTCCTCTTGAATAGACGACTCGACTAGAGGAAATAGCATTGCAGCATATTTTTCTCTTGTTACTCCTAACACTTCTAATGATCGAAGTTTCGATTCAAGTTGATCATAAAGTTTCCGCAGAGATTTCTCAGATTTGCTTTGTTTCTGTAAAACTAATAACTCTCTCACATACACTTGAATCAGCAATTCATCCTTTCCATACCGAGTTTTAAGTTGATTAAGTGCAGTTTTATAACTTTCTCCACTCGGAGGAAAACTCTTTAAAAGTTCATCAGCAGGTGATCCTTTTAACATGGATTGCGATAAATAAAGAAATTTATCATGGTCGCCAATATTCTGATCTTTGTCAATTTTCTCAAATTGGCACCAAAAACTGAGCCAGTTTTTCAAAGTTCCATCAAAGACTGGAAGCTTAATCTTTGGATACTGCAAATTTGTCGGACCAACAACTAAATGGTTAGTACCGGATATATTATGTTTTTCAGAAATAGAAGAAAGTAAATTTTCCAATTTAATATCAAAAACTCTAATTTTATCAATATAAGATTCGGAATCATCTATTTCTTTATCAATTTCTTTTTCATCTCGAACTTCCGCAAACAACTCAGTTCTTACATTTTCTTCAGATACAAGTAATTGCTTACCTTTTTCTGATATGATTCTTAATTTTAACAATTTCTCTTCACCGCTCATTTCGGCTTCAGTTCTTACAAAATCATTGCATGACTGAGTAAATAATCTACGATGCTGTGTTCTCACTTGCTTCAATACTTCCATTTTCACTCAGACTCAGTAATAGTCGTTTTCTAAAATCTCAACAGAAATTCAAAGTCCTGTCGCGGACGCCATATGTCAAAAAATACAAAATACAAACTGACCTCAAATAAAACTCAAAGGACTTCGAATCAAATAATTAAGAAACCTCTACTATTACGTTTAATATAAAAGGAAGATTTATTATCTAAACAATAAAATTACAGCATCGCCGTTCCAAAAAAGACAATAACACAAATCTCTTACTCAAAAAACTATTTACATTCTAAACTATCACCATGGCAACCACAAAAACTCTACTCGTTGCCATCTTCAAACTGATATATAATAAGTAAGTTATTTTACAAAAAAATACGATGCGCATAAGCACATAATATTTTACAATATATTGTACAGGGAATTTTTCTTTCTTCCCCAGATTTGAGTGGCATTCATAGTTTGATAAATTGTTTATTTCTTAAATTATGTATAAATCTGAAAAAGTAGCCCTTAAGAAACTTACATTAAATAAAAAATTACGTTTTTTTAAAATAATTTTTGGAAAACGTGCCGACTATTTCGTTTAAAGTTGCACAAGTCTTTATAAGGCCGAGGAACTTCATTTTTTTTATTTTTCAAACGAAAGCTATTTATTCACCTATGATTTGTGTGTGTTGCTATTTACATATTACAACAGAAAAACAAAAAAGTTCTTTGATTACATAAACGTTGGTGGGTGATGTAAAGGCCTGTTTACACGGTCCAACTTCTCGAATTCGAGAAATTGGACGGATTTCTCTGTCCAAGAAATTGGATGATTCGTTGACACTATCCAAGTTCTTGAATGTCACTTATTCGTTGAAAGAAAACCTTGCGCATGCGCATTGTTCATATTCAACATTATGAAATAATACTTACATAAGTTTAAAATTACTAATTAAATTTCAAATAAAATCATAATAACACAAATAAACAGAAACAGATCAATTAATTTGGACTAAAATATATGAAAACAGACAACAAAATGATATAATTTGCTGCCTGCTTGGTGACGTCACAAAACTTAAGACGCTGATTGGTTAAGGGAGAAAAAACTTGGATGGAAAGTAGAACATGCTCTACTATCGTCCAAGAAGTTGGACCAAGTTCTTGGATGCTTGTTTACACGATCCAAGCTCAAAGCAAAACAAGTTTCCATCAATATCAATCAATCTCTGTCCAAGAAATTGGATCGTCTAAACAGGCCTTAAGATCTGTTTAGACGATCCAATTTCTTGGACAGAGATTGATTGATATTGATGGAGACTTATTTTGCTTTGAGCTTAGATCGTGTAAACAATCATCCAAGTACTTGGTCCAACTTCTTGGACGATAGTAGAGCATGTTCTACTTTCCATCCAAGTTTTTTCTCCCTTAACCAATCATCGTCTTAGGTTTTGTGACGTCAACAAGCAGGCAGCAAATTATGTCATTTTGTTGTCTATTTTCATATATTTTAGTCCAAATAAATTGATTTGTTGCAGTTTATTTGTGTCATTATGATTTTATTTGAATATATTTAGTAATTTTAAACTTATGTAAGTATTATTTTATAATGTTGAATATGAACAATGCGCAAGGTTTTCTTTCGACGAATCAGTCGAATAATTCAAGAACTTGGAAAATGTCGACGAATCAGCACTAGGATTCCCTCGATTTAGCACTTAGGATTCCCTCGGATTCAAAAACTTAGAGCGTGTAAATAGGCCTGTAGGCGCAAGGAGCCATTTTCTGTTGGTCTGTCAAAATGGTCTTAAAAATGAAATTAACCTTAGGTAATAAGCTGAATGAATATCTTTTTCTAAATCATTTTCAATCCTTAAAAACATTTTAACGTAACTAAAAAATAAAACAGGTGCGTTCGTTTATTGTATTGAAGTTAACTTTTATTTGCGCAAATAATCAAAACGATCTTAATTCAAAGCTCTGAGGATATTTATTTTAAAAATTAAATTACGTAAATAATGTATCCAGTTTTCAGAAATGTTGACTCTCTTCTATTACTGACTGTTTCAAACTTTTCGTTAAACTAATTTCTTCAAAAAAAAAAAACAAAAAAAATTGAATAAGTAGTTTTTTTCTTAACAATTAAGAAGATAAATTTCCAATATACTCTCAAAACAAACTTCAGCTGCATTTCCCTCTGTTTTAATTTTCAAAAATAAAATATTCTTCGCCAACAAATTTAAATTGTTTTTATATAAACTTTTCAATTGGTCGAACAGGACAGGTATTATTATACCTTTTTTTTTTTAATGTATCGTTTAATTTAAAATTCACTTCACAAAAAAAGTTTTTGTGTGATTTCAGAGTTAACTTCTTTTTATTTTATTTTTAATATGTATCATACAAACGTGTAAGATTTAAAATAAAAGAAAAGACGATTCTTTTGCTCTATTTTTTTATGTCGCCAAAGCGGCAGTGTCGGGGTACGGTGCACTGTACTTAGGTCGCAAGTTAATGAATCTTTTTCATTATTTTTAAATCAAAACGTGTAACGCAGAGGTCGCCAAAGTGGTCTATATAGACCCCCCCCAGGGGTTTATGTAACAAAAGCAGGGGTCGATCTGAGCCTGGGGGTCGCTTCGAATCGGAAGGGTCGAAGAAAAAACAGTTTTTAATACGCAAATCACACATACCTAATTGAGTACGTAAAATTTGTGATTTTTTTTATAATTGACTTAATATCAGACATTATTTATAACAAACAAATGAAACGATTCCTATGTGTCTTCTATGCGAAGAAACTTTTGGAAATGACTACATGAAACCGTCAAAAATGAAAGATCATCTTGATAGGGTTCACTCAGATAAAAAAAAAAAAAAAAAAATAAAGAACTTGAATTTTTCAAAAAACATAAAGAAAAATTCACACGTCGACCAACTATAACAAGTTTTATGAAGCAGTCTACTGAAGGAGGATTAATAGCTTCGTACAAGATTTTGCTTTTGTTAAACCATACACAATCGCTGAAGAAATTGTTATACCTGCAATTAAAGACGTCATTGAGGATGTAATGAAAAAAAGACTCCGTTAATGTTTTAAAGTCATTGTCATTAAGTGCAAATTCTGTAAAACGGCGTATTGACGAAATCGCTGAAGAAATAGAAAATCAGAGCTAAAAAATTGCAAGTTCTCTATTCAACTTAATGAATCTGTTTTTGACGTTTCTGCTATTGTTATGGTGTACATTAGATATTTCAGTAAAATGAAAGTCATTGATGAATTTTTATTTGCAAAATATCTTGAAACTGATGGAAAAGGAGAGACAATTTTTAGATGTTTACAAGAATATTTAAATAAATATGATATTCCGCTTGAAAATATAATAGCTGCTATGATAGGGCGTTACCGAGATTTTGCAACATTTCTCAAAGAAAAAGTGCCTGGTATATGTACAATTCATTGTGTGTTGCATAGAAACAACTAAGTAGCAAGATATCTGAGTCCAGAGTTACATAAAGCTTTACAGTTTTGTATTAAGTGTATCTGTTACCGGCAAAGTATGAAATCCGGCATTGTATAGAATGCCTAAAATTAGCCGGAAAAGTATGAAATGATTTATATTTCACACATTGCCTAGGCATTCTATAGAATGCCAAATGAGAAACCGGCAAAGTATAAAATACATCTCCGATTCGTCAAATATCATTCATAAATGACAAATTCAAAACGTCATCCGATTTGATATTAATTAATGTGTGGATATAATTACATTTATTCGATATTTTAATACTTACTGACGATAGATTATATTTATTCGATATTTTAATACTTACTGACGATAGATTAGAAGAAACATCAGTGTTTGGAATATCGGGCAAATATATACCGGGCAATGGCACTTGACCTTAAAAAAATATCAGTGTAGGGTATACCGGGCAAATGTATACCGGACAGTGGCACTGAACCTTAAAAAAATATCGGTGTAGGGTATACCGGGCAAATGTATTGGTATACATTTGCCCGGTATAACCTACACTGATATTTTTAAGGCAGTGGCACTGAGCCTTAAAAAAACACCAGTGTAGGGTATACCGGGCAATGGCTCTTGACCTTAAAAGACCTAGTATATATTTCGAACATTTACCAAAGGTCTAGTCATACTAGGTCCTATACCATTGCCCGGTATATCCTACACTGATGTTTTTTTAAGGACATGTGCCATTGCCCGGTATACCCAACACTGATTTTTTTTTAAGGTTCAGGGCCACTGCCCGGTATACTCAACACTGATGTTTTTTTAAGGTCAAGTGCCACTGCCCGGTATACCCTACACTGATGTTTTTTATAGGTCAAGTGCCACTGCCCGGTATACCCTACACTGATATTTTTTTTAAGGCTCAGTGCCATTGCCCGGTATATATTTACCCGATACTCCACACACTGTTTCTTCTAATCTATCGTCAGTAAGTATTAGAATATCGAATAAATGTAATTATAGCCACGAATAAATTAATATCAAATCGGATGTAATAAATATTTTGGACATTCACTAAAGCGACTATGTGATTGTCAACATTCACCGTTGAAAGTCAACAACCACCGATTTCAGTCATTCGTAGTAACATGCACATCATTTACATAATAACCTCATCAGGACGATTATTTCATACTTTGCCTAAATAGCATCCGGCATTCTATACAATGCCTAGGCAAAGTATGTAATACTTCTCACATTTCATACTTAGCCTAAAAACGTCAGGTATTCTATACAATGCCTAGACATTCTATACAATGCCGGCGTTTCATACTTTGCTGGTAACATATCAATCAAATTAAAGCCCAACCTCTTGAATCAAGATTATTTTCCAAACTTTGTGAGGAAAACGACGAGTTACTTAACCAATTACTTCTACACACCGTTGTTATAGGTGTATGCTTGCAAACGCTCGTTGAGTTTATGGTGTAATTGGTTAATTACCCATATTAAATCGTCCAGAGGCTTAATTCAATGAGCATTTTGCTCTTAAAAGGAAAAGATAACATTCTCTTATGAAAACAAAACTTTATTCATATTCCTATACCATCACGCTGCTCATGACGTTCTGCTCTCAGCTTGCATTATAATTGTTGTCGGCTTGGCGATGAATTTATTCGCCACCGCCACAAGTTATTTGACACCACGACCGAATTTCTCAGTGAAATAACCTCTGCTCTCAGTGATGAACTCCAAAACAATAAGAACCATAGTTTTTATTTAGCGGACTTATTTGGAAAATTTAATGATGTCCAAACAAAGCTGAAAGGAAAAGATGTAACAATTATCGAAGTTCAAACAATACTGCAAGGCTTCCAAGTAAAATTAAATTTATTTAGATCTTCATTACTACGTAGGGATTATCAGTATTTTTAAAATCTGCGACAATTAGAAATAAAAGAAAACTTGGAAATATATACAGGTCATCTTCAAAAATTGAGCGACGATTTTAAACTGCGCTTTGTTGATTTGGAAAACCTTGACATCCCTGATTGGATTATTGTACCATTTTCTGCTCAAATTGAAAATGTGGGCATCAACCTGCAAGATGAGCTTGCTGACTTATTATCAGATCTTGAAGCAAATTTTGGATAAATATAAATATGTAAAACTTTAGGAAATAGCTCAGCCATTTATGCTGGTATTTCCAAAGCCGGTTTCAGTCACGTAAATTCAATCTTAACTAAATAAATTAAATGTGGAGTTTCGAAGCGATTTAAGATGAAAATTGACCAATTTTGAACCCAATATAGCGAACCTTGCAAAAAAACACCAAGCACACCCATCTCATTGATTAAGAAGCAATAAATCTGTAGTTACTTTACTTATTTATAATTACTTATTATTTAATAAATATTAAGGTATTTCAACATTAATATATTTTTCATAAAACTATTGTTACACAATGTACTATTACTTTAATAAATGTTTAAAATCATAAAATAAATGTACAAACGCAGTAGAGTTTTATTTTAATTAACAGAAAATTACTTTCATGGGGGTCGATGGAGATTTCGAAAGGGGTCGATGATCGAAAAAGTTTGGCGACCCCTGGTGTAACGTAATCGCGAGTAATATAAAATGTAGAGGTAGTTATGCTGTTCCGTAGTTTCTGATGTGGTACTACTCAACACCTCCTAGAAAGAGTAGGCCTCAGCACGGGTTACCATAAATATCCTTTAGTAGTCCGAACGTAATGACACATTTCGTATTTTCAACCACTGCGCAGCTTAGTACCCCGAACGTAATGACATCTTTCTTATTTTTCATCTACTGCGCTGTTAACTTCGTCACATCGGACTACTAAATTAGGCTTTCCTTCTTCTAGGAGGTGTTGTACTACTTCATCGATAGTATAAGTGCATTGCGCCAAAATATTGTAAAAATTATGACTTTTCTTTAGAAAAGTAATATGCCATTGATCAATGAGAACGAAACAAGTTAGGTAGCTATCCTAAAATTTGTAATGCTGTTTTACGAATTAATTTAAGTAACTTTATTTTTTCTGAAATAAATTAAAAAATGTTGCTGCATTTTTAGTAACTATAATTAAAGTGTTTTATATATTTTTTTAAAATTAATTTTTGCATTCCAGAGGTTGAATGTCTTATTTTGTTCGAAAAGAGATAAAAAACATGAATAATGTACAGTGCGCAAAATAAATAACGGACCATACAGAATAACTATTGATCGGATTTTCAAGTTTTGGAACTCAATCTTAAAGGTTTGAGGGGGTGACCTCAAATATGCTAAATAACTAGTGTGGACGATATTTTTAGTTACGAATTTAGGCATAAAAACGTACTTTCTCTGCATAAAAATGCCTTTTTTTGGATGCCTCCGACGGATTTGGATTTCCGACTCCCAAAATATGGCGAATTTTTAAAAAAATTTCACACACTTATAAAATTCATTTATCTAAAGATAAGTTTTGTATTTTGCCATGTAAAATTACATTATTTAATGAGCTGAAATATTGCGTACCTTACTTATTAAATATTACCATAAGTAAAATATTAAATATTTACTAAAAGCTATATTTTTCATGGAATTATATTTGGATAAACAAATTTTATAGTTATGTGCAAAAATTTTTGAATTCCACTCCCCATATTTTAGAGGTCAGAAATCTGAATTCGTCAAAAAAAAGGTATATCTATCCAGAGAAAGTACGTTTTTGTGTCCGATTAAGTTAGAATATCGTCTGCACTAATAAATTAGCATATTTAACTTTAAACATACCATAACCGGTCAAGTGGCAGTTTAAGAACTTTTGCATCGAAAATGCGCATATCATTTGATCGCTTTTGCACATTCTACTTCATGACTTTTTCTAACAATTATATACAATTAATATTCTATTATTATTATTATTATTTTGTATTTTGTTTGAATCGAATAATGCTTGTCGTATACCTACCATAACCGGTCATTTGATCGGGAGAATAATTTATTACTTTATAAGGTGATCGGATCAGAAATGACGATGGAATGCGTGCTCAACGTAATGCATTCGATGAGAGTTGCACATTTCTGCAAAGACTGTTGCTTTGTTTAATCAGAATAACTGTGAAATCAAATTTCAAGAAAGTACCTAAAATTTTAGATTGGCATTTTTGTGTCAGAAAAAGTGACAAAAATTAAATGTTTTGGTAAGTAGCTTAAATTTTAATTTGATAGTTTTACTTTATTTCTAACTAACTGTTAATTTTTTCCCAGAAACAATCAAAACAGCACAAGTTTTTTGAATAAATAATATTAATTATACGAACTTTATGTTTTTATAATAATAAGAATTATAGAAATAATAATACTTAGAAGAAATATGTTTGCAGAAAATGTAGAATGGAAAAACCCTGTATATGTAAAAAATGCGTTGAGCAATGAATTAAAAATTTTTATTCCTTGTGTTTTGTAATGCATAAAATATTCTCAGAGGTAGACGGATCATGGGTCAGAGTCCCCTTGCCGCCAGGCTAACCGTAGAATTTTTCGTGGTTTTCCTCTCTATGTAACGCAAATGCAAGTTGGTTCCATCAGAAAGTACACCACGAAGACAAATTTCTCCCAATACTTGATCCAGGAGTTCCTTTGTCTTCTGGATTGGGTTCAAAATTACAAAGCTATGGAGTTGAACATTGGTAGCCGTAAACCCAAAATTGGGTCGGCTGTTTAGCGACAGTTATATATATAAAAAAAAAAACTTTGGGTCGCTGGGCAATCTCCGAAACAGCTCTTTGCAAAGAATATAGTAAATCAGAGTTCAAGATAGTTTATTTATAAGCTAATTTTAACATTTCTTTTTTCAATATAAAATGGGTAAAAAAAAGTTTTTTTGCAATGTAATGATATGATGATAATGTAATTGCATGAATAACATAACAGCATTAGTTTTACAGGAGGTTTGTGATATTCATATTTTGCTGACAGGGGAGAAGGGGTAATGAAAACATTGCTTACGTAAGATCCTAAAATCCCTTTATTTTAATTTATATATTATTTTTTTGTTTTTTTTTTGAAAATTATAACGAAGATATTTTGGAAAAAAAAATTCAAATTTGAAACAATAGTTAAATTGGGACTAGGAGTTTCAAAAAGTCATAAAATAAATTGAAACGTAGATTTTGTTTTACGCAATTTCAATTTTTTTTGTACGAAAAGAAAATTGTAACAAAGGTATATTTGGGGGAAAAAAATTCAAATTTTAAACATTTAAATTGAGGGGAAGAGTCAAAAAGTTATAAAAAAAATAATAAATTTGATTTCATGCACTTAAACATTTTTTATTGTAATTTAATTCTACAATTCTTAAAATTTAACTAGTACAGTGATACAGTCAAACTTAATTTTAAAAAAATAGAGACGGGGGTTTTTGTGACTTTTTATGTAAACGTAGGTGTAGTTTGCTTATTTTTGCTGACAGTGGGGTAGCTGGATCCAAAATTCTAAAAGGCATGCTTACGTATAATATTTATATGCCCTACGGTTAAATAACGATAACGTTCTCGTCAAAATTTAAAATGTAATTTATAAATGTTTGTGTTATTTATTTTAACGCACCCTTTCATAGCGTCTGTTAATATAAAGAGCAGAGAGTACCGCCACGACGCCATGTTTCCGGAAACTACCATAGTTAAAATAATTCTCGTGTACCCTCAAGTGTACCCTCGCTTCTTCCGCTTCATCGGGAGCAAGTTTACCGCCTCTTCGATCAATAAACTCTCTCTAGCAGCGCCCGAACCCGCTCTCGGCTCGCTGACTGGGGAGGAAGGGAGGGTAAAGACTTAAATTTTAAACGCTGCTAGGTTGACGCTTGCATAAAAATCGATAACTCTCTCTCATACATACGGCCATACATTAAAAATCTGTGTTTAAATAAATTTCCATTCCCTCTCATTCGACTAAAAAGAAATTATTATAAAATAACTCCCATAGGGTCGACCTTTTGTGACAATGGTTGGAAGAACCAGTTAGTGACCCTATTAATTTTATAGAGTCGTTCGGAGAAGAGAACTTGATCTCTATTTTGAATTCAGTTTTAGCCCAACATTGTCATTTTTTTAAAGCACAAAATTTACAGCATTGAAGTTTTACTGGCAGTCTTACAAAAAAAAATTTTACAGCAGATTTTTTTTGAGAGATAGTTACTTGTTAGAACTTTTGAGATTACGCACAGAATATGTTCGAAGAATAATTAACGTAAAATTAATTGTTTCATTTATTCAGTGCTTGATTACCGCAAAGGCTGCGACTAGGGCCTCCACGGCCGCAACTCCCAATTTCTTTTCTTCACAAATTGCTTATAAAATTAATTCAGATTTTTTACACCTTAAAGATTTTTTGGTTTTAAAAATTATAGATTTTGATGAGAACATCACAAATTCTTTTTTTTTTCTTCAATGTTTTCGACAACATCATATTCTTATGCTATCTAAATGATGTTGTTTTCATTAAAATTTAGTTTGGGATGTACTCTTTCTATAAAATCTTTATTATTATTTCATTTATTTATTTATCAATTTAAAAAAAGCGGTTTTAAAACTTGTTTTTTTTTAATTATTTTTTTTACTTATTTACATATATATATATTTTTTTTTTATTTATTATTTTTTTTAATTTTATTATTTTTTTTTTTTTTTTGTCTTTGAATTTTGTTAGGGCTAAAGAAAGAAAAAACAATTACTGCAGAATGATTCTGTATAATTATAATTTATGTAAAATTTAACGATTCACAAAATTATGCTTATTTGTTATTGGTATTCCAGCCATCTTTATCACTGAAAGCGAAGGAGTTGTTGATTTGAAAAAAAAAAAAAAAAAAAAAAAAAAAAAACTGTATGAAGATACATTTTTAAGCAAGATTAGAGAATACCAGTATTCGATTAAACTGCAGAAGTTTTTGGTTAGAAACGCTCTGCGAGACATCTGAAAACTTTCGAAAACGTCATAGGATGGAGAAAAAGGGATCACAAAGAAGTGACGGGAACACCAAAAGGTGTGTGGACCATCAGGCCACCTCTGACCATATACTAAATTGTCTGGGGCGTTCCAGACAAGATCCTTTCTTTCACAAACCCAATTCTAGTATTAAACTTTCTTAAAGTGGCAGATTTCATAGACATAATTTAGCGTTGCTAAGCAACGGAGATATACAATAAACAACACGAAAGAAATGAAAGAACTAAGTCTTTGGTTGAATGAAACAATTTATTCAAACAAAACAAAATGAGTTCGAACAGTTTAGAAACAACATTATTCATATAATAATGTTCACTGAAATTACATTTATAAATTTACTTAAATTTAAAAGTTAAACCGATAATTTTAATTAAAAAAGTGATTTTCTAGATTATTTTTAAAAATTGTTTTGCTCCTGCTCCACAATTTCGCAATCTAATTGCGTGAATCAAACGGCGTAAGTTTGTAACTATACTTAATAATTTTTGAGGGAGACTAAGGGTGTTTCGATCTACCATGGAGTTAAGAACTATACTGAACAAAGTTCACATTTTTTAAACCTCTTTTTTCAAAATGTCGATAATTTGGTTTTACACAGTATCTCTTTTTGAAGATCCCTCTTTAAATATACTGAAAACAAATGCGCTTCTTTGAAAAAAAATTATATTTCTAATAATTTTAAAAAAAATTTATTTACAGAATTTTATAAATAGCTTTTTTAATTGTAATAAAAAATTTAATTTGAGCTCCTCAATTTAGAAAATTTCTCCGATTTTTATACAAAAATATATTTAATGGTTTTGTTTTCTATTTAATAACATTTTAGGGTGAGTTTCAGGTATGATAATGTATTAAATGGCGGTCGAAAATAAGGCCTGATATTTTGCTGAATTTTAAACAAACCGTTCCTTATGTAACGGGTGATTCAAAATGACGTTTGCAAAAGATATGACAAATCAAATTTGCTAGATCAACAACAAAATAATATATTTCAATATTGGGTCGCAGTTGCAATTCGTAGCCATGCGTCCCGGTGGCACTCTCACCGCTGGTGGAGGGCTGGGGGTCGTGAGTTCGATCCTGTCAACCGGCAAAACAAGCGGCCTGTATACGCAGCAGGGTGTACGTTAAAATGTGTCTTGGCTGTAAGTCATTGGTCGTGGTATGAAAGCTTGGAAGGAGAGATACAAAATTCAGGCGCTATCCATGTCGTCTGACTAAGGTCAAAATAACAAGGCTATGGCAGTTAAAAAAGATAGAACCTTAAAAACGGGGCTGGTGCTTTGCCATGCTTTTCAGAGCAACAAGAGGGCGTTAAAAACTATACGTCATACAAGACAAAACCGGAGCATTATATTTATACTGTCGAACACCGTTATAGTGAACTGTCTGCGAACTGAACAAAAATTCTATTATAAACAGCAATTCACTACACACATCCAAATTCTTTAAAAATTTTCAATTCCAATTTTTAAGCTTATAGCTTTTGACAATGGTATTGTTGGGAAATAGTGAATATAATAGCACATAATTTGTTTAAAAACTATTAACTGATAAAATATATAATAAACCAAGTATTAAAAAGGAAAATTAAACAATTTTTACATTCTATGGAAGAAATTAGTACTGACGATTGACTACAATTCGATTTTAAGTTTACCAATTTCGTAACAAGAATTAGTATAGAATCCAGTATTTCCTAATCCACAATTTTCCAAAAGAAAAAAAAAATTACTCTTTAATGACAATTTCAGATCTGAGACAAAATAATGCCGAAATTTCTCGTCCTTCAACGTAGGGGGGTGTAAGAAGTACTGTTTAACAAATTATTCGCCCCAGTTTAAAAGCGATGAGGATGCAAGATTAAGATTTAACATAATGTAAAGAATGCAAAAGAATGCGATAAGAAATGCAAATAGAAAAAAAACAACCTAAATTTGCCTTAAATATATTGAAAATAAAGCGCTAGAATAAGAGAAGTAGAAATGCATACTCAAATGAATAATACACTGAAAATGACTGATAAAATTAAAGGCGAAAATTTTTGCAAAATATTCCCCCTCCAAAATGAATAAAAATTATGTCAGTCGGATATCTTTTTGGTTTGTCAAGTTGTAGTGGAAATTGTACTGAAGTAGTTGTGATATAACCTTCTCTGAAAAATATTTCACCAGAAAAAGATTTTAAAAACTTCCTAAAAAAATTCCTGCCTCCGTTCAACTAAACCACTAGTTATAAAAATACTTCGAAATTTTTTTTTAATGAGATTATAAATTGGCATGAAAAACATCCCCCTAAAAAATCCTATAACACTTTTTAATTAGACAAAAATATCTCTTAAGTTATTTTTGAGTTAAAAAAAAAACAAAAAACTACAAAAATATTAAAAACAACATCTGCCCCCTCGGAAGAAAAAAAAATGTCTATGATATGTTCTTCTTGCTAGTCCCCATGTGCACCTCTGCAAGTGACATTAAATGTATTTTAAGTTAATTGAAAAAAAAATATTTAAAATGGCGCTTTTTTTTTCTGGAGGGTGCAGCCTACCCTGCACTACCAGGTTGTAATTTACGCCACTGTCCTGAAGATGTATATTGTCATATGAAATGCGCGGGAGCTCTGTCATGCCGAAATTGAATACGTCAACCGTCAACAAATGGGTATATGCATGGTAGAACCTGTTGCTAGAATACAAGATAAATGCAACCATCTAATTTTTCTGGGATACTGACTGAAAAATCTCCTGCAATGTCACGTTAAGAGGACGCCATAGTGCGAAAGAAAATTTTCTTCGCAAATCCTCTTACTGAGAAAGAAAAAGTAAGTTCAGTAAAGTAAGTCAAGAAGTTTCAATTGCTGAAAAAAAAAAAAAAATACTTCATAATATTAAAATGCAAACAAATTATTAGAAGACTGTTGTGTCATCCATAATTTTTTTCTTTTCAGTTTGTCTGAACTCGCTTTTTCTACACTTTAAAGTAGTATTGAAAGAGAATTTGCGGCGAAAATGTTCTTCTGGCGTCCTCTGAACCATTTAATAATTTGGAAGCAGCTGTTAAACTCGCCGTAAAAAAAAAACTATGAAGACGACTCATCAAACCAAAGAAATGCAACTACTGAGTTGAAACGTGCTGCATTTGTTAATCAAACTCGAGATTTTTATAGCAATTTGTTCGAAAGTACTTTATATATATATATTTTGCTTTAAATATTGACTATTTTTCTATTTATATAGAAAATTAGTTTTTTTATCTTTTGAGATCTTAATTTCATAAGCTCGCACTTGAGTTGATCTAAAAAGTAAAAGGAGAAAAAAAAGGAAAGAGAGTCAGAAATAAATCTAAGCAATTAATATTTAAAAATAAATAATAAAAAAAAGTTTGATGCAAAATAAATAAAAACCGTTCTCTATTTGAAGCGATAAAATTCTTATTTCATTGTATACAATGTTATGCAATCTGTATTCATTATGGGAAAAACAAAACGCTAATGAATAAGAAACAATTATGGAGTCGGTGAGCGCCTCTCAGAATCCTCTATTCCAAAGTCTTCGCTGTTCAACTTTACATTACATTCGGCCAAGAAACTTACAATTACGAAGATGTGTAAAAAATATACAGGGAATATGATGGAATAAAAAAATTAAACATTCAATAAATAGTTCGAGAATTATTAACTCATAAAAAATACCATGCAAACAGATCTACAGACGGTTGAAATGCTATTACATAGTTTAAATTCAACAAGTAAATTTTTATTTTTTTGCTTTATATAGCGACTAGTGATTTATTGTTATGGGAAAATTTCTCTCTCTTTTTCAAGATCTTAAATTTATATGGTAGTAATTGCGTCAATGTCAATGTCAAAAAAAAAAAAAAAAAAAAAAAAAAAAGCTTCCAAAAAGAAAGCCTAGAAAGCCGTTTACAGCCTAGGTTTCTATTCCTAGAAAGCGCTAATTGCTTCATACTAGAGTTAAATTTGTTGGTTGGTAAGATCGATATTATAATCCACGGATTCGAGTTATAAAAACACTAACTTATAATAAAATTTTAAAAATATAAAAAACTTTATATATATATAAAAAAAAAAAACATTCCTCGTTAAATTTTTACAACTCTCGTTAATGAGTAAAATTACTTTATTCCTTCTCACTGAGGGACATTATCTGTAAGTTAATTTTTTCCCCTATAAATCATTATTTTTCAAATCCAAGTAATCGGTTTTTCTTCATTACGATAAACATATTGCCAAAATTTGCATAAAACTACAATAAATAAATAGTTTGTTAAAAAAATTTCTTTGTTCTTTTAGAAAATATCAACTTTATATATATAGATAAACAAAACAACGATGAATGTGAATTGGAGACCAGATTTTCCCAATTTATATAAAAAACGATGCATTTAAACTTAAAGTATCACATATTTGTTTCTTAGAACTTTGGAAAAAAGATTTTGTGAGAGACTTTTTGGACGAGACTTATCAGGTATAACCCCCCCCCCCCCCCTCGGAAGGAAAAAAACCAATAGAAGCCACATGTTATTCGTACTCTATTTCTTTTTAAATAAAGTAAATGAAGCCAGTACATTTAAACGATACAAAAGGTTAAAAAAAAACGTAACGAGTCTTAATATTCAAGCAGAAAATGTGCAACTTGGTATTTTAAGTCATTCTTTATTCGAATTCCGTGTAAACAACTAATATACCACAGCGAGTGATGAATGAAATGTACTGTGGTAGTTTTCATTGGATAAGTTTGAAATAGCATTCAGGGGTCTGTCCAGACATTTTGTGAAAGGTCCGTTTTTGTAAAATTGTGAAAAAATGACTCGTAACGTATGAATATAAAATAAACGTTAAGTCACATTCTTTCAACCAGGGTCCGGCTTTTGTGAATTTGTGCAAATAGGGTCCATTTGTTGCAAAAAACTTTTTCAAGGAGTTCTTAAATTGTAAAGACACACAATATTATGCTCAACACTGTAAAATTATAATTAAAAAATAAAGAGCAATTGCTGCTACTATATTCAAGATGCAACATACAAATATTTGGTATTCAGTCTATACTGCTGAACGCAGAATATTCATTTTGGACGAATAAAGGAAGAAGCGTCTGCTGAAGACAAAACTTAGTTCGTTTGCATCTGCCTTTCTCTCCCCACCCTTCCTGGGAATGGTTTATTCGATTAATAAAACAATAATGAAGATAAACAAATTTGTGAAGGGTCCGATTAAAACATAAATTATTTTGTGAAGGGTCCGTTTTTATGAAAAGATATTTTGTGAAGGGTCCGTTTTTATAATTATGAAACTTGGGTCCGATAACGGACCCAAATTTCTTCTAAACAGACCCCTGGCATTGCTTCTAAAGTTAACAAAACTTTTAATATAAAGTGGGTAATTAATTTTTTTAACTTTAATCTTAATATTCAAGTTTCGTCAACTAAAAACTTATAAATTTCTGACGACTCCCCCGCTCTATTAGTACTAAAAGTTATAAAAATAACCCTCGAGTCCTCTTAATTTGTTTTAAAACTGTTACGAATTACAAAAGAAAAAAAAATTTTTTTAAAATACTTTTCACGTTAACAGCTATATTTATTACAAAAGGAATAAGAGTTATTGTATAGAGTATCATAAATACGAGTCAAATTTTTATTTAAATAATTCTAAAAGCATACTTGATTTCACTAAATTTCTATGTATGAGAAATATCTGGGATAAAGTTTGTTTTCAAAAATATTTAAAATATATTGTTAGATTTTTAAACAAATATTCTATCCAGATACTGTATATTTATTATAAAAGCGATAACAATTTTCAGGAGTAATTGCATTTAAGTAATTTTAATATTATAATAGCATTTCAGAATAGAGAATACAGCGACTTGTTATGAAAAGAGCCAAGCTTGTGGTTGCAGAAGCGTCGGATGAAAAATATTCAAAAGAAGCACAACCCTATTTGTCTACTAACCTCGATTTATAGTATAAAACTAAAAATTTTCGAAGCAATGAAAATAAGAAAATCAAAATGGATAGAAACCAAAACAAAGATATGTTAAATATTTATTTTACAACTTTACAAACATACAAAATTCATTACTAAAGGCAATAGACTTAAAAAATAGAAGAGAAAACAATGATGGGTAAAATCTGCTAAGTTAAATAGCAGCTAAAATACATTAACATTGTTAAAAAATACTCTAAAAACTAAAGTTTGCACTCAAGCAGCTTTGTCTGTAACCCCAAAAAATCTTTTGGTGGTACCAAATAATTTTAAATTATGTAGGATAGTTGCCTCATCAAAGTGATTTGTTAAACTTTAACTAAGGAGAAAGGCCATCATGGAAGTGTCACATGTATAATTTTATCAAAAATTAAAACTTCAACGTTTTGCACCTGATGGCAATAAAAATAAGTTCCTAAAATTCCACTATCTGCCAGGCAAAGAAATTCATTGGCAAGAAAGTACGTAGAGTAGGTAATGATTTATAACATGTTTGAATCTTAAAATAAATACTAATACAAATTCGAAATAAAATTAGAGTATTTTATTTCGAATATTCTTAATTAGTTTTATACATTGTTAACATTGTCTGAAACAAGCAAAATCTAATTATACAGGGTGTAAAAGTAATTTAGAAACAGTCAAATATCTCGAGAAATAGACATCAAACCAAAAAGTGAAACTAAACACTTTCAATATTTTTTAAAAGCTATATAATGATACTAAAAGGAGTGGGGTCGGCAGGCAACTTAGAAATCTTAAGTGTGAAACTTTATTTTTTTAATGCGGATTTTCCAGAAAAAGATTCAGAATCGGCAATAAAAAGAGATTTATATTTAAGAAGTTGTTCTCCACCTGCCGTGAATAATCAAGTTATGAATCAGGTATCATCGGAAAGCTTTCAAAATATATTGAACGTGACTATTTTTATTTTTTCAACCCAATGGAGATATTTGATGGCTCTTAAACTTGTCATAAACCCTAATACTGGTATACTATAGATCTACCATACAACAGTACCAAAAAAAGGCTAAAGTGATTAGTACCATTTCTAATTTATTATGTAATTGATCAAACAATGACTACTCGAAGAGTGAAACACAAATGACTATAGGTCATGTGTGTAAATTGAGAGCACAGCAGTACAGTTTATTTAAGAGGGAAGAAATCAAAGTAAGTTGATGCGAAAGAGAAACGGAGAATAGGTGAAAAGTGATTTCACATATTGTAGAAAAGATATGAATAAAAATCTAACTTATTTATTTAAAGAGCTTTCTACTTAAGTGAACCAAATAATCAAATTAAGGATCTTTACTAAAAGAATTGTGCTCATATTCCACCACCTATGAAAAAAAGAACTCTTCTGTTCAACTTTACAGCTAACTTGAATTTTCAGTTAACACTGGTAATTACTGATGAGTGACATGGCACTTAACGTGTTGAATACAAAGGAAATAGTTATTACTAAGGCCCGGATTTTGATGACATTTGCATTTTTGGACATTTTTTGTCCTTTAGAGCATTTTTTTAGATTTATAGGGCATTTTTCTTTAAATTTTGGGGTATATTTTGCATTTTTTAAATTATTTGTTAATTTTTTCCAATTTTTATTATTTTTTTATCATTTTTCATTATTACACTGGCTTCCAAACAATGAAGAAAATATCTAGAATATTAACAGGTGAAGCAACATCTTTTCAAATTGAAGAAGAATTGTCAGTAAGTGAGACCGTCTTTTTCAAGTACGCACCAATAACATCAGTAGACGTTGAAAGAAGCTTCTTCAGGTATAAAAATTAACTTTCAGACAAGAAACGCTCGTTTACATTTCAAAATATTAAAAAAAAAAAAAAAAAAATTACTAATCCAATGAAATTCTGTTATTTAGTAATATTATGAGATGGAAGTTGTTATATTCATTAAAGTTTCTATACAAAATGAAAATCTTTTGGAGTCAATATATTTTCCTTTTTTTCTTGTTATTTTAGGATATAAAACATATTTTTCAAACTTTAATGAACGTAGAACAAGTATTGCATAGCTTTATATTTTTTTAAATGACTCATAATAATTTTAAAGAGTAAAAAATTGTTTTAGTTCAATACTTTTACTTTATTTAAGTCATGTCATAAGGCGTTTTTAGCGCAATTATCGCATTTTAAGGGCATTTTTTGCATTCTTTAAGGGCATTTTTTGCACTTTTTAAGGGCATTAATTGAGATTTTTTAGGTCATCAAAATCCGGGCTCTAGTTATTACATTTCAGGAAATATAAGCTAATGAATATGAAGTGATTGACTATCCACATATACATTGAGTTATTCATTTAAAGTTCTTTCTCCCAAGTTAAAGTAACAAATAATAATTGTCGTGGTTGTAAAACACAAATTAAAAATGTCACCACAAAATAGCACTCTTTTGAATACTGGACGACAGTTTCAAAATTAAAAGACACATTAAATTTATTTTACACACAAATGATTTAAATATGAGATTACTAGTAAATATAGAACAACCGATTTACACTACTTTTATAATAGTAAGAAGAAGAAGATGAAAAAAAACAAAAACAAAAACATTGCAAGTATATCAATTAATTTCTGTTTAATTGGAAGTCTTCAGGCAGTATGAATTGTATACTCTTTCATACTAGTAAGAAAAAACAAACATTGCATGCTAGTATATCAATGAATTTCTGTTTGATTGGAAGTCTTCATCAGGCAGTATGGATTGTATACTCTTTCATACTCTAATAAAAGTAAGAAGAAAAAAACAAAACATTGCATGCTAGTATATTAATGATTGGAAGTCTTCTTCAGGCTGTATGGATTGTGTACTCTTTCATACTTTTATAATAGTAAGAAGAAAAAAAAAAACATTGCTAGTATATCATCTGTTTGATTGGAAGTCATCATCAGGCAGCATGGATTGTATACTCTTTCATAAAATTAGTCACAGACACATGCAACAGACACTAAACAAATATTGCACAGACATACAACACACAAAACAAAATAAAGGGCAATATATTTTAAATGCAGCATACAAAATTAAAAAAAAGTAAACTCCCTGATTTAACTTTTGATCTCATGATGGCACTTTTATGTATATTAAGACTCAATCTTGATAGTTCAAGGACCTAACCTTAGATATACTAATTTGTGAAGACGATATTATAAGTTACAAAATCAGGCACAAAAATGGATTTAGATTATAAATCAGGGCTGCCACTGAAATTTGGAGAAAAAAAATTCTGTGTTTTCCCTGTACGTTTTTTACACAATAACACAAGGTTAGAGGAAACACAATTATTGTTTTCTTGTGTGAGCTATTATATTGGGCTAACTATAACAGTGTTAATTGCAGGAAAAACTTAAAATTAAAAAAGGAACAGCTGAACATACTTAAATAATGCTATAGTAAATGAAATAGTTTAGTATAAGTAAAGAAAAGTATAATAGTTTGTTTGCTGTATAACTAAATTATAATATTAAATAATTTAGAATAACTAAAGAAAAATGTAATATATTTTATGCTGCATATAATAGTTTAGTATATCTTCCTTATATATCCCATCTGAGCTTTGAGTAGTCACAAGTTGTTTCTATTTTTGTCAAAATACGAAAATAGAAAACAAAACTCCCTTTATTTTCCTAGTTAGTAAAGAAAATTTCAAAATTCCTTATTAATTTTGGTGATTTTTAAATTCCCTTTATTTCCCAGGTTTTCTCTATTCTTCCTGTAGAGTGGCAACCCTGTTAACGTTTAAAACACTTAAGGGTAGATGCAATTTGGAAAACGTGGTTGAAAGTTTGGACCCCTTAATGTTAATTTTACACAATGCATACTTTGCCAAGTTTCAAAAACTTTTTAAGTGAATTGAAAAATTTAAACAATTATTCATTATTAACTCATTTAAGAATAAACAAAGTATTTTAATTTGTATATAAACTTTAAACAAAATTAGCTGAATAGACATCAAATTTTAAATATACAATTTTCTTAAAATTTGTTTATTGAAAAATAAATTTTAAAATGTAATTTTCAGACCATATTTTTTAGAGTGGAGCACCCTTCTCCCATATTTTGAGGGTAAAGAATATAAATTCGCCAAAAAAATAAAGGTATGTTTATTCAGTAAAAGTTAGTTTTTTTTAGTTAATAACTTAAACTATCGTCTGGATTAATTAATTAGCATATTTAAGATTAGACCCTTAAATCGTCAAGATACGTGAAAACTAAAATCAATGTAATCATTACATCAAAAATTCTTCAGGGTGATCACTTTTTTACACTCTGAACAAAACTTTCTAAGTTCTTAATGGCAACAAAATCAGTCTTTATTTCCCTGCAGAAAATGCTTTAAAAAAACTTATCGACTGTTTAGAATCCCATTTCAGATATTAACAAAAATTTTGAAAGAAAGTTACATTATTTAATAAAACAGAAACATATGAACAAAATCAAGAATTTGATAACATAGCTTTCAACTTTTAAGAGCTGAAAATAATTTCTAGCAACTGCAAACTTTTTGCTCCCATCATTATTGGTTGAATAATTTGATTTAAAATCGAGCAAACACAATACATCTCGAAATTATCCGACATTCAAGCTTCAAAGTTTTTTAAATGCAGGCAAAATTGAAATAAATCTGACATTTTACTACCATTTGAAAATATATTTTATGAAAATCATAAAAGTTAACAGCTATGGGAAACTAAAAAAAAATTTTTAAACTTTTTGCTTTATTCGGAGAATCCCCTCATTCTGGTCCACAGGTCGCACCAGCAAAAGTTTAATACCTAATCTCATTTAATCAAAGGACAACTAAATTTTCTGTATTGATTTTTAAGTATTCAATCTAGGGGAGGGGGGACAATTTAGACTTTATGTTTCATATAGGCACATTTCATTTGGAATAAGAGAAATCCTTAAAATCATATAATACACCAAAAAATAGGGAGGGAGAAAATTTGTTTTCAAAAATAAAAAATGACATAATAGAGATGGAAGAGATTGATTGTTATTTTGATAAAACAAAATATCACCTCGAGAATTTATATGATCTCAGGGTGCGTAGCCAGATTTTTTCAACAAAAAATAAGCACCTTTTAAGTATTTTCAGGCACTAAAAAAATATTTATAATTCCTTTCCAAAAGAAAATCATAATTAGAATCTGTGCAATAATAAAAATTATTTTTTTTTCTATAGTTTAATGTTCTTAATTTATGAACATAGAATCAATAAAATCCACAAAACATTTTCCCAAACTTCACACAATAATGTTAAAATAACTAGTTTCTGATACATATTGAGGAAGAAATTGTGAAAATCCTGCATTTTCGTAATTTAGAGCGACAATTGACACAGCAAAGAGAAAATATCTTTTTAAAAGATTAAGCACTTTTCACAAAACCCGTATAAAAAAGTACCTTTAAGGACTTTCAAAAAATGTAAATAAAAAATAAGCACTTTTTAAAAACGCTACGCACCCTCAATCCATTTGAATGTTTTTGAAGCTTTAAGACGAGTATATCGAGGAGAAATTGCTACACAGAATCGTGTGCTAAGATTACCTTCATTACACATTTAAAGAATAAAATTTTTGCTTCGTACTCACATGAAATATTTTTTGATACATAAAAAAGTAATAGTTGACATTTTTAAAAACTAAGCTCTTTAAAATTTAAAGATCTTACAATTTAGATCTCGTGATGAAAAAAAAAAAAAAAAATTACATGAAGACAGTAACAAGTCATTAAAACCAAACAAAATATTAAAAGTAAAAAAAGAAATATCACAATATAAATCAAATTTAGATTCAATAATGTTAAGAAAATTCTTTTTAAGCTTTCAGTCATTTAAAAATAATAATAGGGATCAGTCTCTGAATAATGTACAGTAAATGTCTTTCACTCTATGCACTCCAAATTTTCAATTAAATAAATTCAAAACACAATTAGAAAAAAAGTAAATAAACTGCATAAGTCACTGAATGATGTTTTGTCGAGTTTTCTGTACACTCCAGACTTGGACAAAAACAGAAGATTCCATTTGATTATCGCAACAGGCAACAGCGTTTACAAAAAAGTATTCAGATCATGAAGATGAAATTTTCTACACTGATTATTTACAACTAAAATAAACCTTTTTTCTTTTCCTTTTTCTTTTCTTTTGAATCACTTGGGCTGAAAAATTAAAATTATTTTTTTAAAAATAACTGTTAAAAAAATAATACAGCAATAATAATAAGATAATAGTGAAGTTGTTGGTTCAAGAAATGGTAGGCAAAATTGGTGGTGTTTGAGATAATATGGAAATAAGCCACGTTTTTTTTTCTTCTTCAAAAATTGGCATTTAATATTAATTGGTCCCATAATTGTTTCAAGATAAGTACTGGTATTTTTGCAAGGTATCAGCTTAACATACAGATATATTTTTTTTCTATTTAGAAGGAAATTATAGGTGGTGTAATGCACTTCTGAATAATTTGAAGATTGGGTCCTTTCAATTTAAAAAATTTAATAAATTCAGAAAAATAAACAATTCTCAGAAAATAAAGTTTTCTATATAGCTGTATTTTTAAAAAAATTCAAGTTCAATCCAGAGTTAAATGTTCATAAAAAGTTACTGTTAAATTCGGATTTAACGTAACCTGTGAATAACAATTTTCCACATTTAACATCTTTTCAGCTTGGTCCGTTTTTGATTCCTATATCAATAATGTAAAGAGAAAAATCCTAGTACTTAGACAGGGTGCATAGCCAAATTTTTCAACAAAAAATAAGTACCTTTTAAGCACTTTGAAAAATATCATAATTAGACAGGGTTGGCAAGTTTTTTCAAATTGATGTTTTATCCTGTTTTAGTTACAGGGACGAAGATGTTGTCACGTCACAAACGATGAAAATAACAAGAAAAATGAAATTTTCTATTATTAATAGAGAAAAAAAAAATTCCCAATGTTTAGTTGGACCCCGTAATCAGCAAAAATTTGAGTTTTTTCGATTCTATTAAAGAGGGCAGAAAATGAAGTCTGAAATTGAGAATCTCTTGCAAAATGCAGCAGGATTGCACATGAGAGTAAAAAATCTTTACCACTGAATGCAGTTCAGTATACACAAGTATTTCATGAAACATGTAAAACAAATGGTGCTTTCATACACTACAGACCGGCAGTACGCGAAATAGATTGGGGAAGAATTAAATGTGAAAACGTTGAATAGGACAAAGTCTTTTTGCATAATTTGTGGCGAAAACCAACATGGTAAAGAAAAATATCACATTTAGGAAAAGCGAAAATTAAGCACTTTTTAAAAACACCCAATAAAAAAAAGCACCTTTAAGGGCTTTTAAAAAACGAAAATCAAAAATAAGCACGTTTTAAAAACGCTATGCACTCTGTTAAAGTATCCTCTAATACTATTTCCCTGAAATACCGACCAGTCGTCTTGTACAACTTTTAACCTTCAACAAAAAAGAAAAATAAGCCTTGTAGAAGATTTAAAACTTAATATTGTCTATGTGGGAAAGATCCTAAAGACTGTATCAGAACAGAATGACTTGATGGAGTATTTACAACGATCTGATGACTTGCAATTTAAATCATGGAATGTGAATCATTTAAAGAAGCAGGAGTTGTGTTACAGAGGATGACTATTTTTACATGAATAATGAGAGAACGAAATAGATGCCTTGGAATTGTTGGAGAGTCCATTGTGTACTTAAAAAAAAAAAAGAAGTTTAACATACAAAAATGATAGATTTCTTTTCATCAAAATAATATTTTATTTATTACTAAACAAATTACATTTGAATTTCGGATTTTATTTACGTTTTTGGCAAAATATAAATTAAACTTGCATGCATTTAAATTTTAATTTTCCATGGAATTTCAACATCCACAGTATTTACAACATTCTTGAGCAGTCTGATGACTATAGTTAAATCGAGGTTCTTAATTTATCTACTTTTGCAACATGAGAAATATGTCTTTTCATTTTTTCGTTAAAATCTAAAGAGTTTCTGCAGTTTCGCATTTAATATTGTTGATCAATTTATCCATTAAAATCTATAAAAAAAAAAAACATCATTAAAAATGATATATTTACTCACTCCTTTATATCGATGGACATGCGCCTAATGGTTTCTTCTTCTTTGTTTACAGCTTCAAAATTAGCTTTTTCCATTTCAAAAGCTTGTCTTTTCTCTTCTAACTCCTTGCGCTGCGCTTCTAAACTTCTCTTCATTTGTTCGTTGCGTTTTTCAAGCTATAATAATGATACAAACACTTTTACTCATAAACAAAGATTATCCTAGCAGTCCCTCCTTAGAGTTGACAAGGATATAAGTAAGAGCAGTCACTATAGAGTATACTGCATGTAATTTTTAATAAGTTTGCCTACCTGTTTGCATAACAAAAATGGGTTAGAAAAAATTCATTACAAGTAATATGAATTGAACATGTTTGATTTGACTATTAATAGTGTCTAAATATTTCAAAATATCTTTAAAAAAAATGCAAACCATAATCTCATCCATGATGATACTTTGAAAAAACTTTTGCAGACGCAAGTAATTGTTAGAAAATCGGGTATATTATCTTATTCTTTACATTTCACATTTTAATCCATTCAGTTCACAGATAACAAAAATAATTATTTTGATAGCTAAAGGGTTGTTTTATGTTAAATAGGAGTTTCTTAGAAGGAAAAATAAAACTTGGTTTCTTACTGAATTTTTGTTGCATTGTGTCAATTGTAAATTTTATTAAAAAAATATCCCCACCTCTTTTTTTTTTATCTTAAAAATAATTCAAGTGAGAGAAGTTGAACTAAACTAATAAAATGCACAAAATGTAACAAACAAGAAACTTTTAATGTCATCTGGCACAGGGAGATAGCTACAATTTTAATGTTCTAGCTACTTTTAGAGTTGTTAGAATTTCAATTGAGGGTACATTTTGGCAATATTATTGGACAAATTCTATCTTTAGCAGGTAGGAAACAAAAAGAAATAGTTTTGTCATTCAGAAAAAATAAGAATTAAAATTTTAGTGTTCTAGTTAATCTTAGAAGTCAGAATTTCAATAAGCAGTAAATTGGCAATATTAGATAAATTCTGTTCGTAGCAATTCGGAAACGACAGAACCTCATATAGTCATCCAAAAATTCGTGATTCATTGGTATTTTACATTCTATTTCTGAGTATGGTAAGAAAAAAATATACAAGCTCGATCGAGATTTTTACATGCCCTGGGAATGCAGGGCATTTTTGATCAAGTTGTCTTTTTCTCAAAAGATTAATTGGATAAAAATAGCTTTTTAATCCAATAACAAAATTGGTTAATAGTCATGTTTTGACATTAAATATGAAACTATTCTATGTAAATTCAATAAAATATTAGGCTATTTTTAAAATAAAACTTGTCTTATCCGTTAGAATTGCAACAGAATAAAATTAAAAAGGAAGGGAAAATAAAATAAAACTTAAATTTTAAACAACTTCAGATCAGAGTATTTTATTTCTTATACAAATTTTAAATTGCTAAAAACTTAATGAAATAAAATCAACAGGAGTGAATATAATGCTTATCATCACTCAAAATTAAAATCACGAGAAAGGGGTAAAATTAGATTTCTAGAACATCTCAAAGTCTTTGATTAAATGAAACTACCATGGTAAATCTCCATTGGCAAATAGTAACTTAAATACGGATAGAGTAATTCAAATAAGCAATTAGGTCAAAATCTTACCATGTCACCCCCATCATGGGACTAACTCCAAAACACCTTTTGGACTTTCCACAAATTTGTAACTTTTTATCAAAAAATAATGATATAAAAGCAGCCAAAGGAAAGGAGAGCAATCAAAGTGAGTCTACTCTAGGCAGATACCGAAAGTCTCTCTCCATCTATTCTAAAACAATTTAAGTACTAAGGTTATATTACGCTAAGTTGGTTTAATTGTAAATGCTAAAATGGTTTAATTGCAAACAAAATATTATTTGTTTAAATTTAAGACGAGCAAATTTCCTTTATTTAATTTAATTACAATAACTATATAATACGGCGTAAAAGCGCTACAATAATATATATTTACAACTTTAGTATTTACCCATAAAACAGAATTTGTATTTAAATATATTACTGAAACGCATATTTTGCTATAAAATAATATACAACCGAAAATGCAATTAAATAAAATCTCTTGAGAAGGAAAATTTTAACCACATAAACAAGTGTTAAAAGAAAACCAAATAGATAGAACTTAGTAACTTACATCTGCTTCAGAGTCTTTCAATTTCTGGAATTTTTCCTGTACTTTCTGTTCAAAAAGCACCTCTCTTTCTTGTTCCATCTTTTTCATCTTTAATTCGTGTTCCTTTTTTTCTTCTTCCATTTGAGCTAATGGATTCCTATTAATTAAAGTTGGTATTAACTTCTTTTTTTATGAAAAAAAAAAAGAAAAAAAGATAAATCTATCGTTAACAGTCACAGACTTTAACATGTAGTTTAAAGACGAAAAAGTTCTAATCTTATCTTACTGACATCAAAAGATGTGAAAAAATGTAATTACATACAAAATTTATTTTAGCTTTTTTAAATGCTAAAAAAAGTTTGAAATAATTACAGACAGCTTTAACATTAGGTTTATATTCAGGAATATATTGAGCTTTCAACTTTATTGAGTAATTTTGTGCAAACTTCCTAAACACACATAATACTTTTTTATTGCAAAAAAGTATATATATAAGATTTTATTTTTTTATAATTGTTTTTTTACATAATTTAGATACTTTTTTTTCGTTTTAACAAAATGATTAAGCTTTGCATGAAATAATTGGGTGCCATTTTCCCTCATGAAAAACATAAGTGCTTTTAAAAATAATAAAATATTTCTAAAAAATTTGAAAAACGACTTTTCTATGGTTCTGCACAAAAAAATATGAAATAAAATATAACATGTAAGTTATAAGAATAAAATTCATGTAGTCTTAGTTATTGTTCCAGACATTATGCTCATTTTATGTAAACTTAATCTTAAATAAGTTTAACTTCTTATAATTTTTTTTAAAGGAAGCATGTGAGAATTTGGCAGTTTAAATGATGTTATTATTGTTGTAAAACTTGTTTTAAATTTTTTTAAAATTTAATTTATTTTAAATTCAAATTCAAAAAGGTCAGAAAACACAACAACAAAAAATATATAATCTTATTTTCAGCTCACACGATCATGCATCAGCAAAATAGTGCTTTCTAATATTGTATTAATATAGCCAAAGCAAAACATTTAATAGCATAATATATCAATATATTATTTTTGCAAATTGTATTTCAAATTTTATAATATACAAGAATTTCAAAGTAATTTTTCCCATATTGGTATGCGGTAACAAATGAAATAAATTATGTTGCTAAAATGTTTTTTTTTTCTTGCCCAACTTTTAACTTTTTATATTATTTTATTTTATTATAATGCTCTAAAAAGTTTGACTGATTTGATTTCACTCAACTGTAAAAGAAAATAAAAAATTAGGATATATAAATTGAAAACTTATTTAGATCATGTGTTTTTCATCAAAGTAGAAAAGTGTATTTTGAGTAATTTTACTTTTGCTTTGTAATCTCAATTCAATCCTTATTAAAGGATATATTTTAACAGTTAAAATTGTAGCCATAATAATACTTACCAAAATACCATAAAGGTATTTAATATCCTTTGAGGGCATAAACTGTTAAAATAATTTTATAAATAAAATGATGAATACAAAAAATTCACATAACTAATAGTGCAGAAAATATTTAAAAAAAATTCTTCAGAATAAAAAGGAATGTTATAAATGAGGTTATTTCAGTACACAAGCAACACTTTTTTAAAAATAGTCCTACAATAAAACCTATTAATATGTGACTTAGTAGTTATGAACTATGATGACCATATATGCTACAGTAGAATTGGTGAATGCTATAGCACCTGGAAAGCTAAGCTTAAATTAAGACATAAATTTGCATAATCTGAATAACAATCATTCACAACAATTAAAGCGACATTATTTATTAGGGTTGCCACTCAAATCTGGAGAAAAAATTCACTGTGTTTTCCCTGTATTATACATAATATATTAAGAGGAAACCACAATTACAGTGCACTTGTTGTTTGATTCATTTCACACATCAAACTGGCTATATCGGGCTAACTATATTTATTGCTGGAAAAACAGCTGAACATATTTAAATATTAAATATAGTAAATAAAATAGTTTAGTATAGCTGAAATATCATGGTTAAATATCCCATAGATTATGCTTTGAGTGGTCACCATTTTTTGAAAGACAAAAATAAGAAACAAAATTCCCTGCATTTTCCCTCCCTCTGTAATGGCAATTCTGTATATTAATTTACTTCAGCCAGCGATAGCTATTGACAAAAACCACTTGGATTTTATTACGTAATCATCGGAATTGATTGAAAATGAGTAATAATTTTAACCAAAAATCAGTAACTAATTACACTTCATGTAAACTTTTAGGCTTGCCTGCAGTGTCCCTGAGACATCGTATTAGTAATATACCCCATTTAATGTTTTATTTTTGAGAGCATAAAGCTTAGGACCCCTTCAAGTGGCTGTACAGATTATCTGCTACATTTTAGATTTTCAAATTCATGACTAATTTAAAGAATTTTTCATGACTTAATGAAGTTACTATTTTCTCTGACAAAAACACAACAATAAAATTAAAAAAGCATTTTAATAACATTAATTGAAATGATAGGTATATATTTTTGAAAGAACACCATAATTTTTAAAGAACGTGATGAAACATTTTATATTTTAATAAAATATGTCTTTGAGTGTGGATATTGTTACAAATTCAGATAATCAGACTACCATAAAATTGGGAGGGGGATTCCCTTTTAAATATTAGATTTTGCGGTGACCTAAATCCATGACTTTCCATGATTTGTTAAAAAAATAAATAAAATCATGACAAATTTTGTTCAATACCAAAATTCATGATTTTCCATGATTTCTCATGACTTTCTAGGTGCGCAGATAACCTGCATATAACATAATAAATATATTTGACATTTATAAATTGAATTATTTACTCTATTTAGATTCAGGGCAAATATATATCATGATAATTTATATGTTGTTAATGAGTCATTTAGGGGGGACAAGATCAACATTGGAAAACAAAAAATAAACTGGTACTTTTCAATGTTTGAATTTGATGCAGCATAATACCAAATTACATAAAAATTTTATACGCATATTTTTCAATAACTTTAATAGATGTAAATACATACTTATTTGATATTCGCACAGGTTTTCCATCAGTAAATGCTGTTAGTTTTTTACAACGATAATTTTCATAATGCACATTATTTGTAATTTCTTTTAGATCTTGCATATGTGTTCTACATTTAAAGAAAAGAAGCAAAAACAATAAGCATTATCAAATATTTCATTGTAAGATTACTAAACAAAGTTATTTTCTGAAAAAAGGAAAATAAACAAGATAATATTAATGAAACCTTCATATTTGTGTCAAAGTGAACCATCAATTCACAAAGTGAATCATAGACATTAAGATAACAATACAGAACTTTTTATCTGGATATTAGAATACTATAATGATTTCCGGATTAGTTTGGAAATGGCCCTTTCTATATTTCTCAAGAATTGGAAAAATTTTTGCTATCACATGTGTATTATACAAGAAATTTTCATGAACCATTTTATCATAAAAACTCATGCTTTCTTGCAAAACAATTCTTTAATTGTTTTACGTTTTGATTGAACACTCATAGTTGAAGGGCATTGTAAAACGAAAAGATGCAACACTTTATATTTTTTTAAGGAATACTTATAGTCTTAAGTCTAAGGTAATGTGTTTTGTTACAGTGTTTTATATAAAAGATGTTACTATGAAGTATAAAATATAGGCCTAACAGATGATTAACAATTGTTATCTTTTACTGATCTAGAAACACATATCTGGAAGAAACATGTATTTGGGATGATATTAGTCTTGGAATTTCAGATGATTGGTTGCCAACAGTACTTGGTCAAATATGAGAATAACATAGAGATTGGAATTTTCAAGCAGGATCTGGTCAAGTTTAATGAATTTTAAATTAAACAAATGATAATTTGAAGATAAAAATGTAAATTCAGAAATTAGAAATGTAAAAAAAAGTAGAACTCTTTTATAACATATATATGTCACTTTTTTATAGCATACTATATTCTTTTCATAATAATTTCATACAAAAACATCAGTATATTGAAAAGAAACCAAGTGGAAAGTCGTAGCAATATCTGAAAAAAAAAAAAAAAAAAAAAAAAAAAGAAAAGGGCACCAAGAAGTAATTAATCATATCAATGCTAATTTCCATGTCACAACATAATAGTAAAAATTTCAGAATCATATAGACTAGATTTGGTTTTATTTCAGGGAAAAGTTTGTAATATGGCACATTTTTTTAGAATAAAAAATTTTGGATTTTTTTTTATAAATTAACCAATAAATTTCACCAGGATGGTATGGATTTTTCCCAAAACTCGTTTCTGCGATTGGACATATTTTGTACCTCTGCTTTTTCATGCCATCTAGTACATGCCACTTTTCTTTTTTCCCTTTGGTATGAGAAAAGCTATTTTTTTAAACTGGGTAATCATTGCCATGATTTTATTGCTTGCATTGAGAAGAAAAGAATATGTTTAACTAAAATTTCACAACATTTTAAATAAATAAAAGTGTTTATTCATTTTTCTTTCACATCTTAAATATTTTTACAGTAGGTACATAATTTTCCAATTAAATTTCTAATACTTAGTGCAAATTTATTAGTTTTAAAATCCATTACTTCTTTATTACTCTTATAAAATTTAAAGCTGTAATTTTATATTTTCTGCTGTTCTGCATTTGCTTCAAGAGATACAATCAATCAAGATTCCATTGTACTTCATAAATTCAAGGCAATTTTAATAGTAAATTCAAAGCTAGCATTGATTATTTTCTTTTATTTTCTTAGAATCGTTTTTTTGAAAGACTCTATAGTAACAGGAAAAGATCCGTTTTGGCACATTTTAATAACCATTGTTAGGTTAAGTTTTACTCATCCTTGTCCAGCGCTTCTCATTTTTTGTTTTGCTTTTCAATGTTTGAAAAGTTACTCATACTTTTTTTTCATTTTCTTAGGCAAAAAGAGCTACAAAAATAATTCCAAACACTGACAAATTTTTTTTTAAAATTTAAAAAAACATAAAACAGAGAAATGAGACTTTTTAAAACTGGGATAAAATATTGTTTAAAAAATTCTTTGTTGCGATACATATTACAATCATTTATAATGTCAATATTTATAAAGTCAATTATATCAATGCAGAACAAAATAAAACAAAAATATCATCTCACCTAATCAGCATATCCCTAAGAGCAAGAAAGTCACAATGCTCCATGTTTTCAACTATAAAGAAACAAGTACAACATCATGAAATACAAACTTTTTTTTTGTTAAACTATTTAAAGTCATCTTTCAAGTTATTTTTAATTGCATTAAAACAAGAGAGCAAACCTTTGACATTTTAAGCATTTAAAATTGTTTCTTTAAAGAGAAAGATATCATTCTATAAAACAATGATAAAAAAATAATGAAAAAATAATGAAAAATATTTAACAAAGGAAAATATACACACCTAAAGAGCTACACAATATTTAGTTTAGGAAAAAAAGAAAAGAATTCCAAAATTATAAATTAGAGAAAAATTAATTATAGTTTCAAAATCACCTTCATGTTAGTAATGGTAGGAAAAATAATTGTTTTTCCAATCAAATAAAATGTAACACAAGTGAATTTTTTTTCAGTTTACCGACACATATAAATAAGGCTCTATAAATAACACTACAAGGATGCAAAAATTTTCTAAGATTAAGCAGAGAAGTTTTGGATGATATAGAAAACTTTTGAGGAAAAATTGGATTTGAAAAAAAAAATAAATAAATAAAAGCCACTTTTTATTATCTTACTTGCTTTTATTCAAACTTTTCATTAATTTCAGCAAAGGTCATTTATTTAGATTTTGCTACAATTTGATATTTTGCTGAAAAATAAAAACTATACGAATGTTCAACGTATATATAGACAAACGTAAATTACGCAGCGATAATTGCATAATGCACATTTTTAACAATTCATGAAGGCTTATTTATAAGTATTTTGCATTAAAATACCATAACTAAATTTGTTTATATAAAAAAGTTTTATTCTTTTCTAATAATAAAATAAAATTTGATAAATATTTGTATTTTTGATGTCAAAGGAAAATAATTAGTAACACACAATTATATGTAAGCGGTAAGCTATATTATTTTTAAATATTATACCAAAGACACCTTAATCTTTTAAGATTACAGCATTTCATCACTTAAATTGGCCTCCAATAAGATATTTTCTATTATTTAAGATCTGTAATTCAAAAAAGTTATGCATCACTGCAGTTTAAGTATTCCTTAGTATAAAATAACTTAAGTAATAATATATTATCAGAGTTGCCACAGAAAAAATATAAGCAAAATAGTTGCTTTTGGTAGTCTAAAGCATGAAAATAGTTGCATAAATAAAAACAAAAAGCTTTCAATAATATGACTAAAATTTTATTAAATGACTTAATTGTCATATACCATGATCCATTTAGTCAAATTGGTGATAATTTTTATACAAACGTTAGTGCTCTAGCACAAAATTTTTATATTAAAAAAATTATACTATATAAAAAAAATAAATGTACAGAAAAGTATATTTTGGGAAAATTAAATACTTATAATAGCTAGTATTCATTCAATATAATACTTTTTCATTAAAAAAAAACATACTTTTTCTAAAACATTTTCCCTTTTAGCAATAATTGATTTAGCTACTATATATATATATATATATAGTAGCTATATATTGTGAAAATTGATGACTCAAATTTGCAATTCAAAATTTTCAACATTTTTAAGAAGAAAAAAAAAAAGATTCATTGCGACCAGAAGCTCCCGCTGGCTAAGGTTGTCAACCCAATTTATGCTAAAAAAATATAGCTAGGAGTACAGAAAATTCTCCCAATAGACTCCTTTTCCTGAAAATATTTGCTTTTTTAACCTTTTCAGATAAAAAAAAGTTGCCATAGGCTTAGGATAGTTGCAAGACCTCAGGCTTAAAATAGTTGCAAATAGTCGCATTTTAGTTGCCTGTGGCAACCCTGTATTACTGAAAGAAAAAATAAATTATACAACAATTCTTAGACCATTAAAAAAAAAAGAGTACAATTTCTATTGATACAAATAGCACCAATTTTTTTTGTTTAGTGTTTCCATGAATAATTTTGTACAAATATTTTAAAGTTTGATTTAAATTTCTGAATAAAAACAGCATGCATAATTCTGTTAGAATTTCTAAATCAGCTATATTTGAATGATGTATTGATTGAATAACTGTCTGAGCAAAAAATAATAAACAAGCAGGAAGTTTATTTCTATAACATACAGTATTTATTAAATGAATTCTTGATGGTATTTAGAACAAAATACTTACCTTCTGCAACACCCCAGGGATACCTTCTCCCCCTTAGTCTTTTTCCATTTACTTCAATCACTGTATTACTTCCTACAACAGCAAATGGCACACGATCCTTTAAAGAATAAGAGAATGTTTTAGAACAACTAATTGAGTTGAAGTTAAACGGAATACAAATATGTAATACTTACTCTTAACCGCCTGAGTAATTTATTTTCTTCTTCATCATCACAGTCAGGAAATTCATATATGTTAATTTTGTTTCTCGCAATTTCTCCCAGAATCTTTAAAGAAAAAACTAAAATTTAGTAATATGATTAAAAAGCAACAAAAATTATTACAAAGTAAGAAATTTTTAAATAATTTCCCTGTTTTTTTTTTGCAAATATAAGTGCTAAATTTTTTGTAAAGAATAATAAGCATACAATAGACAAGTTCATTTAATATCAATTCTCTTTCATTTCATCACATAGTATTTTTTATAATACACAAACTTGTAAGTAGTTTTATTAAAAATTAAATGAGCTTAAGTGGATTAATGAATGTAATTTTATGGTCTGCAAAAAGTAATTAAATAAATTTAGTAAGTTAAATGATTTTTTAAGTATATATTGGTGCATTTTTGTTCAGTTTGAAACATTTATATTTAGTCTCCAAATTTAGTTTTCTCAAAATTCCGTGGGCGTATAGCATACAGTTTAAGCTCTTTAGTACAATTTAGCATTGTACTAAACACAGACTTCATTACATTGCAAATGTGCTCTTCCAATAAAATGTCCAATACATAACATCCCATTTATTATTTCATAAAAGTTATTTAAACTTCCATTAGAAATTCCACATTAAACCCTTCCATTCGATATGGCTGCCAAAATTTAGTTGTATTTTTTATTACCTTGAAAATCACTTTGAAAACAATGCCAAGTGTGAAAATTCACCAAATTATTAATGCTAGTGAAGCCTAATTGTGGCAACAAGTACTTAAACCTGATGTACTAATATGAGAATTAAAGTTTTTTTCTTCTTTTTCTTGGAAACCTCAATAGAGAATAGTACTTAAATTGTTCAAGCTTTTGCAGGAACAATATAATAATTAAGCATGTCACGATATATTATATAATTTTATTTACTATTATTTTCCTTTTCTTTTCTAATTTGTACTTGGATTTAAAAACAGCATATACAGATTTTTTTTTTTATAGTCAATAAAGAGAAATAAAATGCAAAACTATATTAGACTAATACACAGGGAGGAATATTTATTACATATAAGGTGAAACCTTCATGAGTGATTGTGAGCCCAAGTCAAAATTCCAGAAAATTTCTTGAGTCAAAAAAAAAAAAAAAAAAAAAAAAAAGGAGTTTAAATTGAAAAAAAAATTTAAACAAGGTTTTTTTTCTTCCTTTTTCTCAAAATTTCTTAGTTTACTTAAAATATAGTTAAAATTTTACACATACCTATACCATTTACACAAACCTATGAGGACCTGGAGAAGTAATTAAAATTTACAAATATGTCTTTCTTTCTTCAGTTTATTATTATAATAACTATTTACTGATAAAAAATTAATATTAATCATGAATATAAGCTTATAAAGTATCTGGCTCTCCCTTTCAAACAAATAAAATAAACTGTGTTTTTAAGTTCCACCTTTAAAAATTTGATTTCCGGAAACTTCTGTGATCAATGATTTTTTGAAACGTCTGGATCTCCGGAAACTTCCGGATCACTGTTAGCGAAAAATCAGGAAATCCGGATTTTTTCCGGATTTCCTGATATGGAATATCAGGAAATTCGGTTATATAGTTAAAATTTTACAAAATATAGTTAAAATTTTACACATACCTATACCATTTACACAAACCTATGAGGACCTGGAGAAGTAATTAAAATTTACAAATATGTCTTTCTTTCTTCAGTTTATTATTATAATAACTATTTACTGATAAAAAATTAATATTAATCATGAATATAAGCTTATAAAGTATCTGGCTCTCCCTTTCAAACAAATAAAATAAACTGTGTTTTTAAGTTCCACCTTTAAAAATTTGATTTCCGGAAACTTCCGGATCACTGTTAGCGAAAAATCAGGAAATCCGGATTTTTTCCGGAGCACAATCAGCCCTGAACCTTACATTACGAACACTCCTACAAAATGGTTGTCTCTAATTATGAAGTTACGGCAAACACAGACAGTCATTTATGCCCAGAAATATCATTTTCAATCTCTTAAAAGTGCATTCTCCTTCAATCTCTTCAAAAAGGACGACTCCCCTTAAAAGCATTTTTCAAAATTTGAGAATTTTTTTTTAATTATTTTAATTTTCTAAAAAGAAAAAGTATATCTCCATTATTTTTTAAAGCATGTTAATTGTTTGCCTTAACCATAACTTAAAATATTGTTAAGCTATTTCACTACTAAAGAATCGTTCATTTTTCTGTCACCTTTTTTTTATCTTTTCAAAAGAAAAAAGAGAAAATGATATAGTTCATGTAAAATATTTTGGATGATGGTACTTTTTGATCGTTTCCCCCCCACAAATTTAAAGGAAGCCTTAAATGCTCTCGATTCTCCACTTAAAATTCCTTTCTTCTTTTAATAAATTTACCACTGTTTTTTTAACAAAGCTGGGTTAAAACAAAAAGATAACATAAATCTAGTCAAGGAGGTGTTCATAAAACATTTATTCAGACTCTTAAGAAATTGTGAATACAACTCTATAGCCAGGGTTCACCAACACCCAGGTTTTAAGAAAAAAGCCAGCCGACATACATGCGTGTACATATATATCCTAAATACAATAATAAAATATAGTAATACTACTAAAAAAATATTTCTTGATTATTATCAAATGGATTATTAAAAGAAATGGATTTGTGAATAACTTTTTCAGTCATTTTTCTGTCTTCTAAATGTATAATGAATTGCATAATGATTAGGTGAGTTTATGCAATTAGTTTTTTTAATTTTAAATAAACACACAATTTATTTAAAAGACAATGAACAGAACTTTACATTCATAGATTGATATGCCATGTGCTACAAAAAGTATCTTTTTGTAGCAGATGGTATGCCATTTATATTTTTTAATGTATGAATCCTTTATATGTATTACAATGTACCAAAAATAAACAACTTTTATCTTTCTTGCACTTTTTGCTTTTGAAATGCCTGAAATAGATAACAATTTTTAGTTTTCTTTCCTTTCCAAATATGTAATTTAAGATTTTAATGAAAATGCTCATTAAATTTTATTAATAATTATAAATGAATGAACATATCATGGATAATCAATATCAACAACAGGCATTCACATTCCATCAATAGCATTCAGATTTTATTATATGTTCACCATATAACTTAATCTTTCTTTTATAATTAACAAAACTTTCTACAAATAAAATATTAGCAAACAAGAAACAAGATTCACAAATATTAAATAAAATAAATTGTTGGCACTTTGTAATATATAAACTTGATTTCAAGTGTCAAATTGTGTTAGAAATCATTTTTTTTTTATCATTCCGCCTTTAGAAAATTTCAAACGCTAAAGCTTTTTTTTTAATGTCTTGTCATGCCCAAAATTTAACTTATTTAGCATTCACATTAAAAACATGGTTTTATTTTGTTGTTTATTTTACTATTTTCATTTCATTGCTGTGTGTAATATTTCAAAAAATAATAAAAAATATGCTTACAAATATTCAAATAATTTAGAAAGGTCAACTAATCAAAAATTTTTATTGGAGAAGATAGGAACAGAAAATTGTAGTGGGGTCCATAATTAGCTAGACTTAGTGAGAATGTTGATTAAGCAAACTGTTTGCACAAACATTGACAATGTAAATTTATATTAATTTTAAGCAACAAATTATGCATCAATTAAATTGTATTAGGCCAAATATTGATATATTACAACATTTTCCTTATCAAAAATAATAGCACCCATAGTAGTATTTTAATAAAAACCAATGGGGTCTCAAATAGACTGCACTTCACCATTCATGATAATGAAAAAGCTTTGGTGTGTAAGGGTCAAATCGGGAAAGGTTCCCACTCATATCTGTTTTCCCTATACACATTATACACAATATATTATGAGAAAACACACATTCGCTGTGTGCTATTTACTAGGATAATGATGCTAGTTTTAGTAACTGAAATAAGGAACAGCTCAACATAAAAGAATTAATGCTATAATAAATAATTTAATATAGATGAATTATCATCTTTATACATCCCATTCATTGAGCTTTAATGAGTCTGCATTTTTTAAAAGATGAAAATTCTCTGTATTTTCCCAGTTTTTAAGGAAAAATTCCCTGCATTCTCCCTGTTGCTTTAGATGATTTTTTTAAAATTCCACGTATTTTCCAGATTTTCCCTATGGTGGAAAAATTCAGTAGAGTAGGCAACTATGGAAATATTATTGAATTATAAATATAAAAAAAAGAAAGAAAATAAAGGCTTACAGATTTTTTAAATGTGGCACACTCTTCTGGAGTCATTGTGTCAGCTTTAGCAATAACAGGAACAATGTTCACTTTGTCATGTAATCTCTTCATAAATTCAACATCTAAAGGTTTTAAGCTATTAAAGGAAAAACATTATAATTGCATAGAAACAAATAAGTAAAACATGCTTTTAACAGATATAAACAAAAATTATGCATAGAAAATTATATCAATGGTAACATTGCAATAGATTTTGTGCAGTGTTGTAACATCTCAACATTTTGGTTCCATCAATGCTAAGGTGCTTAGTTAAATACATTTACATTTCTCATAAACATCTAATCTTCACATTCATTATATAATACTTCAGAGTAAGACTAGATAAAGTGGTCCCTCGTGTTAGGTATAAGTTCCTTCACTTGGAAGACAGAGGTGAGACAATCACTGATAGTTATTCTAATCAATCTCTTATACTTTACATACCATTATTGATTCTACTGGAGATAGATTGGAGAAGACCAAATCTTAGAAGTGAATTATTCTAAAAAAAAGTACACATGCAATTTTGAATAAAACCTGGAAAATAAGAAAAATCTGATCAGGCATCCGGACCTTCATGGAAACTAATCTGTATTTGCATTCCATGGAGAAAAAAATCACAAAAACCTTCCACTGTTAACCTGAGAGTAAGTGAATTAACGATCCATTGAGGATATTTTTTGTCGCACCAGCAGTGTGGTCGGTGTGAGTCGGGAGCAGAATTCGTAACGATCAACCAATTCTGGGATTCAAACCTCTTGTCGACCCATTTGCAGACAAGAACTTCACCCCTTGAGCCACTAAGGATTATGTATCTAAATTTTAAAACAATTTAACTTTATGCCTAGTGAAATACAGATTTCTGAAGCAGAAAAGCTTTTAAAACACTTAAATATTAAAGATATTGCTTTTTCACAGACATAGCATGAAAGACACAAACCCTTTTTACAATAAATCTTATATTTTAAAAATAAATTACTGCTGTTAAAGGTCAAAATAATAATTATTATCATCTGTATCAAAAACAAATTATGCTTTCAAGTTTTGATGCTTAATGGTTAGGAAGCTTAGGATAGTAGACAAATTCCTCATTTTTATTCACCTCATCAAAATAAATTTCTTCGATTACCAATATTTGCATCATGCTATTTCTTATTCTAAGACTGATTCCTTTTTTAAATTGTGATGATGCAGTAATAGAAATGACTAGTGTATATACAATCGAATTCAGGTATTTAATTCTGAAGAAATACTTAAAAACAGTTAATTTATAGGAAAAAAATAAAATACTTAAAAAATTAGAAGATTTTAAGAAATTCAATATTATGCAATTCATTATTCATTACACAATAAATACAATATTCTATACATAGGTATTTTTTAAAATCATTTAAAAACAACAATAACTACAGATTTAAATGAAGTAAAACATTTTCCCTTCTCAATAGCAAAGATGTCAAGTAGGGCTAAACATTTCTATATTGGAGATCAAACTCATCCCTGTGGATGATATTTTTATATAAAGTGTTTTCTTCTTCTTCTTCTTTTTTTCTTTAAAAAAAAAATATAATAATCTGATTTGTAAATAGCTTCTTGATGTTTCTATACATAACGGAACTAATTTTCTAGCCAACATTGCCATTATTATTATTTATTCACTAAATCAATCTTGGAAATTAATTATCTCATCATGTATAATACATAACTAATTTCAGTTAAGTTTAGTTTACTCACCCATGACCTGATGGAGCTATGAAATATAGACAACAGTGTATTCTACTATCTGGTGCAAAACTCCTATGAACTCTAGATTCACCATTTAGATAGTCTTCAAATTTATTTTCAATAAAGTCTATAATAGGCTGCCAACTGCAACAAACAGATACAAATCAATCGAAGAGAAATTTGTTAAAAACATAAACAGTATGTCTACACATCAACAACCTATTTTTCTGACTTTTTCGTAAAAAAAAACAAACAAAAAAACATAAACTTTTCAAAAGCTCAACTTTTGACTTTATTTTTAAAATTGTATTAAAAGATAAAAAATACGTACACTCTAAGCTCTTTAGTATGACTCTCATTACAACAACAACTCTAATATAATAACAATAATGATACATAAAATTCCATTTATTATTCTATAGAAGCCATAAGTCCCATTTATCATTCCATATATGCATTTCATTTGAGATTCAATGCATGCAACCCTCATTATGACGCCAAAACAAAACTTTTAATTCCAATAGAACATCTAAAATTTAGGAAAGTTTGAAAGGAATTCTTTAAAATGATATTAAATGTTTTTAAATGATATTAAATGTTAAAATGATATTAGAAGTTTTCCAAATCGAATATGTGGTCTTTGTAGTTATTTTCCCATATTATTACTGACATATCATTTTAATGTATTTTTCACCTATGTAGTATTATTCTGTTTTCTGTAAAAGGGTTCTTTCATTCATATATTTAAATTATAAGAAGAAAGTTTTATAATTATTATTAATTCTTCTGTAACTTACTTGATTCTTAATAAGGTAAAGCATTGCTTTGTTAAAATTCGTCTAATATTTTAGCTATGAGTAAATGATTATGGTACTTTTGTGCACTCTTAATAAAATGACCACATGTTAGAAGGGCTGTTATCATAAGCAGGACAGGAGTGATATGAAGCATCCACTACACTTATATTTAGAATAAAATATTAGCCACTGATTTATGTTAGTTTTTTTTTTTAAATCTTTATTTCTTATCTTTTAAATTCTTTACCATGAAATCCTTTCTATACTTTATTCCATTTTACTTTATAAATTTCATTTTTTTTTTTACAAAAAAGATACATTTATTTAGGAGGTTACATGAAAATCACAAAGTAAAGTAAAGATAAGCAAAGAAACTTTTTTTATAATGATGACAGATTATACTAAAGAAGAACTGACAAAGAGTAATATTTCAAAAACAAAATAAAAACACACTCAGCTTGCATACATATTTAAAAAATTATTTTTAATGTGAAAAAATTAGAAGATAGATTCATTGATCATTTTCTATTCTATAACTACATTTTATATTATATAATTTATGATAAAAATTTTTTGAAGTAGTTAAAAGCAATTGATACTGCTTATCTAAAGTTGAAATATTATTTGAAGTTGCAAAAAGAATTTATTGCTCGAGAGAGTGAAAAACTTTTCTCTAATAATTCAGTTTTAAATTAAAAAATTTTTCAACCTACCCTATAGAAATAAAATTTTGATGACTTTTCAAGATTATACAAGTGAGTAAATTACCCGATACAAAACAAATAAATTTAATATGTTAAAAAAAGAATGACAAATATTTGATAAAAATAATAATAGAACAGCAAAATAGAAGGCACTTTTACTATCCACTATTTTCAACAAGTTAAGAATAATACCTAATGCAAATTATTTGGATTTCTAGAATTTTTGCATATTTTATTTTGGTTAAGAAACACTATTTAAGAGAGACATACGAAAAAAATTGTTTCAGATATTTTTTCCGAGTAATAAACTATAGCTATAATACATTTTCACAAAAAATGGCAATAGCAAACCATCTCAAAAAGTTTTACTCTAGCAGGCATGAGTCACTTCAGATTTTTGGCAATTTTCTAAACTTAAGAATTCTTAATAGTTTGCTTTATAATCCGGTGTATAAGTGAACCCCTATTTTTGATTAATATAAATAGCAAATTTCTGTTATATCTGGCGCACAAGTCGACTGCTATCGATAAGTCTATTATTATCCCAATAGAATCTTCCTTCCGTAGTATCCAATTTTTTTTATTATCATCATGAAACAGTGTTAAATGCAATATAATGCATATTTGAGTAATCACAAAATGGGGAATAAAATTTAATTTATAGATTTATGGGATGCAAAAGATTTTAGTCTTAGCTGAATGGCGGAAAATGCAGAAACTATTGTACTATTTTAATTAATTCAAATCAAGAGTCATTTTACAGTTGGGAAGAACTAAATGAAATAAGTATAGTTAAGCAATATAAGGATAGCATTTGATGTTATTTTAGATTCCGACTATCATTTTTTCCCTTAAAATAAAACTGTTTATTTTTTAAAGCCTTTTATTTCTTAATAAAATAATTTTTACAATCTTACTTTTTAAAGTCACAATTGTAATCATCTAGAAAAAAAAAAAAAAAAGGATTGCAGTAGAATATAAGTTATTTGAATAATTTAATTCTGTTTTATTGGTTTTTATACTAATTGAAGAGAATTGTTTATCGAAATTCGGGGGGGAGGGGGATTTCATCCGTTCAATGTCAGCCGAGTGCAGGTAGTCAGACTAAATTTATCAATGAAAAGTGGTATTCTTTAAATATAAATTGTCACAGTATGTTATTGTCATTGGAACACATTTTTTACTGAAAAATACAGATAATATGCATCTAGCTACCACTTAATCTACTTTATTGACATAAGCTGTAGGAAAGAAATTGTCCCGCGATATCACAGGATCCAGCAACGAACGTATTAATCTGTATTTTGTCTGTTTTTTTTAATGCTTACAGAATCTTTCTTGCTCTCCATTATCTAGATTTAATATAATTCTAATTTAAGTTCATATTAACGTAATTTTCAGGGGAATATATATATTTTTTCTAGCAGAAAAAAATTGTTCCTCAATACTTTCGCCGAAACACAATTTAATTTGCCAAATTTATGATTTTATCGAATTTGGCGAGAAGGCGAATGCATAGCGTGGGCCCCCGAGATATTAAATCCAGTCAAAATTTCAAATCTGAAGGGCAGATCGAAAGATTTCTAAAGATCGAAATTTCCGCTTACCAAACATTACATGTTATTAATAACAGATAAATTAATGAACAGTAAAATAATAAAAATAGGTTAAAAAATATCCAATTTTTTATTTCAATAAGTAATAAATGCAAGAGAATATTATTAAAAAAATTTCATTATTAATTATTTAAGTTGTCATTAATTAATTAGCTTAAGATAAGAGTATGATCAATGACACAATAGGTTTAAATGGGTCAATTGGATTTTTTTCAAAATAAATTCACTAGTGGAAGAAGTTATACAAATTTGTTAAAACAAGGTTACATGGAAAATTTGTAAAGGGTATTTTTCAAGGAGTAATAGAAAAATAAGCGATGTTTGATCACATTATAATTAAAGTAATAAAAAAAAATTGGAAGATAAAAAAATTTAGAATCAATGAGGATGAGGAAGACCTTAAAAACATAAGACTTTGGAGTAGAATTTTTAGGGGTGCATACCAGTAAATCTTAGTATCAGGGAGTAAGTAGTAAGAAATAAAAAAAAATTTAGCTTGTCTATTTTGTTCTTTCTTTCAAAATGTATTATTATTTTTTTTTACCCATAGTAAAAAACGCATGGTATTTTTGCTAAATTAAAATAAGCATCACAACTAATATGATTAACGTGGATAACAGATACTGCTCCAAGAAAGTGTGCGATTATGAGAGAAAGCCTTGTTTAATGTTTTCACAAAATTTACAATTTCAAGTAAAAATATTACCACTCTGAATTATCAACATTATCACCAAAACCAGGGGTATCAACAACAGTTAGATGCAAATTTACACCATTTTCTTTCAACAGTACTTTAGCTACTTCTACCTAAAATAAAAATGTCTTTTTAGAAAGAAATATATTCAACACAGAAAATAATTATCTTTTAAAACTTTTTTTAAAAATTTTTTTTTTAACACTTGCAGTTGTACTACTCTTGTAAAGTTTTTTTTTTCCTTTTAGGACTGCATGTTTATAAATAAAATTGTGCAACATTTGTTTTGAAAAAGCCTTTATGACAGTACTTAAAGAAACTCAAATATTTCAAAAAGTTAAAAAAGTTTTTTTCAACATGCAATTAAAAAAACGTTACTTTTACTATATCAATAAATTTTCAATACTTTTTGATGGAACTTAGTACTTAACGCATCATATGACACACAAAAAACTAAGTACCTAACATCAAATATAAAAAAGCTCATTTTTAATGTCCATTATCACTTTTTGAATAATTAGATTTAAGGTATATCAAGAATTTGATTTGTGTGATAATATAACTTACTAATATTTAACTACAGAGATGGCAAGAGTTTGTCAATATGCATGTAGATGCATATTTCACACATGTCTAATAGCAGAATATTTATAAATCTCTTAACACAGTGAGGGAGAGATTATAATTCTAAAAATTCAGCTTTATCAGGGTGTGTAGCCAAATCTTTCAACAACAAATAAGCACCTTTTAAGTACTTTTCAAGCACTCAAAAAATATTTTTAAACTCTATATACATTAACAAAACGCAAAATAATTTTCAAAGACTTTACACGATCATCATAACAACTAATTTCTGACAAAGAATTCCCCCCCTTTTTTAAAATTATATTAACCACCATAAAAAGAGCGAGAGATTTTTCGGTTCGATTTCAGAGGGTGGAAAATGAAGCCTGACAAGGAGAATATCTTGCAAAATGTTACACATGAGAGTGCTAGAATCTCACCGAACTCAGCTCAGTAGACGCACACGCGGACTCGCAAGTATTTTATCACACATGCAAATGATTGGCACTTTCATACGCCATGGACCGCCAGTACGCCGAAACGGCTTGTGGCTGAATCAATTGTGAAAACGCTGAATAGAATAGTGTGAAAAGCACGCTTTTGCATAATAAGTGGCGAAAATTGATCAAGAAAAAAAGTCTCATTTTCGGAAAGGGAAAATTAAGCACTTTTTAAAAACACCTAATGAAAAAAAGCACTTATAAGGGCTTTTATAAAATGAAAATAAGCACCTCCAAGCACTTTTTAAAAACGCTACACACCATGTTTATATAGCAAAATTTGCAAACATAATATGCATATAAACTTCATTTTAAATCTAATTTGAATTTTAGACACACTCAAAAGAAATTTCAAGACTGTACATATATTTTTTGACCCATTAACACTTCCTCATTAATTTTTTAAAAAATAATAATTTTTCCTAGCATCTCAAGATATCCAGAATAAATAAGGAATAAATACTAACTCAAGCAGAATTAGGTTTAAGAATACAAAATCAGTCAATCCCGCTCTTTTTTTTTTATGTAGCGAGGTAGTGAATCATTTTGTATTCATTAGGAAAAACAACAATGTTGTGAAAAAAACCTTTTATTTTTTAAACGGAATTTTTTTTTACATTTTCACAAGAAAAATTGAATTCTTTTTAAAACTCAGTTTAAAAAAACAAAATAGAAATACATATTAATTGGAGGATGAAATTCAATCCACTGAAACTTATTTCAAGACTGATTTCTGTCCTCAGGACTGAAGAGTGGCATCCATGAATGTGGCTAACAAATTGGAAGAAGCATCTCAAATAGTTAAACCTGTAATAGAGCTTTCTAATTTTTATTCAAAACAATGGAAAAATTACCCATATTTATTTGATTTTTTGGAGATCAAGGATGACAAGTTTCTTACATTAGAAAAAGCCACCACTTAAGAAATAGGTTTATTCAAACACAAGTGGAAGAAACTTTTTCAAAAAGAAATATTAAATATTTAAACAGTTTATAATTTTAGTTTTGTTTAAATATTAATATTAATTTTCAAACTACTTTTTCATAATTTTTAAATAAGTGTAAACTTAAAAAATTATATGAACGAGTTTTTTTTAAAATATTTTATGCGTCATTTTTAAAATTTAATTTCATAATTATATAAAGAACAATTAAAATAACAATGAAATTTTATTAATACCACTGAATTAACGAATCACATACTAAATAAAGATGCTACTAAAAACTCATATTGAATTCGCAATTGCAAATAGAATGTTAATTTTTATAATCAAATGAATACTAGTATGAAAACTTAAAGTTAAGTATGAATTAGTTAAATAATAGTTAAGTATGAATACTTAAACTGACTTTTAAAGAATATGATATATAGATTTTAAAATTCTCCATAAAATTGTAATAAATTTTTTTCCAAGTCAACGTGATAAACTTTAAACTCTCCGTCACTATATTAAACTTAATATGCTGAAATTTGAGTTATTCTTATAATACATATCGCTAAACAATTATATTAGTAATTTTTAAGTTTCTTCCATTTTGTCCGATTTCTTCCACTTTCCTGGAGGAAATAGGTTTCTTCCAGACATAACGCCAATGCTGTTAAACATAGATATTTTTGTGGAAAATCATTTCTATGTAAACATAGATTACAGATTTAAGTTTATTTGAAACAATAGTAATTAGCAATTAAACTCAAAATTGCAAAAAAAATGTAAGAAAATTTCATTATATAAAAGATTTTTATTAAAAAAAAACCTAGTTTAAACCAGATAACTCTGATTGACTCACTGTGAGCAATAAGAAAGTCTTTACACTCATTCAAAATTAGAATTAGTACTTTATGCATGACACATAGAGCATTCAATATAATCCATAGTAAATATTAAGAAAAATTAAATAAGAGGTGCATTTTCACAAACTTTCACTAATTTTACAAATTACAAAAGATAATGAATAAAAAAAATCTCAGTACTTGAACAGTTTTCTTTGGCCGCAAAGAAGGTCCAGGATATTCATTGGAATATATATCTGTCAGGAACATGGAATTAAGTAATGTGGATTTTCCTAAGCCCGCTTCACCTAAAAACATTAAAAAATACAAACATTAGGAAAAAGTATTGTTCTTTCTATTACGAAGGGGAGAGTTGGACAAAACGGGATACTATTATTGTTTTTATTTACTACGGAATATCTGTTAAGGAAAACCATACATTATTTTTCTTGTAGCTACAACATTTATTGAAGCACACAAAAAACATATTTTAAACTAATTTTAATGACTGTGAAATAGAATTTTTTTTTTTTTCCAAGCTCTTACATATCCCGTTTTGGCACACCTGGGTTGGATAAAACGGGATAGGATTTACAATGTTTAATTTTTTGCGTAAAACTAACTGAAAAGCATAATTAACTGACAGAGAACTGCAAAGCGAAATTTCTATGAATTATATTCATGGGATTTTATTGTTCTAACACTTTTATAGAGATTGTTGTTTTATAAATAAGTACACCAAAAAAATAAAAAAAATAAATGATGCTACATTTGTTTTTAAAGACTGATTTTTCAAACATGAAGGCTTATTTCCGCAATTTTTGTTGTCGAGATGTGCCTTGTGCCTTTAAGAGAGATTTCTTAGCAGCCTTTTCTTCAGTTCTCTTGGTTATTTTTTGTAGTTTACTCATCCTTTCCCTTTCTTCCATTTCCAATTTACTTTTATATGGAGATGATGTTATTACTACAGTTTTTTTCTTTCTTTTATCAGCCATTTTTTCTGGGCGAGGTCCTTTTACTTGAGGTACAGGTAGAACGAACACACTTTGGAAAGATTGAAAAGGGTAGCTTAGGGAGATAACAAGAGGGTTCTAATCCTTTCTCCCCTGAAAATGGTCTTCTCCTACGATATCCCTCGAAGATGTTGAAGGTTGCTCTTGGTCTCTTCCCATATCAGTCTGGTGCCCAACGCCAGGAAGTTCTTGCTGCTGGTCTGACGTTGGGTGATCAGTGGTGACAGAGGGTGCAAACAAGCGATCTGGGAAGACGTCAGGATTTTATGGACTTATTCTAGTTTTGCTGAACCCTTTAACGGCAGTTTTTGCAACTGCTGCCTGTGAGTAGGCTGCGTTGAACAGTTTTGCAACTTCACAAATTGTAACGCACCTACCTGGATGGTTGAAGAGCCACTTTCGAACTTCTTGCTCATAATACGTCATCAGTGGAGCCATGAAACTGACATCCAGGGGCTGAAGGTGATGAGTTGTATGTGTGGGGAAGGTAAGGATGATTATATTATTTTCTCTTGCCAAATTTACGAGTTCCAAACTTTTGGTGTGACTGTTGTGTCCATCAAGCAGCAACAGCACTGGTTTCTTATGCCTAGGGTTGTAAAATTCTATGAACTTTTAAAACCAAACAATGAAGGTCTCTTTAGTGATCCAGCCGGTCTTGTGATACACTGCAAATGATCCTGGAAAAGCATCATCCATGAGTCTTGGGTTTTCCTTCACTCGAGGAAATACAAACATAGGAGGTACGAACACCCCAGCTGCACTAATGCATGTTTCATTAGTAACCCCAACTCCTCGTTCGGCTGAAGACAAGCTACCCACTTGCTTTTTACCTCGTAGACTCAACACTTTTGAAGGCTTAGAATTACTGTTAGGCACTGTTAGAATTCCTGTTTCATCAATATTGTAAGCATCATTTTGAATAATTTTATGTTTACTTAATAGAGAATTCAAAAAACTTCTTAACTGCAGTGCGATTAAACACTTTTCCTGGGGCCAAACTCGTGGGTTCTGGATTTCGGAGGCTAAGTTCTTTATGTCTTCCAAGAAATGAATACAACCAACACTTTCCAGCCATTTCCCCCCCCCTATGTAAAAATTATGCTTAATATTGTTTTTCTCGGCTAACTCAAACGCTAGCATTTTCAGGTTCGTTAGAGTTATACCAAATAGTCTCTCTTCTAGAGCCAAAACATGCTCAACAAGCGTTTTTTCTTGTTCAGCATTGAATACTGTCTCATATCTGCCCAACATTTTCACTGCTGCCAATTCAGGAATCAATGTATTTGCACGAGCCTTTTTTACCTTTCTTTCAAGCATAGATTTTGGAACTCCATGTGAGTTGGCTGCTCTTTTGAAACCCATAGTTCCATCTAGCACTGTGCGAACAGCTTCAGACATGCTTGTCTCATTCCAGCTGTTTCTAGTTGAAGTTCTTTGATATTTGGGTGACATTTTATTTTCTGTAACAATACAAATTTTACTAGATGAAAACTATCAAGTATCAAGAATTTTTTTTAGAACTTACTATAAACAAATTTGCCATACTTTTTAATAATTTTAATGTGCAATTATATTTAAAAGTTAGTTTCAGAAGGGTTTTTACAAATAAAATGCCTAGGGCAAAACAGACTTACCTAATGTTCTTAAAATATAGCTGTATATTTTAAAATCTTCGAGAAAGAATCATGCTAACTCTTGAATAATTAATGAATAACATATAATTGTTCTATCGTCGTTTAATAATAAAATACTCCTTGTTAGTTTTTACAGCAATTGCATTCTATAATTTCCACTGATATATGCAGGCGATATATAAAACATTTATAACAAGAAAAAGTCGTCAACACAGACTATATATAAAACATTTAATAACAAGAAAAAGTCGTCTACACAGATGATATACAAAACATTTATAACAAGAAAAAGTAGTCTGGTTTCCTAGCAAACAGCCAGAGTTAGAATATTACAATTACAAGAGTTGCCAGCCGTGTTAAAACAATTATTAAAACTAACTCTCCATTGATGTCGCAACATCCCTGAAACACTCTTTAATAATCAAGTATTTAAATTCTTCAGTAAACAAAGAGAATAAAATCTTTTTAGAATTGAATGTAGATTGAATTGAGCAATCCAGAAAATAGCGAAGTTTATATATAAAAAAGCTCAAGTCAGCAGAGAAATACATTACAATTAGTTCTAAAGAAAGATGTGAAATCCTACAGTCGAAAATAAATTAAATGCTCAATATTAAACGTTAATAAACAAATTTTACATTACTATATAAATTTTTCAAAAATATATATAGCTAATATAAATAAGTTGTTCAAAAAGCCTACATTAATATATGGCTATTTTAAAAAGTAATAATCCAACAAATAAATAGGTGGATACAACAGGACATAAAAAAACTCTATTCTGTCGTTTTATCTAACTCATAAGTGTCCCGTTTGGTCCAACTCCGACACTTTTTGAAACAAACATGGCTGCTGCCTAAATGTGAAAGGAAAATTAGATAGACTGCACATAAGAATATTGGTAAATAAATGATTAATCAAATTTAATACTCACCAGAATTTTATTCCCATATATGTAGGCAATACAATGTAAAAAACAATGCACGTAAATGTAGAAAATGGCACAGAAAATAGAGCAAAAAAGTTCTGAGACCTACAACTTTCTATCAAGTCAGAAGTAGTGCACTACAAGTAGTAAAACTACTGCAGTCACTATTTTTTTTGTAGTTTGGTGCCCTATTTTTTAAAAAAAAATAGTGTAGTGAGTAGTGCGATACAAAAAGAGTAGTTTGTAGTGATTCCTGGCAACTTTTTCTGACGTTAGATTAGAATAGTAACACGGCTCTATTGCAACTAATTTTTCAAATTTGATGTATCTTTGAGGGATCTTCATAAAATAATAATTAATAATATAAATAAATATGTTTTGGATTAGTTATAAAGTACCCAACTTAATAAAAACTTAAGCTTATTTAATCTAATATCTACTTTTTTATGATTTCGTTTCCTTCTTCTACATTATTTAATTATTATTTTATTCATAAAAAGAGCAGAAAAAACACAAATCTGAAAAATTAACAAGCTTGAAACGAGATTCAAATTTAAAATAGTAGAACGCAGAAACTTCTATATTAAAAAATGATTGTATTAAAGTATAGTACAACGCATGCGCATATTATCATGCTTTATTTAATGCATCAATTGGGTTAAAACGTGATGAGGACAGCAATTGATATTCTCCCTCCCCCCATTTTTCCCTCTATCAAGAGGCAAAGAAATTCATAAGAAACAAAGCAAGTTGTTCTTCTCTTGCACAATTTTTATAGGCGAATCTATTGTGGACACTGGATGTGGCCCCCTTTTAAAAACGTTTTAAGAGAATTCTGAAAAAATCCTTGCTAAGGACTCAGTTCAAGACGGCTTTTGGAACGCTCAGAAACAGGGGATGACAATCGACGTCATGATCTATGCTATGATTAACCCTGTCTATTCCAGCTAGGAGACTTGAGTAACGTGGGCTATCGAGTAGCCACAAAGAATGATGCCCCTTAGCGGAAGTAGATGTCTTTTACAGTTGGTAACTTCTTAAAAACTTTACAGCAGCTCATCAAGAAAAACAGACCAGCTCTAGGATTATCCTTAAAAGTAAATTAAAAAATAGATAATGATTCCGAAATTACAGATATTATTTTTTCTCCAAACCTCAAAAAGATATCTGAAAACTATTTTTAAAATACTAAACTAGCAAGTTGAGATACACAATAGGCCATTTTGAGATTTCTAATTAAGTATGGCTCATCTGCACTCAAATGCTTTAAAATTGAAATATAAAAAATATGGGGAAGAATTTTGGTTTAACTATACATACGTCATAAAATAACTTTCTAAAGATATTCTCCTTAAGTTTCGAAATTATTTTTTTCATTTGGAACAAAGTTGGTCTGATTTTTCCTGAAACCATGTGAAAAATAGACCCTTATAAGATGGTTCTTTTGTTCAAAACGTTTTTAAATTCTATAATTGCTCAGGATTAATATTTTGTAAAAAACTTTTTTCTTTTTGAGTTTGAAAAAAACTAGTTTTAAACCAAAAGTGTTTTGAGATAGAAATTACTTATTTAAAGCTTTGAATATTGTTACAAGTTTTGCAAAATCCAAATGATTCCTTGTTTCACTATGTAATGAACAAAACACCGAGAATATTTATTCCAATTCTGCAGCTAAACATAGAGATATGTGATTGTTTAAGAGCAAGAACAATTTAATGAACTTCTTTCGATAGGCTGAACTACCAGGGTAATGGATAAAACTCAACTTACTTAAGTTTCCATTCATCCTCAGACAAAAGAGTAATAACTTAAAAATGTGTGTTTCAAACGTAACAAAACAAGATTGCAGTTGACCCGCATTAACGATGCCTTTTATGCTCTCATAAATTATAAAAATACAAGAAATAAAAAAAGGAAAAGCAGAACTTACCAACTATCATAAGCGTGAAATCAAAACCTTTTTTGACCGCTTTCCGATATATTTGATTTGGCAAGTTTGCGAATCCCACATACCCGTCCATTCCTTTCCTGGATATTTCTTTAGCGTAGGTGAGCTGCTCTTTGTTGTTTCCATTACAGACTGGCGTAGCGAAGTTGTTCACAAGACTAGCAGGAACATTTGGCACAACAGCAGGTGTATCTCGAAAGAACATTTCTCTTTTCTGAGAAAGCTGCAGAGGAAACATAACTCATATAAGTAATTCCACAGAGATATTTTCTAGAACCTTCTAATTCTACAGATGTTTCTTTTTAGAAATTGGGATAATTTTTCACAATAGTTATTTATTAAATTTATTTTAATGTTTCTTTTTACACACAATTAAATACATTTATTTATATAGAGAATAAGAAAACAATTCGTTAATGTATCCATCCAATTTTAACTTTCAAACAAATAAAAAAGTTCATTCAAATGCTGACAGTTTGTCCTTACACCAAAAAGAAGTTATCATAAACAAGGACACAGATTAAAAAAGGAAATACTAAAAAATAAAAATTAGCTATTGTAAAAAAAAAAAGAAGAAGAAAGAAATAGCTCTTTTCTAGTTTGCAGAACCTCATCACAAGTGCAGAAGTTGGATTTAAATCTATAGATATTAGAGAAAAATCAATAGAACATAATTGCATCTAGAGTTTAATGGCACAAGAGCAGAAATAAGCTATAATATATCAACACATACACAACAGGAAAACTAAATATGATGCAGATAGTGGAAGGGAAGAATAGGAAAGAGCATTGTGGTACAGTATTTCAATGTATACTACACTTATACTTTATTTTATTTTATAACTGTCGTTGTACCCCAATTACCCCAATTTGTCGCAGACCCCAATTTCCGGTTTGTGACACCTATGTTCAACTCCGTAGCCTTGAAATTTTGAATCCAATACAGAAGACAAGGGAACACCTGAATCAAGCATTGAGCGAAATTCGCCTTTGTGGAGGACTCTTTGATGGAACTAACCCACATTTGTGTTACATGGAGAGGAAAACCCTGAAAACCTCCCACGGTAAGTCTGACGGCAAGAGGACTCTCAATCCTACCACTGGGGATATTTTTATGCCGTGCTCAGTATGAGCTGGGTGTGGAATTCGTATTGACCAGCCATCGCTGAGATTCGAACCCGGTTCACCTCATTGGGAAGACACGCGCCATACCCTCTGAGCCACAGGGTTCAATATATAATCATGTAGAGATTGTCTAAATGAAAAGTGGACACGTGTAATTGAGTTAGAATGACTGAAGTTATAGCAGCGCCACCGAACAGAGATAAAAACGCTAGTAGGAGGTGTGCAGTAGTGAAAGCTCTTTGTGGTGGATGCAACCAGATTGGTTCGAACTTTTGCTGCATTTATTAGAATCAATATCTTTCGTTTCTTTCATAATTGACGATTCAGTACGAACATGACTCAATAATTCAGTGTCACTAGACTTATTTCTGAAATTCTTTTTTCTGGCAATCTTTTTCATTTTCTACCAATACTATTTTTAAACGAAAAAGTGTCTACATATGATGCTTTTTCCTGTCACTCTGATAGTGCCATTTCTTCTTTCACAAAACTAATCTGTTTGACTTAGCAACCATCTTTCTCATCATAACTTTTTCTTAGATGACTTGACATCTTCTAAACTTTCATTAGATACTCCGACGACCCATTCGTCTTTTGGTACTAAACTTTCGATTTCTGTGTTTTGTACTTCATATCTTTTTCGACTCGTACGATTTCGTTTAGTTTTTGGTTCCATTTGCTCTGGTACTGCGTGACTATTATTCTTTTTTGAAACCAACTGGCTACTTTCAGTATCATTTCCAGACTTCGTCCCACTTAATTTACTAATGTTAAGCCACCTTGACTCGATGTCTTTCGAAATAACTGAAGTTTCAACTTAGAAATTCGGTACAACTTGGGAAATATTTGGTGCTATATTTTTATGATCGGATTAATGATTACTAAATTTCCGATTGTTATCGCAATCTTTTCTATGACCCAAATCTTGATGTCTCTACAGAGTTAGATAAGTTAGACTTAGAAGTTTATAAGTTATGTGTCCTCTCAGAGTTGTGTGTCTGTCACGTTCAGATCTAAATTTCTTCCCAATACTAGGCGAATTCCATTCTTCATTAAAATTTTCTAACTGGTGAATATTAATATTAAAAATTAAGAATGAGATTTTCATAAAAATAATCACATTCATCGTCAAAAATTTCTAGCCTATTAGAAGGAATTAGTTGCAAAGCACATCAAATCCAAAGATCAAAATTCAAAGTACCGTCTAATACCACACTTTTTGGCATCAATTTTAAACGGGTTCGGTTCATTTAATACGACAAGCTGTTTCATCGACACCACTTCGTCTTCAGATCACTTTACCGACAAGATCATTTTAACGACAAGGTAATTTCATCAACAGGGTCATTTCGTCAATAGGATTGTTTCGTCGACAGGGTCGTTTTGTCGAGGTCATTACGTCATTTGTATTTCTTCGTAATTTAGAAAATTTTTAGTTGTCTAAATTTTTTAAACTTTGCTTGAAGCAAGCTTTGTGTCCCATGTGAGAATTGTCACCAACTGCCAGAAAAGAATTATTTTTACCCACTGGCAAAATGGGTCTTGGTTTGGATTTTATGGCGTCCTCACTTATAAACTAGGATAATCAAGAGTGATAGTAAACAGTGCGCATGCGTTGTTATGGCGACCGCTGCTGTTTGATAATTTTTTTAGAATTCTTTTTTTTGCACTTTTAATTTTGTTATGCATTAAAAGTTGGTGAATTTATTTTTGAGATATGGGACCAGAGAGATTCCTTAAACACTTTTTGAGTTGTGAATAAAAGAGAATTTCATCATTTGAACGACATTTTTGTTTTTATTGTTTTAATTAAGAATCAGAACTTCTAAACCTACAGTACAAACTGGATCGTTTTCAATACTAATTCAGGTGAATATCACATATAAAGAGAGTCCAACCTGATTGATACGGTCCCAAAAGTAAGAGTTGAATCAAGAAAAAAACGATGCAAAGGCCTAAACTTACCGAGGCTGAAAAAGTCAAAGAGCGTAGACCGGAATACCTTAAGCGTTATACACAAATGGGATGACGAAAGGATTCATTTCGCAAACGCGAGCATGAAGCCCGTCCCTCACAAAAGTACCAAAGTGGTTGAGAGATTAGAACCCTACCGAAGAGAGACTCTCCAAGCCCCTTACATCAAGGGCGGCGCCAGTAGGGGGTCAGGGGGGCAATTGCACCCCTGTCGGGCATGCCCAGCCCCCCCATCGGGAAAATTTTAAAGTCTCGTTGGGAAAATAGTCTGGTCACTTTTTTTTCTAAATTACGTCAAAAATTCATTTGCAAATGCTTAATAAAATTTTTTGTAGTTGACTTTTTAGTTTTTATTTATTTATTTTTAAGAATTAGTAACAAAAATTAGTAAAATATATTGTAAATTCTATGTAATTGTAGTTTCACTGCACTACTCATAACTTTGCCATACATTGTTAAACTAAAGACGGGATGCGATTAGACATGGGTGAAATTGACGACTTTTCGAAATCCTTTCCCCCTCCCTGCAGACACATCTTCATTTTCTTGGAAACTTATCTTTCAAACTGCTTTTCTTTCTTCTGTAGAACTGAGAAAAGGACAATCACACCTCTTTTCTGGGGGAAAAACTGACAAAATCCTGGGGGATAGAAAGAGAGGCAGGTCCCCTTCTTTAGGAATTCTTTTTTATGTAATGTGTTCATCAATGGTTTATGGGATCACATAATTGCTTTTTGAAATTTTGAAGCAAAATGAAAGTATAAGAATAAAAAAAAATTTTTTTTAATTTTTAAATCTTTTTTTTTTTTTTTTTTTTTAATACTTTTAAATGAGGAAAATCACTTACTTATTCGGATTCAAGGTTTATAGTATTTTAATCAATGCGATAAATATGCAGTCGAAAAAAAAGAAAAACAATGACCAAATAATTTTTTTAAAATCATTTTCTTAGTAATAAAAAGATTGTTGATTGATTAAGAAAAACAATTAAACTGTTCGTATTCAATATCGTAAAATATATATTAATCAACATAACAGATTCTCATTGACTTATTTTATGTACAGTGTATGAAATGGAAAAAGGGAACACCTTGATTAACTTTTGATTTAATCATATTTTCACCTTCAAAGAGTCAATACCATATTTTAAGTTACGAAAATAAACAGAAAAGCGCATTCTGCTCTGGATAAACATTCAAGTTTGTCTAAAGTTTTAGATTTTTACTTTTCAAAACGCGGAAATAGCCGCAATCTGGAAGATATGGTCTGAAGTTATGGCAAGGAGAGGGTTGGAAAGTTTGGGTCCTTTAATTTTAACTTAACTCCTCGATTATAGTCCATTATCTCGAGAACTTTTTTAGTGCATTGAAAAATGTTTGCATAAAATTACAAAAAACATTTTATATACAAATTTTTAAGCAAAAATAATTTTAAATAATTATTTTTTATTAGTTTATTAAATAATTGTAAAATATATTGATGATGATCTACATATTTTGACATCCTTTTAATTTCAAAATACAAACTTTCAGAACAATCGATCTATTAGTTTGTGAGTTATCAAATTTTAAAAAAGTCAGTCTGCTTAAAATTTTATTTATCTCGAATTATTCACCCGATTTCATTCAAATTTTGTATTTTACAATTTAAAATTACCTTCCATAAAATTATATAAAAGTTTTACTATTTTATCTTGCTATTTTATTTTATCCGTCGTTGAACAACCGACCCAATATTCGGGTTTCCAACTACTAATGTTCAACTCCGTAGCCTTGTAGTTTTGAACCAATCCAGAAGACAAGGGAACTCCTGGATAAGTACCCCCAGAGGTCTTGATTTGTTATGGGAACATGGAGGACTTAGCGACTCGACAGATTTAACGTGCATCAGTCACCATTTACTACATGGGGATTTCAAAAATCGGGATTCAGAATTTTTCCAACGCATATTATAAATATAAATATAAAAAATATTAAATATTTCATAACTATTTAAAAAAATATTTTTTGCATGGCATTACCTTTGGAAAAACGAATTTTTGCAATTGTATGAAAAATTTTTCGAATCAATCAAAATGTAAAACGCTCTTGAGATATGACGAGGTTGAGATATTATCCTCATTAACAATGAGCTATTATTTCGAAGATATTACTATGCAATGAAATTAACAAAAGAGGCCAAAATAAAAGACGTTTTTATTTATTTATATCTGATATTAATATTGAAAGTGAACATCATTTCACCTTATTTTCCTCTTTCAATCATAATCGTTAAAATTATCAAAGCATATATACATGGATAACCACCAGCTAAATTACCTTTCTTTATAAAAAAGAAAAATTATTTTGCTATTATCAGCAATATTGACATATACTTCAAATGAATGTAAAATTAACCCACCGGAATAAATTTTAATCTTAAGTTCGGCTCCTCATGTTCTAAGACTCATTCCTAATGGTTCGAGAGGGTGACATCAAATATACTAATTAATTAGTCCAAACGATATTTTAAGTTAGGAAATAAGACATAAAAACGTTATCCGATTAAACATACTTTTTTTTCGACGGATTTCTGACCTCCAAAATATAGTATAGTTTCAATCTAGAAATATTGTTTTAATAGTTTTTTTTCAGGAACGCGCTTGAAAGTTAAGACCCTTTCATGTCAACTTTAATTTTTGCGTATTTCACTATATCCCAATTTTTTTTAAGCGAATTGAAAAAGTTTTGCATACAATTCCAATCAGATCAATCAATTCCTATTCGTTTTTCTAAAGATAATTTCATGCAAAATAAAACTTTTAGTAAACATTTATTATTGCTTTATTTAAGGGAAGTCGAGAAACTTAAGAAATGTAAGTTGTACAATTTTTTCATCATTTGCAATTTTAAATGTCAAAATACAAAATTTAAGCAAAATCGGTCAAATAAGTCCTGAGAAATAAAAAAGAAAGTCTTTTTTTTCGAAATTTTGTCCCCTAACTTCATAATTTTCAGTGTTCATTTTTTGTGACTTAAAATTCGTAACTATGAAAGCAAAAGCAAATTTAAATCGTAGAGGAAAGAATGTTACAATAATTAATTAACTGTGTGAAAGGTTATTCGTTGCAGGGGTAAGTCAATATGTAAAAAGCTTCTGCAGGGCGAAACAGAAATCTTGGTAGAAAGTGTGCTTTCAGCTTTGCAGAGAAACAAAAACATAGGCAGACCAACAGCAGCCATGAGTGGCAATTTTTAAAAAAAATGTAAGTTAGTTAATATTCGTTTCTCGGACGCAAATTTAAAATTTGTAAATTGAAAAATAATTACAAATTTATGCTATAATTTTTTAATCTTATATTTTAAGCCGATGGACTTACTCTTTTTTTTCAAATGGAGAAATTAGCATTTTGCCGGACATAGATGTTCACTTTAAAAGCATCTTTGAAAAGAAAAAGGAATCGCAAGGAGAAATTTTTACCTTGTTTTTATTTACAATATATATTAACATCGACTCCCCTGATTCAAATAGCCCTTTTTCTGTCCGTAAAATTATACTACGTACCAATTAAAAAAAATTCGAATTTTACAATTTTATGGGCATAACCATTTCGAAGTTCGTTCAAAACGGGGCATGATATCTTTAGATAGAATACGTGGATGCGAAAAATGTACTTAAAACTTTATTTACAAAACATTTAAATAATTCGAAAGCCAATCGATGAATATAAAAATAACATTTTATATCAAAATGTTCTTAAAATGTTTTGTTAAATGTGCATGAAATTTCAAATTTTTATTTAGAAATAACTTTTACGTTATGAGAGTAAGAAGCGTAGAAATTTTTTGAAATAGCGTTTACTGCTACAACTATTTTTCTTTATTACAGAAGTAATTTTTACGCTTACAATGTATGGTAAATTGCACCATACAGTACAAAATACATCGATAGCAGAAAGAAGAAAAAAATTAGATTTAAATTTACACATTAAAAGGAATCTGCACATTATGGTATCAATATTAGTGATTTTAGATTTTTAGAAACATTTATTTATTTATTTATTTTTTTTTTGAAAAATATGATGTGAGAAAAAAATGTAAAGTATAAAATTCGTTTTAATTTAAATATTTTGAATTCATTTGTTTGAGCCCCCCTGTCGGGAGAGACTTGACCCCTCGTCGGGCAGAGTCTGGCGCCATCCTTGCCTTACATGCAAAAACGAGAACTGGGTGTTGATCACCAGGTTAGGGATAAAAGAATCCATTGTCAACGTACCAAATAACTTGCACAAGTCCGTAGACTGTCTTCCACGCAATATAAATGATTCATTCACTATTCATGTAAAATGAAAAAAAAGCCTAGTTTTCAAATCATATTTCATGTATGGACTTATGAATCCAAAATGGGTCTATGATGCAGCTTACAATCTACATCAAACACCATTGTACCAAACCAAAAATGTTAATATTGATCTCGATTGGCTGTTCAATGTCTATTCAGTCATCAAAAGAATTTACAAAGAATGTGTCTGAGCTGCATTTAAATATGTCTGCGAAATTGTGCATCGAGCAGTTCAGGATTAACAGTTAAAGATGTCCAAGATGAAAACACAATAAATTTTCTTAAAAAAAAAAGAAAGAAAAAAAAAATGAAAAAAAAAAGGACAACAACCATTTTGCCAATGGGTAACTCACAATTTCCTTCATTTTGTTGTTGTTGTAGTTAATTTACGTCGCACTAGAGCTGCACAATGGGCTATTGGCGACGGTCTGGGAAACATCCCTGAGGATGATCCGAAGACATGCCATCACAATTTTGATCTTTTGCAGAGGGGATGGCACCCCTGCTTCGGTAGCCCAACGACCTGCACGCGAAGTCGAGGACTTTACGGTAGCACAGTTTAACGAGGACCCATACCGCACACCCTCGGTCCCTACGCAGACTGATCCAAGTGGTCACCCACCCGCACACTGACCGCAGCCAGTGATGCTTGACTTCGGTGATCTGCTGGGAACCGTGTCTTAACGATCAGTCCTTCATTTTGTAGTGAGTCGTATTTTGTTTATATTTTAGCACTTTAATAGAATTTAGTAAATAGATGTGATAAAAACATCAAATGTTTCTAATTTTACTTTGATGCTGCTTACTCCTTTTGTTGTACTACGTTACGTTGCAAAAACTGAGCCTTTGTTCAACTCGTGTTTTAGTGGTATTTTATTCATTTCTAAGATTGTTTGTTTTGTTTTTGAAGATTATAAAATTACACATCATAGATTAGCATTGCAAAGCAATTACTATAATTACTGAAAATGATTCGTGATATAGCAAGTGAAAGAAGGCAAAGAAAGTACAAGGGAAAAAAAAGACTGAAGTTTTCCTTTCTCGGTAAATTTTCTCTTCAACGAAATATTGAACTCGATATTACTTCATTTTGAAATAATTTTCAAACTAAAATTGTTCTTGAATTTCGTTTTTTGTAATAAATTTATAGTTAGTTAAGGAGAGATGAGGTTGATGATGTACCAACTTTTCCTTTATTAGTATCTAAATTGAAATAGAGCAAGGATCGTCCTCATAACATTACTAAGCATGATTCTTTGACCGTTGTCAACAACCCATTGTGGCTCTTGTAACAATTAAAAGATATTTAGAATCAAATAAGATATCGTGAGAACTAAAATATACTAAAGAGACAAATTGACGACTATTTTGTGAAGGGGGGGGGGATTTCTTACTGATCATAAAAATCGAATCTAATCAAAAAATGAAACTAATTTACAAAATCAGAAAAAGATCAAAAAAAAAGTAAGTAACATTTAAAACAATAAATCAAAATAGAAAAGCCCTTAAAGCAGCTAAATCCAAATTTATTTAATTTATAAAGTCCGAAAAAACAATTCTAGCAGAAAACAACAAAAGTTATAAAAATTTTCATTATAATTATTTAAATATCTTAAATTTTTTTATAATTTTTGTTGTTTTCTGCCAGAACTGTTTTTTTCTTTCTGACTTTATAAATAAAAATAGAACTTAATAACACATTTAAAAAAATAAGAAGCATTATTCACGTATGAAATAATTTTTTAGGATTGTGATTTCCTGAATGTTTTCTTTTCTTTCATATTAACAGTTTAAACAAACCAAGAGATCACAAAGAAATCGAGATTCTAAAAAATAACGTAATAGTATAATAAATAAAATAAAATAATGTACCCAGGTTCTAATCTATGCATTAACGACTAGTCACTGACATGTTAACAATATTGGATAGTAAAATAACTATCGATAAAACATAAAGAAAAATATTCAGCAAGACCTCCTAAGGCAAAAACACGGCAGGCTGATCCTAAAATGATTATAATTATGGTAGTATTAGCAGTCATGTTTGTTGGGATCTGCGTAGCCCTCCACCTCTTTTCGGTTTCGGATATTAATATTTTGCAGTTTTTTTAATTATTTATTAGTAAATTGCATCACTTGTTTCATATTTACACGAATCCAATAGTGTGTTCATATTTTCTTATCTATCTCGTTTCTTTTCTTCAACCCTATCAATAAAACGACCAGTGGACGAAATGATTTGCCTAAGAGAGCGATCGAATCGACAAAATTATCCAGTAGACGAAATGAAATTTTGACAAAACCACCCTGCAGACAAAGTGAATCATAATGCTTCGTAATGATCGGAGGATAATCTTTTATTACAATTTAAGTGTTAAGTTTATACATGATCGTTAAACGCTTCCATAATAACTGTCAATTTATTAAAAGAAAAGAAAAAAAATTAAAAATACAATTTTCAGTTCGAAAATTACTTCGGTATCCAATAATATCGAATTGAATGCTTCGTTGATTCAAAAATTCAGCGTCTATTTTCCCCCTTGTTTATCTTTTCCTTCACTTGCTATAAGAATCATTCAAAGTAGTTACTGCAATTGCCTTTGCCATGCTAATCTATAAAAAGATGATACAAAAATTAAATCTAAACTATCAAACTCAGATATAAATGTTTAAAATGCAACTTGAACAACAAATGTTCAAGGATTTCATTTGTGCAACGTGATGTACAGCAGAAGGAGGAAGCAATTAAAAAAAAAAAAAAGTATGCTTCTTCGTTGGCAAATACAACATAGAATACCAATTTCGCTTTAAATGAAATTTTAAAAATTTTGCCAAGTAAAAATGTGCTGAATTACGAAGAATAACAAATTACGTAACGAGCAATCTAAAAATAGTTTCAAAATTACGTATGACGACGAAATGACTAGTCAACGAAACAATCCAGTCGAAAATGACTTGTCGACGAAACGACCCAGTGAACGAAAAAATCTTTTCGACGAAACGAGACTGTCGACGAAATGACCTAGTCGATGAAGTGCCAGTAACCAAAATGAGTGCGACTTATTCTGGAATTGAATAGAATTTAAAATTCTTTTTGAATTTCATTCAATTCCAGAATTTTCTCCGTCTTATAAAGCGTGTGGCGGAAAATATGTAAAACTTGCCCCAATATGGACAAAAAACGCATAATTCAAAATAACGATAGTAGTAAACCTGTATGTAAAATTAAGAATGTTATTTATATGTTAACCTGTGGTTTTTGTAATTTGAAATATGTTGGACAAATTAGTAACTCTTACATTAGAATTAACCAACATCGTTCAGACATAAACAGTAGTAAAATTATCAATAGAATTGAATCATTTCATACATAATTATAACAGTGTTAAAATTAATATTTTAGATATAGTAGAATATATCGATTTAAGACTACAAAAAGAAAATTATTGCATACTTTTATACAAAACAATTTTGCAACATGCGGAGCTTGCGATAAAGATTTAAAATTATTAGTCAGTAAATTACCTAAATATCAAAAGTCTTCGCCAAATGCAAATCGTAAAAAAAAAAAAATTTCCCCATAGAAAACTATTTTACGGTACATAGTTTGTTTCAAGCTTATGCTTATATTAGCTGGACCCGATTCTAATTGGTTATGTGGCGCATCTACCGAAAATTACTGTAATCGAATAGAAAATACTGATTTGTTTAGAAAAATTCATTTTTACATAATTTCGATGATCAAGTTAAATATGTATTTTTCTTTTCAGTGGAAAAAATAATTCGGCAATACTATAGTCAGAGCACAATTTTATTCGCCATATTTATGATTTCATCGCATTTGGCGAGGCGGCGAATGCTTAGCGCGGGCCCTGTGCTAAACGATACCTTCCAATATACACAGACTGACTTAATTAACTCCTCAACTTCTCGCTTTTTCACATTAAAGATAAGCGTATAAATCGAAGTAATTGGGGATCAGAAAGTAATAAAAAATCTTAATAGTGACAAATGAATGAAAATTTTATTTCTAAAAAGGAAAAAGATTTTAATAAACATTATAATATTAAACCTATGAGAATTTGTTTTTTCCCTTAAAGATAATGATATACATAAGTTTCAAGATCTTATTACTAACTTTTCTTTGATTAATTTACACTTCAAAATTCTTCGATCTTGAATAAGCTAAAATGAATAAAATGTCACCAAATAATGAGAAAAATTTAGATAATTTATATTTTGTAATTAACTTTCAATACCCTATTTTCGATAAGTTTAAATTACAAAATATTTTTAAAAATTTCATTTCCATTAAAAGATTTTAACATAATTAAATTCTTTAAATATAATAAATCTCAAGGTAGAATTATATTTAATTATAATGATATTTGCAAACATGTAGGAAAAATTAATATTTCTGAAAAATTTTACGTTAGCTGTATGTAATATAATTTGCTGGTAATAAACACATTTCAATTATACCCATTTAGTAGTATGTTTATTTGAATTCTTTAAGTGCTTTGAAAACATTAAAATTCGTAGTTAATGTATTATTATTAGAGAACGATCATCTAAGCGACACAAAATCAAAGTGCTTCTGAATAAACATTTGGGAAAATCTTTGTAAAATAATCCTGAATATATGTCATGGAAACCTGAGAAATTATAATTTTACAATTGGACCAATTAAATAAGAATATGTTTCTCACAGTTCAGTTGAAGGGAAGACTTAAAATATCAATAAGAAAAGAGTTTAGTTTTGAATAATAAATTAAGAAGAATTTAGATATAATATAAAAAGATTAGTTGAAGTTTTTTCATGTTACGCACAAATATGTATATATACTATTTAATCGATATCAAAGAGGTGAGACTTGGAAAATAGACGTATTAATAGCTTTAAATATAAAAATTAATTTTCAAAATAGTTTCCACATGCATAGAATAGTTATCAAAGAAGTTGTCGCCCTTTTCTAATACATTTTTACAACATTTATGCTTAAAATAATCATTTTTCTTTCTTTTGGAGAAACGTATACATTTTTTCTTCTTCCAATTTTATGAAGAAAAACTTGCTAATAAGAGCGTCCAAGTAAATTTATTAATAAGTGGAAAATTACTTTACTGTTAAAGATTTTAAGTAAAATATTTCTATAATTGATTACAGTATAGAAATATTACAACTCTGCAGAGATTAGAATTAAAGATGAAACAGAATATAAAATTTGGTTGATAATGAAGTCTGTGAGTCGATTTTTTTTCCCTAGAAGGATCCCCCCCCCCCTCAGACAAGAAAGCATTCATTACACAAAATTTTTATTATTTAATAGGCTTATTTCTTATTCTTTTAAAATTAAAATAAGTTTTAAATGTGTTGTAGACTGAAACAAATAGAGTAATGATGCAATCAAAGTTCAGAGAAAGAAGAAGGGGTGAAAATCTTAAGAATAAAAAAATTTAAATAAAGCAGAATTTCGCATCGAAAAGTTTGAAATATTAATCGTGATCGATCGTCAGTTAGAATTTACGCTATACTATTTTGTTTACTTTAAAAACGTAGAAACACTGAACTGAGAAATCTTAAATCGATCTTTAATAAATAATCGAAATAAACTTAAAAATACTTTTTAACTTTTTTTTAAACATATTTTTACTTTTTAACTTTTTTTAAACATATTTTTACTTTTTAACATTTTTTAATTAAAATAATATAGATCAACTAATGGCCAATTTAAAAAAAAATAATAAAAAAATTTATTGGTTTATTGATAGTTAATTTTTATATTAAAAAAAAAAATTAACGTAGAAGTATTAAAAAGTTAGAAGCATTTAAAAAAAAAACATCGTAGTATTATTTAATTTATTTATTATTATTTATTTAAATGCAATCATTTCTTTCCAATTAAGTAATTGCATTTTTTCTTCTTCTTGTCCGACGTCAAACACTTGAAGGTAGAGCAGCAACAAACAAAAAAAAAAAAAATTTACTCTAGTTAATGTTAGTTAACCTGAATAACTTTCACTCTACTGATCAGATGGTTACCCTTTTAAACCATTCATTTAAGATTGAATCCCAAAACACGAAGATCCAATCACTAGATCAAAAGTTATTCCGGTTGTTTTGACTACTTATTTATTTTTGCGCACTGTACAGCAATTTATGCAGTTAAAAACGAATCGGAATTCGACGCGTCAACGAACTGCAATAATATATATATATATATATATATATATATATATATATATATATATATATATATATATATATATATATATAAGTCAAATACCTGACCAGATAGAGGGACTTACGGAATATGTATACTCGACAGGATTGTCCTCAAACTGTGCAACAACTGGCAAGCAAGAATTATTGTCGTAGATCTTCTGCCGTTGCACCAATCTTTCGATGCTGGCAAATCTGTAGGGCAGGGTAGATTCTACTGGAGGCCCGATTGGGCTATTGGGAGCAGTGGTTGCGGAATAGGGTTTGAAGACAGCATCTTGTGAGCTCGCGGACAGCAATTTTATGGTCTTGGAAACGTCCTCCTTTGGAAGATAGACGATAGTACGTACTGTGGTACGACCTGTGGGTCGTGGTACCAGAACTTCTTCACCCATTTGATACAACTCCTATAATTTCGGTACTAACTCTAAGTGAAGAAGAAAGATTACAAATACGAACTTGATTTCCACAAATGGTTTTAATTCTTGCAATTCTGCCTTGGACGAGAAATTCCCTATGCGATGACAAAAAAAAAAAAAAAAGAAGTCACCCTATAGAGTTGGGCGTGCCCTAAATCGTAAAAGACTTAGTGATGGAATGACACGAGCGAATAAAGAAGATGTTAAGGTGTCGTCTTCATATGAAAGTACAACAAGAAAACAGCGCCAAATAAGAAAGCAGCCAAATCATTAGATCGATCGATACTGTTTCTTTACTTGCTTGCCCACAAGTTTTTTTCCTTCACATATTTATACATAAATGAAGCTTCATTTTGTACATCGAAAAAGGAAAACATTATTCAGTCAGAAAAACAATCAAAATATATTACGAGTGAACTAAAATAATCAATTATCTAGCTTTTACACTTTACGGTCGGTCGTTTTAAGTTTATAACCACTACCCGACTTTTCTAGACTGAATTTATCCTTGATTTTTACAACTGGCTGTATGATTTTTATTAATCAAGTTTTTCCTTGTGCATAAAATTTAATTATAGGGCCACATAATTTAAAAAAATTTCTTGTGCATAAAATTTAATTATAGGGCAAAAATAAAATTATAATATAACAAAAAAATAAAATTTTATTTTAGTTTTTTTGTTGTTGCCAGTTTACGATTTTTAGGTAATTCAAAACTTCCCCCTGCTTTTTTTATTCCTCGATTGATGCAATTCATGGTTCTGTGGCTTATTCACAGTAGTTATAACTTAGTAAATGTCTGAAATATACAGGATAATGATTATTTTTTAGACTGATTTCATATACTAAAGTGTTTTTTGAGAAATTATCGTGGCATTTTGAATTTGGCCCTAATAATTTACAGCAGGTCACAAAAAAATTAAAAATTAATCATAGTTATAATTCTAATTTTGAAAAATGCCTCACGTATTTTTAGAGGTAGAGCGGAAAAATTTCCGTAATTAAGATGTATTTAAAATCTTGTATTTTAGGTATCTTTTTCCACTGTAATGAACCAAAAATAACCAACAACTATTTAAAATTGAGCCGCGATGGCTTAGGGGTAGAGCGTTCGCCTTCATATGAGGTGAACCGGGTCCGAATCCCAGTCGATACGAATTCCGCATCAGGCTTGCACCGACCTCATGGGTTAGAGTCCCCTTGCCGTCAGGCTAACCGTGGGAGGTTCTCGTGATCTTCCTCTCCATATAACGCAAATGTGGGTTAGCTCCATCAAACAGCCCTCCACGAAGGCAAATTTCTCCCAATACTCGATCCAGGGTAACCCTTGTCTTCTGGATTGGGTTCAAAATTACAAGTCTGCAGAGTTGAACATTAGTGGTCGTAAACCCATAAAATTGGGTCGGCTGTTCAACGACGGTTATAAAAATTTATAAAATTATTTAAAATTGATCCGTGGTGGCTCAGGGGTCAGGCTCGACTTCCAATGAGGTGAATCAGATTCAAATCCCAGTGATAGTTGGTGGATTCGAATTCTGCACTCACTGACCACATATCCGCAGTGGTAGATGGATCATGGGTTGTCGTCAGGCTATCAGTGGGAGGTTTTCCTCTCCATGTAACGCGAGTTCAAAATTACAAGGCTACGGTGCTGAACATTGGTAGTCGTAAACCCAAAACTTGAGTCAACGACGGTTATTGTTAATGGGATTGCAGTTACTATTTCTTAACAAGAATATTTGCACAAAATTTTAGAATTATATCATCTGCTGACCACACATAAAAGAAAATATATTTTTTTCTGCATATAAGAACTTTTTTTCTTTTTTGAAAATAACTTTAAACAGTATACCAATCTACCATAAAAACAAAATACTAAATAAGAGGCAGACAGAATTTTTTTTAAAAAAGTTCTAACATTTAAGACTAGTAGTACTTTATTTACTTCGCACTGGGCTTATTGATGGCGGTCTGGGAAACATTCCTAAGGATGATCCTTAGACATGTCACCACAATTTTGATCATTTATAGTTCATCATATTTCAGCCTAAAAGTACGATCCCCTATCCAAACTTCAACTAAAATATTTATCAAGTCTTTTAATAAATTAAAAAATTTTCATACACAGAAGATGAAATTTAGGAAAGATTCTTCTTCAAATCTTGAGCAAAATTCTCAAAAGTAACATCAATAAAATGCTTAGTAATCAAATATTAAAAATAATAAATCGTAGGAAACATTTACAACTAAATTTTAATAGGGCTCGAAAAAACCCAGAAATTTTACGCGCCCCCGATGTCCTCCTTTGGCTTTTAAATAAATAAAAATAAAATTTTTTCTTATTTATTAATATAAATTGCACAATGAATTAGTAGTTACTACGATTACATTATACAGTAATAAAAGAAATACTAGGTTACTAATAGTATTTCTTTTATGAAATAATTGACAACTGGAATCTGAGGGTACTGCGTATTTTAAATGAATCAAATATGACGTTTGCCAGTTCCACAATCAAGCCAATGATTTACAGAGGTTTCTGCACAGAAATCTGAAAGAAGTTTTCCATATAGGAAGATGTTCATAATTGCGTTTAACGCTTCTTGTTTAAGACGTAATGTGTTTTTTTTGTAAGTTCATTGCTGAAAAGCCCCTTTCAACCGCTGATGCGCAGTATTTCTAGATTAGAGGGTCATTGTAGAAGTGAGGTGCTATAGACTCTTGTAAGATAACAAAAATTGAAAATGTATCACGAACATTAAGGGGAAGTCGGATTCGAGAAATTTGTTGATCGCCGAGGAAAGGCGGTTTTTCCAGCTCTGATATCTCGTTTTAGAGCTAATTAGTGACAACAACAGTTCAATCAATCGTGGGCACAAAATGTCTAAAGCATATGCTATATCTATCAATTCCTTTTTTTCCTTATACAATTTAAACCTCTCACAAATCGTAAAATAAATTTCAAAATTCTTTTTCATTCGAAAATAATCTTTTACGTAATGCGAAAATCTTTCAATGTACAGTATTTTCGCTAGAAAAAAAAAGTACTAATAAAAATTATCACAAAATGCTGAAATAGTATCACTATAATTTAAAAATGTGACACATGGCTTATAAACTACACAACTAAACTAATAATTGCACTTTTAAAATAGTACATTCAATTTCTAATTTTTGTTTCATTAAAATGGTTGCATTTTAATTGAAATAAACTTAAAAAAAAAAATCATCGAAGTCTTAAGACACTTAGATAAAAATTAAATTTTCCACATTAAGATTTTTTTCTTTAAAAAATTTTTTGTTAAAGAAATATTTAAAAAATTTTTCGAAGAGATAATTAAAAAATTATTTTGGTAAATTATACACAAAAAAAATCGAAAAATTGAGTTTCTGAAAAATTAAGAATTTTTTTTTCTCCATCTTTAAACAAAAAATTACGTTTAGAAAATTTCAAAGTTTTCGAGGGAACAAATGCCCTCACCGTGAATGATCGAAATTGATGAATGCTGACTTCTACCGGTGAATGTTGACAATCACATAGTCGCTTTGGTTTAGTTAAGTGCCACTACCCGGTATACCCTATTTATTAATGCCACTAACCGATCAATGTTTTTTTAAGGTCAAGTACCACAGAGTATGCTCCGAACACTGACGTTTCTATCCTCAACAGATATTACAATAAATAAATTAATATCAACGAATAAATTAATATCAAATATTTTGGACATTCACCTAAGCGATTGTTGACATTCATCGGTGAAAGTCGACATTCTCTTGATTTCGGTCATTCACGGTAACAAATATTATTTTCGCTATATCTTCTTAATGTAAACATAAATAAAAAATCTGAATGATCACTTAACCATTTTCAATCATTACAGAGGCGTGCCTTTCCTTTCAAAATAAGATGTTATCTGAGATTGAATTCGGATGGGGCGGTCTAAAAAAAAAACACCTGCTCAACTGAATTAAATATCGAACGGAAATCTTTCAAGTGGAAGGAAAGACAATAAGACTCTTCTTCAGGACTGCGAATAGAAAGAGAAGAGCTTCCTTAGAGTACCGAATTGAGACGACGAAATGTAGATTCATACTTCGTATTTTCTTAAGCCACCGTTTCCAGAGTCTAACAAAGGCAGGGGAATAGAATTGAAAGTAGGTTTCTTTCTTTAATGAACTTTTTTTCAACAAAATATCAGTACAGTGTAAAAACCCTCAGTTTTATGTTAGCTTCTTCATTAATCTATCGTATGAACACAAAAAATCTCTATTTCGTAAATCCATGGCTTTCTAGTGCGGAATTCCGCTAAATTTTTGCAATGACGACGGACAAATTTGGCCAGTCAAAAGCCTTTATTTTTACATATTCCAAAATGCGAAATGTTTACAAAAATACAGGCTTCTGATAGGCTAGAGTGAGCCATCGTCAATGCGAAAATTTAGCTGAATTCCGCCCTAATGTCAACAAGGATATGAATTTTTTGTAGATAGATGACTCGGTTAACAATCAGAAAACTGCATTCGGCATGATGGACATAGAATAGTCAGAAAATCAATAAAATGGACAAAACGATATTTCGTCTGATCATTGGAGGGGGGAGGGACTTAATAGCTGTTTTACGTTCCAGTCAATTTTCTTGTTATATGTGTATAATGAGGTGAAATTTTAAATACCTCCATAAAGTTCAATTCTTCATTAGTGAAGAAGTGAAGCAGGGGGGGGGGGCAAAGGTTTTGCCTCGGGTCCCAATTAGGCTAAGCCGGTCCCTGGGCGTTTCATGATACAATGAGTTGTGAAGGGGCATGATCACAGTCCTAAACCAGACAGGGCGAATCTCTAGGTGGCACGTGTGCCATAGGTTCGTCCGAGAAGTACACATTAAATTTATTATTTTAATCATGAATATAAAAACCAAAATAATTGTTATAAGGCCGGGATAGCCTGGTCGGTAGGTCGCTGGGCCCATGTCTAAGAGGTCGTGGGTTCGATCCTCGCCGGCCGAAGACTCCCCGTGTAGTAAATGGTGACTGATGCACGTTAAATCTGTCGAGTCTCAAAGTCCTCCATGTTCCCAGAACAAATCAAAACCTCTGGGGGTACTGATCCTGGAGTTTCCTTGTATTCTGGATTGGTTCAAAATTACAAGGCTACGGAGTTGAACATTACATGGGTCGTCGTAAACCCATGAAATTGGGTCGGCTGTTCAACGACGGTTATAAAATAAAATAATTGTTATAAGTTACAAATTTATTCCTACATTTTGTGGCATAAGGTGTTCAAAAACACTATTTTCCGTTTGTAATTTATTGCCGGTCCCTCAAACCTCTAAACTTCATTGAGAAGTATGAACAAATGATTAGGGGGGGGGGAGTGTTTCCACTACTTTGTCCACCCCCTGTGGTTGTTAATATATAATATATATAACTATATATAGCACAAAAGACAAAAAGGATCAAATAAAAATAAAATAAAAAGACAAAAACGAAGAAAATTAAGAAAATGAAAATTTAACTATTTGAACTAATTAACTAAATAAAGAAAATTAAAATTAACTATTAAGAAAATGAATATTTACTGCGCATAAGCTGCAAGTATATCGAGCTCATAAAATAAGTTAAAAATATAGAGGAAACATGAAAAATAATAAAGATTAATGAAAAGAGAAGAAGATAAATTATTCAAATAAAATATTTAAAATCTATATACAGGGTGATTCTAAAAAGATGAGCAAAATTTTAGGAAGTGATAGTACATAACAATTTTTATCAAAGAATGCATGGTGGAAAACAAAACGCAAAATCGCTATAGGGCGTCAAAGTTTATGTTTTTATATGAGGCAAAAACACACAAAGAACGATGAAATTAAGTTATAAAAGCAAATTTAATGGCATGTGATTACAATAAGTGTTCAAAACAGTGGCCGGCAGCGGCTATGCACGCAGTACAACGGCGAAGAAAACATAGGTCAAAAGATAGGAAAGACTTATCACGAACTTTCCCTGCAGCGGCAGAAAGCTTGGCGACAAGTAACTCAGCGCAGTAACTCGCAACAGGAATGGAGCTTTCACGTTTGCATCAAAAAACTTTCCAAATGCGCCAGCACCTTTGCATTTTGTTTTCGACCATGCATTCTTTGATACAAATTTTTTGCTTGGGTGTGTAGTGTCACTTCCTAAAGTTTTGCCCATCTTTTTAGAATCACCCTGTATATATATAAGAATGAATGTCTGTGTGTCCTTTAAAGACTCCTAAATCATCCAACCGAAATCGATGAAACGTGGCATATATAGGTAGGCATATATACGAGGGCTATTTTTTTCTTCAAGGTCCGATTGATCGCCAAGAGAAAATCTCAGTCAGAATCAAGAAAATTTTATATGGAACAATGTGATACAACATTAAGCTACTTTTCGGCATAATCGCCGTTCCGATTCATTCATTTGTCGTAGCGTGGCATCAATTTTTCAATGCCTTCATCATAGAATGCAGCCGCCTGTGTTTTCAGCCAATTCTGTACGCTGGTTTGCAGCTCGTTGTCTGTGGCGAAAGTTTGTCCGCCTAGCCAACGTTTCTTCAGTTTCGTAATGGACCCATGGCTCATCTCCTGTGACAATTTTGTTCGAAACTCATCTTCGTCGTGATGGTAGCAATTAAGGAAGGTTAATGCGGCGCCCATTCGTTGAGTTTTGTGATGGTCAGACAGCATCATGGGAGCCCTTCTCGCGCAGAGTTTGCGGTATTCGAATAATTCACTCACAATGGGAGCTGACCGTGAAATTTTCGGAATCAATTCACTCAACCTAGAAATTGTAAACCGAAGATTTCAGCGCACGCGCTGAACAAGATCATCGGTTGACACTGACTTTCTTCCCTGGCCGCCTGCATCATGAACATCTGTGCGTCCAGCATCAAAGTTCCTGCTCCATTTCCGCACATTGCAATCACTCATGAACGCTTCACTCATTCGTCTATGAATTTCAGCTGCATTGCTTCCATCAGCATGCAGAAATCGAACGACTGAACGCAATTCACATTTGGCGGGAGACTCTATTTTTTGAAGCATGTTTATGTGCTCCATACGTACTAAAAATGACAACCGCTAATCCACGCTTTACCATTGCCAACTAGAGACACAGTGCAAGACGTCTGCGCATATACCTAGCGAATTTTCTCCGACGTTTTCCTTTAGCGACCAATCGGACCTTGAAAAAAAAATAACCCTCGTATATAGGTAGTTTGAAGCACGAGGAAAGTCACTGTCGATATTAGAACATCCTATGACGCACCGTTCGAACGGGATGAGTGCAAAACGAAATGGAACTTTCTGATTGGTTAAACGTTAGTTATTGTTTTAAATTTAACTATAGACAATTCAATTTATCACATATTTTAAGACTAACATCAGTGATAATGTCTAGCTTATAGCTCTATTTGATAAAAAAAATAGTTTATTGAAGTGAAACTTCTAATGCGACTTCCAACAAGGTTACGTTAAACGTTGAACGCTACATTTTTATTGGCCGGAAAATCACGTGGTAGGATCCAGTTTTCCCTCATTCATTTCCATATTATTTTGGTTCTCACTAGCATAAAATTAATAAAAGTCATAAAAGTATTGTTTTTCTATAAATATTTTTGCATCCCTAATTTAATGTTATTTTCCTGTACCGCTATTATTACGCTTTTAATTCAAGAGTTTAAAACTAAGATAATTGTTTTTTTATTATTATTATTGTAATGTAATTCTGCGCTACATTTTAAAATAAAGTTATGTAGATAGGTGGTTAAAAGCAATGTTAATAAAGTTTGTCTTAAAGAAACAATATGATTTCACTAAAAATCGATTTCTATCCCTTCCTATTTTCATTTCCACATAACGAAGTTTCACTTCTTCCGCGCGGAGGGACTCCACGCACTATTTTTTTTTTGAACGTATTTAAATATTGAATTATTTTATATTCGCTATGTCAGTTAAATTCAATGAACAACATGATGTGGTAACGAGGGCTACGTCATCAGATATATACTTTTAAAATTGTCTGATACCGCGCACCTTTTTTTTCATTTATATGTCTTCTTTTAAAACGTTTTTCTAAAAAACTATTTATTTGAAATCAACGTTTATTGAAAAGAAAAAAATATGTATATATTTACAGGCAGAATTATTGGGAATGTTTTATTTAATTGTTTAGGTAAAACGTAAAAAATCGTCACATTATTATTAAGGCCAATGATGCTTAATTAATTAACGTAATATATGCATATTGAAATAAAAGAAATAAGCTGTGTACTAGAAAGCAAAAGTAATGGAGTTAATATATTTATTTGTCTATAAGAACCACAAGAATATCGTCATATTATCAATGACGCTTAATTAATGTTGGTAATATGTTAATTTCACATAAAAAAACTGATCAAAATTACAGCAAAAATATTGGAGAAAAAATACCTTTTGAATCGACAAAATATTACCTAATGCTTTATTAATATTGATAATATGTATTAATTGAAATAAAGTAATATAAGCTATGTGTTAAAAAGCAAAGTTAAAGTAGAAAAGGTTAATAAAAATTTTGTTTATGAAAACCGTAGAAAATTACAATTATATCGTAACCGTAGACGCTATGTATCCCTGACGGTAATTATTGGTGAAGTTTTGATAAGAATTCTACAACGGGTTTTCAGAAAATATTTTCCCCGTGGTAGCAAATATAGTTTATTAGTATTTTAATTAATGATAACTAAATATTTCAATAGTAAATTAAAGGTTAGATAGAGAAGTGACCATGCTCAAAAATCTTTATCAAGTTCTATTAAGAATTCAATTTTCGGCTTTATTTGGCTGTCGCTGACAAATATATTTATCACAAAACTTAGGAGTATTTAATAAGTACCAAATATGATAATATAAGTATTTGGTGAACTTATACTAAGCAGTTTAAATATCTATATTTTACGGACTCTCGAAAGGACCCGAAGAGCATTATTTGATAGTGGTCAATTTTGACTATTATGGTTTTTGCATCATGCCAAGTGACGCTTTATTCTAATGAGACAAGTTGTACTTACTTTAACGTAAAGCAGCCATAAAAAGGTAACAAATAACATTAAATAAAAGAAATTATTTTAGCTATTTTAATTGAAAAACTTAGTGGAAGAAGCAGGTAAGTGACATTTTCAGAATGAAAAAAATAATTGTATTCGAACTATTTTATTACCAAATTAGTACAAGGCGGGCGAATAATTCTTTGCTTTATTGTTCCTAATTTTAAATAAAACCCTACTGCCTAATTAAAATAAAAACCAGGCTAGCATACTAAAAATTTATGTGATTATTTATGTTAAGATTTAAAAGAAGGCAAAAGCAGCGATTCATCAATTCCCCTAAAATGTCACTTACCTAATTCTTCCATCAAGCTCTTTAATATATATACATATATTAAAAAGCTGGAGAAAAAAAAAGAAATAATCTCTTCATCAGCTCACACGATTATATCCGCAAAAAGAAGTGCTTTCTAATATTGTATCAATATAGCCAAAGCAAAATATATCAATATTCAAATAATATATATCAATTATATATTAAAACAAGCAAATTATATCAATAATCAAATAATACAATAGTGTGAGGAACACTAAAAAAATTGAAAACAAAATAGAACACATTAAGTAAAAAATATATAACGCAAAAAACAGACAAATAAAATGTAAAGAAAAACAGAACAAAATACAAAATGAAATCTCTAATGTAAGTAGCGATTTCGAATGAACTTACCTGTACCGGAATCTTTTAAGAATGATTTAAAACATTTTCGTAGTAAGATTAAATAATAAGAAAACAGAAGCGCAATTGGAGTTAAAAGCATAAATAGAGAGCTTTTGTTTTATAGCGCGTTCTTACTGCCGTACTGAAGCGCGTTTGATTTGTTAGTTACCCAAGATTGGCCCAAAAATGGATATGCGCAAGGTTATTTGTATGTATATACTTTCAGTTTTTGAAATTTCTTTTAGACATTTCTCAAGAAATACTTCAGAGGATTATTTTATAACTTTATAGGCGATTAGATAATGCGATTTTTCAAACTTCACAATCAATTTTAAAGCTTTCAGAACTTTAAGGAACCGGCAAAAAATTACGAATAAAAATATATTTTTGAACACGCTATATTAGAAAATTTAGCTATGTTAAGTAAAATGTTCCTTTTATTATTTGCTAAAGGAGAGTAAAATAGTGAAAACAAATATATAATTTGGGAAAATTTAACGGTTGATTACTCTATCCCCTAATCTTTTGTCATTGCTTAAGAAATTGTTTTCATTTTCAAAGAATCTGAAAGAACAAATCTACAGATCTCTCGCAATAAATAAATAAAAACCAAACATATGACATATGAATAGAAAAACTGAAAAGGGAAGCTAAATATGGTGTCACGTAAAGACTTAAGTGCCTTAGGGCCATCTGGTAAAGAGATTTCGAAAAGGCTTTTCCACAAAGATCGAAAATTGCCTTTCTTGCGAGAAACTGCACACGCAAGATCACATTAATTCCGAACGCTATCACGCGATTGATACCACTTTCAATCATTCCCTGAAGAAAAAAAAGGCTACATTTTTTTTTTAATGGAACAATGACATAACGCCTTTTAGCGAATAATATCTTATTTTTTTAAACGGTTACTTATTAATAAATTCTGCCTATCTTTAGCCACTATGCTCAAAGATGCCTACTGCTCCTGATACGATAAATTGTTTTTTAAAACAGTAGAGAACTACTGACTAAAATTTGCATATTTGCGGTTAATTTTGAAACGGCTCAACTGTTAAAAAGTGGCGTAACACCCAAGGTTTTGATTTATTTATAAGTAGTGGTGAGAAAAAACCCTAAAATCGAATTTACTAAACATTTTATTTTATTTTATAACCGTCGTTGAACAGCCGACCTAATTTTTCGGGTTACTACCAATGTTCAACTATGACTCACGACTTCCAATGTTCAACTCCGTAGCCTTGTAATTTAGAACCCAATTCAGAAGACAAGGGAACTTCTGAATAAAGTAGTGGGAGAAATTTGTCTTCTTGGACGACTTTTTGATGGAACTAATCCGCATTTGTGGTACATGGCGCGAAAACAATGAAGCCCTCCTACGGTTAGCCCAACGGCAAGGGGACTTTAACACATGATTGTAACGTAATTTTAATTTCTTCTCCAAATTTACGATTTTATCATATTTAACTAGAAAGCGAATGCTTAGCGTGCTTACAAGACTACTACTTGAAATATTTATCCGGAGCAAGTTAGCATCTTATCATAAAAAAGGGGAAAATGTCAGTACACAGAAAACATAGTTTTGTGAAACAAAAAAGTCTTAATAATCTAATTTATGAACGCGTATAGTAGGGTGGAGCGAAAAAAAAAAAGTTTTGAATAATTGAAAAGCAATACTTTTTAAAAGTTGTATATGCTCTAGTATATAACACATTAATTTCTTCAGATTTTTCATGTATTTACGATTTTATCATATTTGACTAGAAAGCGAATGCTTAGCGTGCCTACAAGACTACTACTTGAAATATTTATCCGGAGCAAGTTAGCATCTTATCATAAAAAAGGGGAAAATGTCAGTACACAGAAAACATAGTTTTGTGAAACAAAAAAGTCTTAATAATCTAATTTATGAACGCGTATAGTAGGGTGGAGCGAAAAAAAAAAAAGTTTTGAATAATTGAAAAGCAATACTTTTTAAAAGTTGTATATGCTCTAGTATATAACACATTAATTTCTTCAGATTTTTCATGTATTTACGATTTTATCATATTTGACTAGAAAGCGAATGCTTAGCGTGCTTACAAGACTACTACCTGAAATATTTATCCGGAGCAAGTTAGCATCTTATCATAAAAAAGGGGAAAATGTCAGTACACAGAAAACATAGTTTTGTGAAACAAAAAAGTCTTAATAATCTAATTTATGAACGCGTATAGTAGGGTGGAGCGAAAAAAAAAAAAAGTTTTGAATAATTGAAAAGCAATACTTTTTAAAAGTTGTATATGCTCTAGTATATAACACATTAATTTCTTCAGATTTTTCATGTATTTACGATTTTATCATATTTGACTAGAAAGCGAATGCTTAGCGTGCTTACAAGACTACTACTTGAAATATTTATCCGGAGCAAGTTAGCATCTTATCATAAAAAAGGGGAAAATGTCAGTACACAGAAAACATAGTTTTGTGAAACAAAAAAGTCTTAATAATCTAATTTATGAACGCGTATAGTAGGGTGGAGCGAAAAAAAAAAAAAAAGTTTTGAATAATTGAAAAGCAATACTTTTTAAAAGTTGTATATGCTCTAGTATATAACACATTAATTTCTTCAGATTTTTCATGTATTTACGATTTTATCATATTTGACTAGAAAGCGAATGCTTAGCGTGCTTACAAGACTACTACTTGAAATATTTATCCGGAGCAAGTTAGCATCTTATCATAAAAAAGGGGAAAATGTCAGTACACAGAAAACATAGTTTTGTGAAACAAAAAAGTCTTAATAATCTAATTTATGAACGCGTATAGTAGGGTGGAGCGAAAAAAAAAAAAGTTTTGAATAATTGAAAAGCAATACTTTTTAAAAGTTGTATATAACACATTAATTTCTTCAGATTTTTCATGTATTATCTTCATTCTTTGCAAAACTCTTTTCAAAAAACAAATTTCTGTAATTTTTTAAAACTTGTCATATTAAAACAAACTACCTCTCAAACTTCCTACATTGAATATAATATTGCTGGTGATTCTTTTTCAAAACTTTCTTTTCTTACAATGTTCTTGAACTTGACAATTTGTACAATAATTCTTCGCATTACAACAATACGTTGGGTGGATTTATTATCACAATAAAAATTCTCGCGTCACAAGAAAATCGGCTAGGCATTTTGGCAAGTACAGCAAACATGGATTTTTAAGCCAGTACTGGATTTCATTTCTTCTTCTTAAAACATGTATAGTGATTAGAGCACCAGTAAAGATTGTCTTCTCTTTTCGCGAAGACCGCCCGTTACGCCATTCACTGTTGCGCAGTTTTATAAGTTCATTGTTAGACTTCCTGACGTAGGACGAATGTCTTCAGCTCGGAATATAGATTAAAGTCTCTTTTAAAAAGTTGTTCATGAACATTTATCTATAGTTCACTTCCAAACGAGAAAATGAGTATCGATGTTACAATTAGATTCGGCTGCATAACAACGACATATTAACGAAGAATAAACAACGGACAGTAAAAAGCAAAAGTGAAGTTAGCGTAGAATTTGTTGTCAGGCTCAAGAAAATTCGATGAAAAATTTTCTTTCCAGTTCTACATCGTAAAAGAATTTGTAACATGAGGAAATGCAGTAAATTTTAAAATTGAACAATCACCGAAAAGAGATATCACCGTTTAAGACTTAAGCAGACGTTTTCACAAAAGAAACGGGACAGTTACCACGAATATTGTAGCTTTAAAAATGTAAGGAAAGTTCTTTTAAAAAGCCAGATTTTTTTTCATGACGAGCAAACTGTAATATGAATGAGTACAGGTTCTATTAATTAGTCTGTGAACAGTCAATTTAAAAGATGGAGAGATAAAAAAAAGAAGGAAAAAAAAAAAAAAAAAAAAAACGAATCTTGATTTAGGCGAAGCGTAAGTTTCGAGTTTTAATGAAAAAGAGCTACAAAAAAAATCAAAACATTTTAGTCACAAAAGGGAAATGAGCGCATTTTAAAAACTTCGAATTCGTTTAAAAAGAAACACCAGAAGTCGCAGGCTCTCCACCGCTTTCAACCTCAGTTCAAAGCAGAATTTAACTTGAGACATTTCCTCAAGTGTCAGATATCGAATTCTGGATAGATCTGGTGCTGCCTTCGCGGTAGCATTACTATATGATTTACAGAGAGGAAAAGCAAAGAAAAAATACAATAAATAAATAATAATAAATAAATCAAACGACGAAGTCACAAAATACACAGATTTTTCGATCATTGTAGTGCTAATAGATTTAGAAGACAAAGAAAATTTAAACCAAATCTGCAAAATTAAATAGCTTGAGAGGCCTAGGGCCTCCACATTTCTAAGGAACCCTAAATGTTACAAATATATTCTATTTGTGTTTTTCCTTAAGAATTGTCGATTAGAAATGAGAGTTAACAAAAATTTAAATAAGTATAACCTTACATTTACTTACATACTGAAATTTACTTTTTTTAAAAAAAAATTTATTTAAAAACTCTTCATAATTAAACAGCACGCAAATTTGGTTTAAAATAAACAACCGGGGAGCCCTTGACAGTTCTGTGCCTAGGGTTCCCGCTTTCCTAGATCAGGCCCTGAATAGCAGAATAGGAAATCAAAATTCAAGATATTTACTTTGATGGAAAAAACAAAACGTTGATCATGGAGGAGGCAAAAACTGGTCATTCCCACCGCATATATAAAATAGAGCAATATGTAAATCAATTATTCAAGAACGAGGAACTATGTAACTCGGACTTTCTATTCCTTTCCGTGTCAGATGTAATGGAATCTATTTTGAATTTTCTAAATCCAGGGTATCTGCCACATTTTAGATTTTCAAATTCATGAATTTTCCCGACTTTCTATGACTAATTCCAAGAATTTTACATGACTTAACGAAGTTACTATTTTCTCCGACAAAAACACAACGATAAATTTAAAAAAGCATTATAATAACATTAATTGAAATGATAGGTATAACCAAAACTGTTATACTCTGCATCTTCATATTTATAGACATTAAATTTAAAAAACTGAGTAAAGAAATAGTTGAAGCAATAAAATAGCTGAAAAAAATACAAAAGCAAATAATTTTGTTTCTTTTATTCTGCAGAAAGATACCTTTCTTGTTCAATGGAAAGGAAAGAAATACTCCTCATTTTTCTGTACTCATTTGGGAATAATAAAAAAATCGCCAATGACTGGCTTGCTTCAGCTAGAATTTTAAATTGATAAAATAAAAAAAAATAAAAAAATAATAACAAAAATTCGGAAATCACAGAAGTTTAAAAGATAATTCGTTCAAGAAATTATGTTTTTTCTTTCATTTTTTGAAAGAACACCATAATTTTTAAAGAACATGATAAAAACATTGTATATTTTAATAAGTACAATTTTAAGTATGGATATGACTGTGAGTGGGTATTTTGTTACAAGTTCAGATATTCGGAACACCATGAAATTGAGGGGGAGGGAATTACATTTTAAAAATGAGATTTTTCGGCGACTTACATGACATTTCAGGACAAATTTTGTTCAATACTGAAATTCATGACTTTTCATGATTTTCCAGGTGCGCAGATACTTTGTAAATAGTGAAGCAAATTATGCTTCTCAACTTATGTAGTTGATTGCGACGGAATTATGGCAAATGTATGGAATTAGGCGGTATTTGTCTACTTAAAAAGGAGTTCGAAAAAGAGGTTCAGTGGGTGATAAGTGTTCACTGAAATATGCTATCACCAAGGTATATTATGTATTACCTGGATGCCAGGTACCAAAGTGAGTCCTCAAGGATTTTCTGCTTGACCAATGGGCAAGAGTTTGGTCAGAAATGAGGAAATATGACATTTCTAATCACAGTATAGATCAAAAATATTTAATGAATATAAGTCAAGTAGTTTTTTCAGGTAAATATCCACCAAATTTGGTGTCATTAAACCCTGAGAAACTTTAGAATGCAAGACAGCTCACTACGCTAAACTGAATCCTTTGAGTTTGCATAAGTAACATCATAGTAACAACAAGTATTAGATTCATCGTCCAACTTAATAGAATCAGCTACTTTCAATATGAAAGTATATGTTCCAATGCGATTTTATATCAAATGTAAATCAGCCCTCAATGTTTTGTGTACACATAAGTTTTCTTTTTCTAGTTTACTTTTGGTTGTAATTTTATAAGCCTTACAATAGTATGATTAATATTAAAAAAGCTAAAAAAAAAAAAAAAAGAAACTCCAGCAACAAATAATTTAAAACAAAATTACAAGCAATGAGCATTTAAAAATCCACATGTTCCTCCACTTTTCAAATTTCTCACGCTGCAATAACGGCAAAATATTGTAATATTATAACAATAAACATGGAAAAATAACTTACATTTATGGTGAAATGGGCACAAATAAATTGATATTTAAATACGAGATTAGAATATTCATGTATTGTAATAATTATTAAATTATTACATGTACTACATAAATGCATGATTATAAACTTGCATTCTATAATTAATATGTAAGAATAACGGCATTGTCAAGATCATGTGTAAAAACTTCACAATAAGTGCAAAACTTTTATTTTAACTTACAACAAAATCAGCATGAATAAAGTTCATCAATAGGAAATTAGTTAAATGTGTGATTTAAAAATCACGTTGTAATAGAAATAAGAATTTTTAAAACCATGTGGGAATGCATAGAAAAGATTATTGAAAAATAACTTGGTATAACAAAAAAATTGGCACAAATAAAGCACATTAAAAACTCATAGATTAAATACATGATTTATAACTCATGAAACGTAATATTAAATTAAATGTATCAAGATTTTATAAACAATATGAAAATTGGTAGTTATAACAAAAAAAAAAAAATAATAATAATAAAAGAATAAAACCTCACCTGAATTTATGATGAAATCGAAAACAATAAAGCGAAATTCAAAACTCACATATCATATTAAAAATAATGAGTTTTTTAAAACCATGCTGGATTCCGTACCAATAAAAGTTGAAAAAACAATTGGGAAACAATATAGATTTACAAAGAATTGTTGCTAATTGAGAGCTTTAAAACGTGATGATGCAAATGGACAATTCAAAATATCCTACAGCTTTTATTTTTAAAATACAAATATTCTTTATTATGTTTAGAAGCTTTAGCGGGCCTCACAACAACAGTCCACAGGCCCCATGTGGTCCACGGGTTGTACCTTCCTACAAATGATATTCCACACCAAGGCAGAATTGCAGCGACATTGTCGTAGAATGTTAGAGAGTTTTTGCAGAAAGATTTTTCATGTGTGAAAGGGAAAATTTGGTTTTCCTTTCTGCATAATTTCTCAAAAAAAAAATTTTTTTTCTTCCAAGGTCTCTTTCTTGCGCATCAGAGAGGAAAGAAATAATCACTATTTTCCTATTTTCATTTGAGTTTTTTAAAAAAGACGGCTTTAACTTACTTCAGCTAGAAATTTGAATTAATATAAAATAAAAAATTCAGAAATCGCGAAAGTTTATAAGATAGTTCGGTCTAGAAATGATTTCCTTTCGTTTATTTTTTTTCTTTAAAGAACACCATACTGAACATATACTTATTTGAGTATCCCTTTTTTTAAAGAGTCCTAATCGCATGATTCGTGATCTATATTTTGGGAGTCACTGCACAGATTTTACAAATTTCAATTTATTATCATTTAATTTATTTACGAATTTTAATTTGTGTAATGATTTAAAAAATTCGAAAGAATAAATAATTAGTTCTTTTTTCCGAATACAAAATGCAAGAATATCGCCTGTAATATTAGAATTAAAAAATATTACTTTTATAATTAAAATTTTTTTATATATGTTTATTCTATACTTTTTTTTCTGTAAACAAAACGTTTCTGTTACTTTAAATTATTAATTGTTATAATTAAATGTATCTTAAAGCAAAATATTAGTGCTCGTGAAGTTTATCGCAGAAAGCCGGAAAAAATTCTGCCACATGGATATTCCACAAAATACAACTATTTAGATGTAATTTTCATTTCATTGATTTTAATAATAGCTATGTGTGGTACAAAGCTTTCATTATATGTTTCATCAAAATATTTCTTATTATTATGTATTTGAAAAATTTACAAAAATGAAAAACAATAGAAGTTTAAAAAATTAGCTGACACAAAAGAAGATGATTCAAATGCTAATTTATTACACTTCACACTAGCAGTTGTTTCTAGGCACAAAACAGATTTTTTTCGACAAAATTTTATATTTTTCACTTAAAATATATGTACTATAAAGAACTATGCTTGCTTGCACACCTCCATTTTCCACATTCATTTCTTAAAATTAAATCTTTATTTTGAGTCAAATTTGATTGTTAAATAATACGGAATATCTAATATGACTCTTCTGTTGAGATCTATTTGAACATACATAAATTTGCTTAAATAATTTTTTTTTAAATAACATTAAAAATTAAAGAATTATTGTTATAAAAAAATTGATGAGTTTACAATCACAGTTTAATATTTTCGCTTACCAACCATGCAGGCTTAATTGTAAAACATTTAATAAGTTTAGACACTGATTCTAATAGTTTATCTTAAAATGCGGCATAATAAGGTAGTATCATAGAATTATGTTATAATAAAGAAACAACTCCTTTAGTTTTAAATCTCTTAATTCAGAAAACAATCAAAATGAAAAATGTAATAACATAAGAGTAAAATAAAAAAATATAAATATTATAGGCATATTTGGGATACAAAATTATTTTACAGAAAAACAATAACTTAATAACTTTTAATAATTTTATAAAAAACTATGGAAATTAATGTGGAAAAACTAGATTGTACCATATTTGCAGGAAAAAAAAAGACAGACAATGGAAAACTGCTATATCATAATTAGATTTTTATATATAGTCAAATTATTCTGGAAAATCTAACAATAAACTGCAAAATAGGAATATTTAAATTGAAACAGTAAAATTTGGCTATTGTTGGTTATACAGACAAATGCTTGTGCTAGCGACAACTCCTAAAAACAGTCGCCAAAACATGTTTCCTTAAACTGTTACCTGGATGTTTAAAATTAACATAACACATTCAAAAGTATGTAGAGTTCGCAAAAAATAAACGGATCACACTCAACAACTTTTGATCTAATCGGATCTTCACGTAGGACTCAATCATAATGGTTCGAGGAGGTGGCCTCAATGCTAATTAATAGTACAGAGGATATTTTAAGTTACAAAATCTGGCACAAAACGTATTTCTTTGAATTCATAGCATTCAATTAGCATATTAGAGACCTCCTTGAACCATTAAGATTAAGTCCTAGAACATGAAGATCCAATTATTATATCAATAGTAAGTCAGGATGCTACGTTTTTTTTTATTTTGCGCACTGTACTGACAATACACCTATCATAAAAAAGGAGGAAACAAATCAAAGAATTTGAATACAACTCACTTTTTTTGCAGAACAACAAACAATATTTTTAGGAGAGACATCCACATGGAAAAGGAAAAAAATATACCATTAGCAAACTTTATACATACAGCACTAAATATAATGCATTTACTTCCAGTAGGGATGAAAAAAATATTCGGCCATTTTGCCAAAAATTCATGTGACTGAATGTTCTACAAGATATTTTTTTTAACAAAATATTTTTAAGAATTCGAATAGATTTACTGAAAAATAATCTAAAATCGTAATTTTAAGTATATATTATAAGAAATAGTCATTACACATATTTTTTAAGTTCTAAAAATAAAGTGCTTAAATTTATGTTCTGAAAGACAAATTGAAAAACGAAATTTAAAGAATTGAATTAAAGAATTAGATTACTTTATACATAATCGCAAGTTTTTGTGCTGTTGCTTTTTTTAAATTTTATTCAGACAAGTCAACGTTTCTTATAGACTTTATTCCTAAATTGCTATTTTTTTCCTTGTACAGTATTATAAAAAACTGTGGTTTTTAACATTAAAGCTTTGTTTTAAGAACTAAGAACAATTGTTTTTTTCTGTTTCTTTTCCGTTTTTTCGAATTGAAAATCTGATTAAAATCTGTAAATTTATTTAGTCACAAAAAATAATCACAATAATTTTTGATAAAGATATTGGTATTTAGCCAAATCACAATTTGTTCCATCCATACTTATTAACAAGGAAGATTTTATATAATATTTGCATTTTCATCATTCCTTATCGCTGTGCTGAATTTTATGGCAACACAGTAAATAATTAATTGATTTTCAGAGATTTTATGTTTTTTGGGCACCAGTGTAACAGTTTTTGAAAAATGCTTATTAATGAGAAATTTAAAACGAAAAAGTATGAACACAAGAATGGTTGAAATAAGTTTATAACAATTTTAGGTAAAAATTTCTGGTTTGAAATAAATAAGGTAAAGTAGATCAGAAATTACATCACTAAAAATGATAATTATCACCATTAAATTTTAATTCATTTTTCACCTTAATAAGTTTAAATTTTTTTCCAAATTAAAACCTATTGCATAGAAATGAAAGAAAAAATAATTTTTTTGATTTTCCCTCTGATTAGATATTTAAACTGAGTAGCGTAATACTACTGTATATATTTTGGAAAAGAGTGCATGATAATACAAAGTTTTATAGTAAGTCATATCTGTAGCTTATAGACATGAAAAACCATACTGTCATAATACACATAATTTTTATATATTGCAGTTAGCTGCAATATGCACAACTCATGGGTGTTGCAGGGCCCAACCTTTGAGGGAGAAAAAATCAAATTAAACTATCACGATATAGTTTTCTAAATTTCACACCATGAAGGGGAAAAAATTCTTAGATATATTCAATATCTGCAAAAGACTTATTATTTTTTCATCTCTTTTTTGTTTTAACTTTAAGTAATTAAAATTGATGAAAATTTAGTCTTTTTTTTACTGTATAGTCATCAATAAACAATGCCAAATAAAATCGGTGACTATTTACTGTGTTCACCAATTAGGCCTATGGTGTTCTAATATTAGAACAAATGCTCTGCGCTAAAATATACATATCAACACTCTCTAGAGTAAATTCTGAAGCTCACTCTTAAAAAAGAAAAAGTTAATCACCATGTATTTGATTTAATATAAGACACATTAATGTTGATAATAAAACATCAATGAGATATAAATTGTTTCTAGAAAATGTGACATTGTTTTTGAAAAGCAACATGGCCACCTATTATAAAAACAAATAATCTGTGTTAAAAACACAGATTATATATCTACACTTCCTAGAGCGTAAACATTATCCTTAGTTAGAGAGTAAATTCTGAAACTCACTTTCAATAATGAGATGAAATAAAAGTTAAACATGAAGTTCTTTATTATACACTGTGTTTTACATTTAAACACATTAATTACTCGCATTAATGCTGATAATAAAATTGCAATTTTTATAATTATAAAACTTAAACTCACCAAACTTTCTGGCTGAAGAATAAGTGACATCTAAGAATAGAAAAAATATATATATATATTAGTCAAATAATAAGAGGGCTTTGTTTCAACAAGTATTTAAATGAAAGAAACAAAATTTATATCTCTATATAACATAAAATGGTAAAATTCTAAAATAATTCTCATTCACAGTGTTCTTCCAAAATTATTTTTGAAAGGTGAACCATCTTGCCTGCCCATTCACATAGAAAAATGCAACCTTCCTGCCCTTTTTGTTAAAATGAATGTTGATCTTCCCATACAGAAAAAATAATGCTATTATTTAAATAAAAATTATGTAATAGAACCAATTTTAGAAGCTTCAGATAGTCACAGATACTGCAAACTATTTTTTTTTATGCTAATTTAATATTTTGAACAATGTTATTTGTATGAAAATCTTTTAAGCATTTATACAAATATTTTTTTAATATAAGAATAAATAAGTGCCCTTCAAAACTAATGTTGCCTTAATTTAGGCACAAGCAAAGTACCCTGTCTCTTTTTACTTCTAGGGAAATCTCTGTCCTCATTGTTGACGGTCCATTCTTATAAGTAAAAAAATAACATTGTATGGTTCTTTGACCCACTGACGGTTCTTCTCATAAAAAGTCTCATTTTAGCCTGCAGTCTTCTCCTCATAGCAAAACCAGTTTTTTCATGTTATTAGATAGAAAAATAGCAGAGAAACATTCTCCTAGTTTTGCCCATTTGCTGAACCGCAAATGGGTTAATTTAAAAAGGTGATCTAAATTTCTTTGCTTTTCATCAGTTTGATTAAGTAAAAGTTAATTAGTTAAGGTATTTTTTGCCAGTGAAATATTTCTTTCTTATGTAATGAAATTTAATATTTATTTAGCATCCTTCATAATTTTATTCTCAGCTAATATTACAAATTGCATTAAATTAAATTTCTAATAACAGGTTTAAAACTAAAAGCAATGGTGTTTATTTTATTATAAGGTACTCCGATGATATTACCTTATTCTGCAACATTTAGAATAAATCTGTTTATAACAGTATCTGAACTATTCAATTATATATTTACTTCAATTATCAAAAATTCTATCCAGTCTAGGTATGTTATTGAAATAATTTTTAAAACCATATCTCAATTACTTAAGTCATGAGTCTTTATTTATTAATGTTAAAGATTTTTAATTACAGGTATTTTTAAAAAGTTGTAAGAAATTATATGCTAATTCAGTAAGAAGGATTTTTCTATTGGCCAGAACTGTATTTACTTTTGATATGCATCGTTTGTACAACCCAGATTTTTTGTGGACATGGATTATGGCAAAAAATAAATGAAAGATTAGACAGTTGGGCTTTTTTTATGATATTTTAATTCACACATTTTACTTAATATTAGTAATGTCATGCATAACATATTTCCTAATATTTAAAAACCAAATTATCATACTTAATACTTTTTCAATAAATAAAAAAATCATTAATATATAATCTTTTAAAATCACAACCTTGAATTGAGTGCAGAATAAAATACCATTTTGTGTATTGGATTCTTTCTTTTCAGAATGGCAAAGAAAAAGAGCCTTGACATTAAATTTAATCAATTAATAGCCAATATATGGATTCCTTAACTTTCCTAGACAAAACCTGCGCTAGTAAACACATTGCACTTGCATTTTTGATTTTTTCGTGGACGAAGGTGTTATGATGGGCCTGCAGCCACACCTTCCGTGCTATTTTTTAAATTCAAGGTTGTAGTATGAAAAGATTAGTTAAATTAATGATTTTTATTTATTGAAAAAGGATTAAATAAGATAATAATTTGGATTTTAAATGTTAGGAAATATCTTATGCATATTTCAGAAAGACAGGGACTAATTTAAAAGTGGCCCTATAGATTGTGCTTTTCAAGTTTAACACTCACTTTTTTATTTATTATTTAAAATCCTCTATTTGTCAGACATACTGAAAATATAAATGCAATATTTATATCAAGTTTCTGACTCAAGTTTATAAAACGAAATTTGAATTGCAAATGATTTGATTTAGTAGTTAAAAGGGTTAAGTTAAAGCAAACAGTTCTTTGTAAAAGTTTACAATTAGAATATTGTCTGAAGTAAAAATAAGCATGAACAGGGTTTACTGCAAGTCCTACAACATTGAAAAGTCAGACAGAACCTTTAAAAAAAATGGGTTCCCAATTTTTTTTTAACAAAGTTAGAAATTAGTTATTTTAATAGCTACTACTGCTGAAAGGTGCTTAGTATTACTAATACATGGTTACCTAATATAATAATAGCTTTTTTGCAGGCTACAAAAATGGAATAGAATTAATTTATCTCACGTTTATAAATAAAAAGTAAGACATAGGAAATTTAACAGTAAAATTACGAAGTTAGTGTTATGCCTATCATTTAGTACTGACTAGTGATTAATCATATTTTACACTATATATATGTTTCATTTCAATAAAATAGTTTTGTTTGAAAGTGATTTATTACTGTAAAAAGTTTACTAACATTCATTATTTTAAAATATATTTCAACTCCAAATATTTTATACAGTACTATAAAAATTTTAACATTATGGCGGAAACAAAGATTCAATTGGCACTCAGAGGAAGATTTACGTACCGCCAAGTTTTGGCAAATTAGAGGCAGCAACGCTAAAAACTAAAATAAAAAAACATCTAACACGAGGACTAACTTGGAGGGCATAACTTTGTATACACCCCTGGGCAAATCTCTACATTTGTTTTAAAATTACAAGCTTAAAATTTGGCACCTTGGCGATTGTAATTGGCACGATATATCACAGTTCTTAAATGTCCACCCAAAAAAGTAAATATAAAAAGCTATAAAACAATGTTCAGATTAAACTCCTATAAGCACATTAAAAACCGGCAGAAGATTACAAAAAATAATTAAACTTGTTTGATTTCGATAACCCGGTAATATTTTTTCATTGTAAGAAATGGAAGTTTCACTACATTCAAATAGCGTGAAAAATAATTAGAAGAAAAACTTTCTAAATTCTCACCAGTTTTGGGAGTTTGCATTTTATTAAAATATTTATTCAATCAAGACATTAAAAAAATACAAAATTGGTAAAATAAAATAAAAAAATCACAAAATAGAAACCGTTGACTTAAAAGTTATATGTCAAATGTAAACATTGCAGAGAAGCTTATAAACAGCCGCTTGGTGGCTGATGGTTCTGTTCCATGACACGAAATCTCCAATTTTATCTCTCTTAATCCATAAAAGCTACAAGCGAATTTAAATGAAGCGCTTTGAAATGTATCGTCAGCATCACTATCTCAAAAAAAATGCTAGATAAATTTTTTTTCACTTATTTGAATTTAATTAATGAAAAATATGTTCATTAAAAATTCTTCGTTAGAGGGTCAATCACTGTCATCATTAAATCACCTTTTTCACTTGCAGACAATCCTTTAAGCTGAAGAAGTTCAGACTGATATACAGATAGACGTTAAAACGAGGAGAAGAATTCATGCTTAGAATAAAAAGTTTGACCTGGATCATTCTGACCATAAAATAAATCTAACATTCCGTAACTAGATGGATGTCGGAATGTAAGTAGACTGCAAATTTTCTATTTACTTTTTTAACATAATTATCAACATAGCTTATTTAATAATTAATAGTTAGTGTTATAATTATTGTGCAGGTCAATTCTACGAGCTGGAGTAATTCTTGTACTAAATAGGAGAGTGCGAATTAGTATTTAAATTTAGCTCAATAGCTACAAAGTTCGAAAATAACCAGAGTTGATATTTTGTTCCAACAAATACACCCCCCCCCCACACACACACACGTGAATCATCTTTCTTTCAGAACACTGAAAGAAATTGTGCAAAATGAAAGAAACTAAAAATGACCAATACGATTTGCAATAAGTATTATAAGAATGCCTTAAAGGGGGACAATTTTTTATATTAAATTTTCTATCTGTCAATTTTAAAAATTTCTTAAGATGAGAGCTCTCAAATAAATGAGAAAGGGAAAATTTATTTCTTCTGCTGAAAAAAACTGTTTCTACTCAAATCTGATTATTGTTAGGAGCATACAGGGTATCCGTTCACCTGGAAAGTCACAAAAAATTCTAGGAATTAGTCATGAATTTGAAAATCTAAAATGTGGCAGATACCCTGAGTATATTTCGAGAATATTTCCGTATCTTGATCTGGTGTGCCAGTGATAATCGCCATGGTGCAAAATAGTTTGAAAATGTACTATTTTTAAAGTAAGAAAAGTGTTGAGGTTAAAGAGTGAGGATGATTGCAAGTTATACCCTTCCAGTAGCTCTGATGTTTTTATAGGTTTTTCACGAACTGCTGCCCGGAAATTGCCAAGACTTAAAATGATTATGCTGCCACAGATCATGATATAGAAATATTCCTAATATTTCTGTATTGTGATCTTTATCAAAATAATCACTAAACATCATATAAAAACATATAAACTTTAAAAAAACTTTCAAAAGATACAACTTGTAGCCACTTCTTGGCAAACCTCTACATGTCTTTTTCTTTTTTTTTGTTGTTGAAAAATTAAAATTTAATTAGTAATGAAATTTGCAAATTTAAAATCCATTTGGGGGATATTTTTGTATATTGATCTGTCACATTAACTAAATTCACCAAGGTGTGATTCAACCCAGGTGTTCGAGGAAGTGCATAAAAAGATAAAATTGTCAGCAGGGATGGGGCGGAGCATGGCTTAAGAAGAGGCAGAAAGTATCAAATGATGCTGCTTTAGATTCTGGGGTAATTGTTCTTGTGTCTTAATAATATTACTATAATATTTATATATAAATTACTTAAAAATAATATTTGATTCATTTTATTAAATTATTTGAAACTAAATTATAATAAACTTTTAAATTAATTAAACATTATATTTGTTTTCATTTTCTTATCACTTGAAAATAAATTATTAAATGTTTTAATATCATATCACTTAATTATAAATTGCTTGATGATGTTCAATTTAATTTTTCAACTATTCAAAAACAAAATAATTAATTTTACCAAAATATTATGTTTTAGTCTTCAACTTCTAAGTAATTAAAAAATTGAATCAGAACCAAAAGTTAAGTCAATTAAGAATAGAACTAAATAGAAATAATTTTCTTGAAAGAAAAAACAGGGTAAAGTTAAGTATCTTTATAATTTAAAAATGAAATGTTTATATCACTTATAATTAAATAATAAAGCATGAACTAAGTTTTGTCAATGAATAACTGAAAACACATCATGAAATTTAATTATTTTTGGACAATTAAAAATATATTTCTTTAAACCAATTGAATATACACTTGTGCACCTTCTCTACTGTGGCATTAAATTTATATTTCTTTTTATTCCTATTCCAAGTGAAAAAAAATGTTAAAAATTCTACTACACTGCAAAAAGTCAGCAACTCACGAAATTAGGAAACTATAATTTGGACCATGTGTTCTTTATTTTATGAGATAAATAGAGAAGCTAAAAAAATCTCCTTTTTTTAAAGATAATTCGGCCTAATAAGCAGTGATGCCAACTAATGAACATTTTACCAAGATAGAAGTCTGAAGTATGGACCGTATTTCAGACTTCTATCAGACATGTGTTCCTTATTAGATATAGGGAAATTATACTTTTTAATTATCAGGATAGTTAGGAGTTAACTCAGTTGACAGTCATTTCTACATGTGTATTTTTTTATAAATTTAATAGAAAAACTTAAGAAGTTACATTTTGACTTTTTGTAATTATTGGGTAGGTAATACCCCCAATCGATAGTAACATCTAAATGACATATTTTCAAAACAAACCAAAGTTAAAGACAAACCAGCTGGTGAAAAAAAAAAGTCGTTTAGATAATTTGCAGCAAGATAAGTTTATGAGAATTATAAGAAGATGTGATTCAATCTATTTTTTTAGTATTATTTGCTTAATATATATTTAATCATTGATTTAATACTTTGTTAAATATCTTAATTTTTTTTTAAATTGGTTTGCTCTTTCAGTGCTTTGCTCATTCATAAGTGAATTGCTTATTAATCTTGCTGAAGATTTGAACATTTCAGATTAAGAGTGGATAAGGCCCGGTTTAAACTTAAAGCCACTTTAAATATTAATCACAATAGCTAATAGGGAATTTTTATGTTTACTTTAAATCACATTAGCTTATGGGGAACTTTTATTTTCAACTCCATTCTCTATACTCCAAGAGCCAGCTATTGATTATGAATTAATAGCATTTTTTATGTATTACTTGGTTGTTGAATTTAAAATATAGTTAAAAAGTATATTGATAGTGTAGTAAAATTTTATTGCACTATAGACATTAAAAGACAACACTTGATGCTCTTTCGTTTCATTTATGAGAATAGTGAAAAATCACAAAACATTTAAAAATGAGTTATTCAGTTATTTTGAGAGCTGAACTTCTTTCTTTATTTATATTCTTTGATAAAACAAAAAATTAGCGTTAAAATTAGATCTAGTAACACTACTAAAAATAACAGGAAACTTCTAGTTACTTTTAAAAGCTTTTTATACTAAGTTAAAATAGGTGGTCTTGCAGTTAACCTTTTATCTTAACTAAATAAATAACATAAATGTAGCACAGAAAAAATATTCTGAAACAAAAAACAAATAAATTTTATTGCTTAATTTAGCGAAAAAATCTCACCTTGTGAGAAAAAACACAAAAGAAAGCTTCAACTAAAAGGAAGAAAAAAATGTTCTACTAATTCTTTCAAAAAACAAAGAGAAAACGTGAACCACTAATACAATATGTCCTTTTTTAATTTTGTGTTTTTGCCAATCTGGTTAAATATGACTCGTCAATCTTCAGCAGCAATTTAAATTACGTTCTTAGTTGAGAATAATCGTCTGCTACGATGTCAATCTTCAACAGGTGGTGAAATCTATATTGATTAAAAAATGATGTAGCATATTAATATTTGAAGCCCTCTCTAATTGAGTAAATGCTTCCAATTGCAAACTTGGATGAACCTAGAAATTTGACTTTTTAAAAATGACTGGAAAGGTCAACAATTAGGAAACAGTTTAGTTTATAGGAAATTGGTGAGGAACTATTTTGCTGAATTGCAGATTTTAACCATAGCAGACTAATGCAAAAAAAGAAAATAAATAAATAAATGAATGTTTTGGAGAATTCCAACAAAATTTTAACAGTTCTGAGCAATGTTTAATGCATATATATATATATTTGGGGTCCTAAGCTGCACCTGTCTTGTGTAAATCCAGACTTGGGTTGGGCAGTTTAATCTTCATTTGAAAATCTTCTGGAAAGAAATGGTGCTGCTGAATGAGCTCAGTGCCTACCTAACTTCCCTTGGTTATGGGTCTGAGAATTATATTAAAAAAAAAGAAGAAAAGAAATTAATTTAGGTTATAAATCTTGGATCAAGGTGAACCTTATTAATTTGAGTTTATATATATATATATAATCTTTTGGAACCAAATTAACGTAACTGTAATTATTTAATTATTGCTATTAAATTTTATAAATCCCTTTTTTTAATGTCCATTTGGACTAAATCATCGAAAATTAAGAGCCAATAACTAGTTGCATTGTTTCACAACAATGTTTTTGCATCCATTTAAATGGAGCTATAATACCAAAAATTATTTCAAAATATCTCCAAAGAAAACTATCCTATTGTTTCTTTGAAACGATGACTTTCTTTTTTACTGGCTTTAAATCTCCACAGTTATACTATGTCTGCTGTCTATTGTGCACTATCTATTGTCTTTTGAAAAGCAATGAAATGTAAATTTAGATAGTTTCGTTTGTTTTAACCATGCTTGCTATTAAAATGCAGCAACAATGTATTTAAAAATTTCTTTTTTGTTCTTTTGTTTTCATTTTTTAAATTCTTTTTGATCAGAATTAAAGAAGCAAAGCTGTTTCCAAAATAAAGATCCTACTCAATACATGTATATATATTTTCAGCATAAATCTATGCAAAAAATACTTTTCTTTTTGGTTCTAGGCCATCCTGTTGTAACACCTTATTTTTGTAAAAGAAAAATATTTTTAACTTTATTTATTTTTGCCTTTTTCTGTCCTAAAATCCCAACCACTTTTAATACAAAGATATTGGATTACTTCCCTGTTTATGCTCCCAAATAAGTATGTTGTAGAGATTAAAATATTTAAGAATTGTAAACTGTTACTTTTGTCCAGAACTAGCATAATAATAATCCCCCCCCTACTTTTTACAGAACATGAAGAGAAATGAATCCTAGTCTGCTGAACAAGATTTATTCCATATACATTGCAGAAGATGTTGGTTCAAACACAATGGGCTGAAACATCTTGTAAATATGACTTATTCTGCTCTAGTAGTTTTAAGAACTCAATGTAAAACCTAGTCAGTGTTCACCATAACTCTGACAAATGTTTAAGATTGTTTAGACCGGAGACAATGATTTTCTACTTGCTTTTGCATATTGCCAGGTTTAGTTTATGCTATAAATCTTTTTAAACTAATTGTAAATAAAGTTTTTTTTTTTTTTTTTTTGTCTAGCTAAAATTGTTGAACATCCTTTAAAATTTAAAAAGTGACAGAAGAATTTGCTTTATTCAAAAATAATCTTAAAATGCATCCTTCAAAATAATCTTCATACGTTTAAACTCCTAGGAGACAAGACAATAAATCTTGTATTTGAAGGTCTGTTGCTTATAGATCCACTTGACTATTCTTTTGAATGAAAGTGATCTTCTAAAATGTCTTTCTTCAGGTCTTAAAAAATCGGTAAGTCACAAGGGGAAAGATCTGGACTGTATATGGGATGTCTAAATGTTTCTTAATCAATTTAAATAAAATTAAGTTAAGTAGAAAAATACTAAATCAAGTCTTTGAGATTACAGAGAATTTCTTCATGCATATATTAATTTTTTGAATAGCTATTTCATATATCTGCACGTATCATAGTTTCAAAAAATCGTGACTTCTGCAACTTGCTTCGAAGTATAAATAATTTCTATTTTATGACGAACATATTAAATAAATAAACATCCTTCAAAACAAGCACAACGTATTAAAATCTTGGGAAACTGTGATATGGAGCAGCATTTTCACTTTTTCAAGAATTTTCACAGTCACCGAAATATTAAGTTATTATTTTTGTAATGTATTTTTGTAAATAAGACTCACGATGTGTGATTTTAAATCATGTGTATATAATTTTAAATTGTGTTTGCATTGGTCAGAAAAAGCCTTAAAATTAATCTCTTTCCCCCCTTTTTCTGTGGAATTCAAGAAAGACAAACTTTCCTTGAAGAGCTAGATTTTTTCTGTTTTAGTAGGGTGACCCGGGGTAATTCCCGATCACTCTGTTTCTGGGGTAAATAATGATCACCTAAGTTTTATTTGAATAAAAAAAAAATTTTTTTTTAGAAATTTGAGGCATGGACAAGAATGCTTGTACATTTTACTAAAGTATAACTACATTTACTTAATAATAGTTTTTTGTTTAATCTAACAAAATAAGTATCTTTTAAACTGCTTTCTGTATTTTCCATTTCAAACATGGGCTTCAAAATGTGCACATTTCTGCAAAGATCCCTCTCCTTCTCTTAATAATGAATATTTTGAGTTGCTTTCTTTTTCTTTGATATAAAAATAGTGTAAGCTTTTGTTTAATTGTTTCACATCTACTGTTGTAAACATTATAATTAATTATAGGAAACTATAATTAATTATAATGTTTACAACAGTATTGATCATTGGGGTAATTCCTGATCATTGTCATTTTTTCTTATAAATAGTATAAAAAATAGCTAATTGTCTTTTCTTAAGTAACAGTTCATATTTATTAAGTGGAACAACTATAAAATATATTTTAACTGTAATCACAAAATTTGTTTTTAACTGTATACAAGTCAAATGTGTTCTGATTTGCACCATATCTGGTTTGTCTTAGCTTTCTTCTATCTTAATTTTATGTGTGTACATTGCTAGAATTTGTAAGTTTATAAATTAGCCCAATTTAAATATGGTAAGAAATTATAAGCCTAAAAAGGATACTTAGCTTCTAGAAAGCAAAATTAGTGCATTTCTTTTAATGATTGAAAATGAAAATTTCAATGTGAGAGCTGCTGTCAGAGCTGTTGGCAAACCTTACTTAACTTTACACTCTCACTTAATGAAGTTAAAAAATCCAGCAAAAGTAACCTACGTGGGATCTCTTTCTTATATTCCAGCAGAACATTAGAATGAGTTGGCTGCTTGCCTAAAATGCATGGCACAATGCAAAGATTTTTGGAAAATTTAAAGTGTTAATCTTTGTTCTTGCTTTTAAATAAATCGTTTTATTAGCTGCTTAAACATATCTCTTTGGTTTATTTATTTGATCTTGATGTCTTATTTGTCAATTACCATTGTATAATTATTTTTGAACTGCCCCTTTACTATAAAAACTGGTGATCAGGAAATACCCCAGAAATGATCAAGAGAAGGGGTAATTCCTGATCACTAAAAATTTAAAATCTTTTAAATTCTAATTAGATTTTCAAACAAGAAAAGGTAGCATAGGACTCATCTCATATAGCCTCAAACTTCCAGTAAATATTAAAATTCTATCTTAAATAGTTTTTTCACAAAATAGATGTTTGCATTTTTTGATCAGGAATTACCCCAGGTCACCCTAATAGTAAAAAAATTTCTGTGATAATGACAAATTAGTAAGTTGTTAGCAGTAGTTTTTTGCCGTTTTAGCTCTTAGCAGACTTAGTGTTCTTGTGAAGATTTAGGTTTCAAAGTGAACCATTTATTTAATTTGTTATGTTTATTTTTCGAATTCTGTATTTTTGTGGTGCCTTTACCATTAAAATTTATAGAATAGATTTCAGAGATTCCTGTTGGTATGTTTCAATAAAATAAATTGTCATACTATCCTCAATTTTTCATAAAAATGTCGCTATTATGAGGCTCATAGATTTAGTGTTTAGAAAAACTGTAATGTTTGTGAATTCTTTAGTTATGAATATTCTTTATTATTCTTTCAGAAGTAATTACTTATCATTTCTTTTTTCATTTAGTTAATTATGTCTTCTGAGAGTTTGCCTGGACATTCCACTGAGAGCAGAAGTATTCCCGATTCTGACAAAAGACTGCAGTCATTTTTCTCATCTGTCTTCAGTTCTCACAACACTTTTAATCATAAAAAATTATTTACCACAGCAAATGATGACAAACAGTGGAAAAGTGAAAAATGTCAAAACTTTCTGAGCTCAGTTATTGGCTCAAACCAAGGTCTTTTATCCGATTTGTCCTCCAAAATAGAAGCTGCACTGAGCTTGAGTTTGGATGACTCAGACACCTCTTCCAAAAGTGATAATTCACGCAAGCATTCAATTGTAGATAATGTCTCTAACAGTAGTTCACAAACAGATGTACAACGTGTCAGCTTCACAAAATCAGAGTGTGTTTCCCGACGCAGATACACTAAAAGAAAGGGGCATAAAGACCGTTCTGTGTATGGGCAGCCTGAAGTGAACTCTTTTGATTTAAAGCAAAAGTCTTGGAAGGATTACTCGCAAGAATCTTTGGACACTGTCGACAGTGGGCAATGCAGCAACTTGTCTGCTAATGCAGATTACAAATCGACTAGTAATGATCCCCTATATGTATTCCGCCATCCAGAGTCGATCGGTATCGGCAGTGAATCTGATCCCTGTGAACAGAGTACTGACTCTTCAGATGCAGAGTCTTTAACAGAAAATTTTGGAAAATCTGCATCTGGAACTTCTCTGCAATCGTGGACATCCAGCAATGACAGCCAAACAGATGATCTGACACTGGAGTTCATGAAAATTTTTGTGAGAAAAATTTTCTCTAACGGGTAATACAACCTTTATCACATTAGAGTAAATGCTGTGTAAGAAATTTTTAGAAATGGATTCTGTGAAACGAAATTACAATGGAGCCTTTTAGTATCAGGGTTGGCTAGGTCTGATCCAGTGGGTTTTTTTTTAAAAAAACAACAACATTCCATTTGAAACAGGGTTGGGGTTTTGGACAGGACACATGGGTTTTACTGTCCTTAACTGACTAAAAGTGTCCCTAAACTGACTAAAAGTGTCCTGAAATGTCGTAAAAGGTAAAAATTCTATATGTGTAACCATTGTATGGATAATAATTACATTTATTAATAAATATTTAATAATACTTTTTATATAATTTGTTTTAACTTATTAAAGGAAAATAATGTAATAGGAAAAGATTTATAACTTTTGAAGCTCCACAAGTTAATGAACAACAAAAGTAAATACCTTATCCTTTAAATATGCTTTTAATACTGATTAATAATGTTTTTGCATAAGGATAAATAATGCAATATTAAAAATGATGATAAACTTTTTAAATAAAACAAACTTGTCTTCGTTCTGTTTCGTGTTCACAGATTGACCTTTTATTTTTCACAATATTTTTTTTAAATTGTGACATAATTTGAATTAATGGATTTTCGACTGTTTAAAGGCAATTTTGAACAGGACGGTTTAAACTGTGGATTAATCCATTCTGTCCTAAACCTTGCCAACTCTGATTTAAAAAGATTGGCAAAGTTCTGGTTTTTTCAGACATTTTTTTTTTTTTTTTTTTTTTGATAAACAAAGCATACATGATAAATTGAGTTATATTTTTATACATGTTTGTTAAAAAATAGAATATAAAACTGTTAAGTAAATAAACTATATGCAGTCTTAATGGAGTCAAATTGTTTAAAAGAAATTAAAATAAGTTTGTCATGATATTCTCTATAAGAACAGATCCTTTGGAAGTAACCTTAAACATAGAATTTGGAAAAATGCATTAGATTTCTAATTTACATAAACATGCTTTAAAACCTAATACACATACAATACATACAATTTTATGAATTCACTGATCTCTATTGTTATTTAAACAATGGAATCTTTGTAATGTGGGATATAATGACTATGAAGTTTCACACTCTAAGGGTTCCATAGCAAGAACAAAATTTATTTTATTGATATTTGCGTTCAGAACCGCAATTATCCTTCTTGTTGAACTGGCAAACGATTAACATGTCCTTCAACATTGTTAATTAGCACAGACTGATGGTCAATTCTTTTCCCCTAATAAGATCTTTGGAGGTATGCAAAGCTGTTTTCAATATTAAGTTATAGAGGATTACTGAGAAAATCCATTTCAAACTTAGCTTTGCAGATATGCAAATTTGCTTAGTGAATTATTAATTACAGTTGAAAATTTAACTCTACATATTTTTCCCAATCTACAGTTTACTTCCCATCAAGTCTAATTATTATAATTAGTTATAATATTTATTATAATTTTATTACTAATTAAAATTAATTTTAATTATCTTAGTGGCAAAATCAAGGTGACATTGAGTTCCTCTGAACGTTAAATTTCTTGCGTAAGATTTTTCCTTTGAGAAGTAAAAAGTTTCAGTTTTCTTTACTGCAGATATTTTAAAAAAAATATTTATTCTAAGAATCATATTTATTCTGCAGAATTATATTCTAAACACGCCTTTCTCAAGCATGAGTGGGGAGAGAAATACTCATGATTATTCTATCTTTATTTGAGAATAAAAAAAAATTCCATAATGACTGGCTTCAGCTAAAATTTCAAAAATATAATATATTAATATAAAAAAATTCTTAATTCTTGAAATTTTAAAAGATAGTTTGCTCTAGAAGTCATATTGTTTCTTTTATCTTTCTTTAAAAAAAAACATATTTTATATTTTATCAAAATATGATTGGGAGAGGGGATTTTTTTTACAAATTCAGATTTTTTTAAAAACTGGTTGCTGTTTTTGTTATTTTTTTAAACTTTATTTCCAATTTTTTGTAGCTTAAAAAACCGTTAACGATTTAACATTCACATAAAATCTAAATATATGTGACCTAAAGTTATCATTAAAGTAAAGCTTATTTTGAGATATAATGTGTTTGTTTTATTTTCCATAATTTTAGATAGTCGTAAATTTCTTTGATTTAAATATTCAATTTGCATTTACATTGCTCAATAAAATATTCATTTGTTTATTTTATTCCACAAGCATTGCCATTTATTTATTTTGAAATAAACCTTTGTATTATGTGTTGTGTTAAAAAAATATCATTTCTCCCTCATCTTTTTATTCACTATTTATTTATTTATTTATTTATTTTGTTTTTTTAAAAAATACCAGTTTAAAATTCTTCAGGTTTAAGGAAAGCAATTTTTTTTTTTTTTTTTTTGCAAATACAGTGAAACCTCCTATTATGGACACTCCTACAAAACGGAGGCCTCTCAATACGGACATATTTTTAATTCCCCTGGAATCTTCTATGAACAAACCATTATGTACATTCTCCGCAAAGCGGGCACTCCTGTGACCGGACGCGCGGGCAGTCATTTTGGCCCTGAAACGTTATTTTCTATCTCTTCAAACCAGACACTACTTTTTCTTAATTTGAAAAAAAAAAACTGTTTCTGCTTTAAATTGCAAGGAAAAAAATGCATCTTTTTGCCATTTTTAAAACATGTAATTTTTTTGCCTTATATATAACTAAAAATATTGTGAAGCTATTTCATTACTGAAGAATCAATCTTTCGCCTGTCACCTTGTGTTATCATTGAAAAGAAAGGAGAGAAAATGATACTGCTCTCCTGAAATAATTTGGACAGCGGGATCTTTTCATCTGGACCACACAGGTTATGAGACCCCTCAAGTTGAAATGACATCTTAAATGCTCTCAATGATTCTTCCCCATTGGAAATTTCTTTAATTTTCTTATCAATTTGAAGACTCTATTTAATACAGCTGGGTAAAAAAGAGAACTGAAACACAATCTTTTATGTGTTCATATAAATGAAACACTTATTCAGACACTTGATAGCTGATCACTTGTGAATAATCAACTCCATAGGTCCTCATGACTTAACTGTGAATGCAGTGGCGTACCTAGGGGGGGGGCGGTGGGGGCGGTCCGCACCGGGCGGCACTTACTTTGGGGCGGCATTTTTTATATTTACTTATAGTTGTAAAAAGCAACTTATTCATTTCATATTTATTTTCTTTCTTGAATAATAAATGATTATTATGATTATTATAAGTTTAATATTTGGTTTATATAAATTATGATTAACTATATGATTTTGAATATTATTCCTCGGTGTATATAAATGCATTTTAGTGTAAATTTTGAATTCTAATTCAAGAACAAGATAATAATTTTATTTTATTGTATTCATTAAAATTCGTTGAATTCGTAAAAGGATCTTTACGATTTTGTTCGGCAATTTTTCCTAACTAAAATTTTTTGATATCAGTTTATAAATGTCATTTCTTTTGAAAAGTTTATATGATTACTTTGAAGTGATATATCAATATTTTTTTAAATCATCGATTTTTCTTTTGAAAAGCTGGGCCGGCGGGAAGGCGGAAGACCTAGCAGACCGCCGGTCTGCTAGGTCTGTAAAGCATTAGGGCGCCGGCATAAGAACTATCTTTTTCAAACAACAAAATCTAAACGAGACAAAACAAAAATACTGACGAAGTTACAATTTCAGGAATCGCAAATAGATAAATATACTCAGTCCGTTTTGAAGAATTGTATTTGGAATGATAAATTGCTTATAAACCATTTTGTTCATTCGCGATTCAATCTTTTAACAGTGAAGAGTGAAACAAATTATTAGGGTGCCAGTGCATTTGGAGAGTTTATTATAGGTAAGTATATTATATTACGTATTATAGATATAGATGTTATTCTAAATGCTATTCAGAGTAGTAAAATGACTTTGCCGTTTTCTATACATAATATACTATTTATGTATAGAAAACGGCAAAAAACATTTTCCAATGTTGTTCAAGAGGAAAGACCTGCTTCACACACTGGCGAAGAAGTAGAAAGTTCATCAAGTTCTGATGAAGAATCTGCTGCACAAATTATTCCGTCTATTTCTATGAAAGATATTGGATTATGGCCTAACAAAATTGACGAGAATACAAGAGTATTTCTGGTACATCAAGGTCCCTTTGCAATTCAAAATTTGGACGCCGACTTCAGCGAAGGAGTAAAACGTCCTAATAATACAAACAAAGCCAAAGGTGAAACAAGAAAACTGAGTCAGGACTGATTTTTTCAAATTTTGCCTAATGGCGAAAAGCTCTTAAGATCGTGGATGGTATATTCACCATCGAAGAAAAGTATTTATTGTTTCTGCTGCAAACTGTTTGATAATCTTTGTCAAGCAGGTTTTAATACGGAAAATGGTTTTAACAAATGGTGGAAACTTAATCCCAAAATTAGTCAACATGAGGTGAGTCCACTGCACATTCGATCATATTCCAAATGGAAGGAATTAGAAATAAGACTTGGACGTGGCGCAACTATTGACAAACTACAACAAAAGAATATTGATAAAGAAATAAAAAAATGGAAGGAAATTCTAACAAGAATACTTGATATAATTAGATTCTTAGCAAAACAAAATTTGGCGTTTCGAGGACATAGTGAAAGTGTTCATCAGGAAAACATCGATTCAATGGAAAATAGAGGAAATTTTCTTGAGCTTGTTGATTTATTGGCTAAGTACGACCCAGTATTACGAGAACACGTAGTAAAAATTAAGATGGGTAATAAATATAGTATCTCTTATTTGTCGCCGAAGATCCAGAACGAATTCATAGAGCTATTGGGAGGCGCAGTCAGAAAAACAATTATGGATCAAATAAAGCAGGCTAAATACTTTTGTATTATATTTGACAGCACTCCTGACATTTCACACAAAGATCAAACCAGTCAAATTATTAGATATATAGTTATTGATGGTAGCGAAGTTAAAGTTGTAGAATCGTTTATTGACTTTGTAGAAACTAAAGGAAAAACTGCTGGTGAAATCACAGATATGGTTTTAACGAAATTAGAAAATGACGGTTTAGATATAAAAAATTGCAGAGGACAGGCTTACGATAATGCTGCTGTCATGGCAGGAAAGCACAGCGGTGTTCAAACTCGTATTAAAGAAATAAATCCAAATGCAGAATTTGTAGCATGTACAAATCATTCTTTAAACCTGGCACGTTTACACGCAGCTTCTACAGCTATCAATTCCATCACATTTTTTGGAACTATCGAACAGTTGTTTTCGTTGTTTTCTTCTTCCACTCATAGATGGAATGTTTTACTTTCTGTCACTGGTCAAGGTGTTAAAAGCAGTGTAGAAACTCGCTGGAGCGCTAGAGCTGCCGCGGTAACTATAGTAAAAAAACATTGTTTTTACATTTTAAGCGCTTTGGAAAAATTGACATCTGAAGAAGAAAATAGTAAAACGAGATCAGATGCTGAATACTAAAAGAGTACAATTAATATCTAAACAAAATGAACAAAACTTCTTTTAAAAAAATGCGCTAAAAAGCAGCAGAATTTTCAAAAAAAGAGAGAATAAAAATAGAAATAAATGTAGAAAAGGAAAAAACAAAATTAAAAATATGACCACTGAAGCCGACGTCTTCAGGGGGTACCGGCCCCAGTGGCCAAAAAACAAAACCTTTTCTATTGAGGAAGAAGGCAAAAGCCTAAAAACCTTCCTCAGTACCCCGAAGGTTTTGTTTAAAAGTCCAGGAGAAAAAGTTTGTTAAGAAAAGTCCAGGAGTTGTTTTTTTCTCCTGGACTTTTAAACAAAACCTTCGGGGTACTGAGGAAGGTTTTTAGGCTTTTGCCTTCTTCCTCAATAGAAAAGGTTTTGTTTTTTGGCCACTGGGGCCGGTACCCCCTGAAGACGTCGGCTTCAGTGGTCATATTTTTAATTTTGTTTTTTCCTTTTCTACATTTATTTCTATTTTTATTATCAGATGCTGAAGTATTACTCATTTCTATGCAATCTTTTTCTTTTCTATGTTACCTTCATTTATGGGAACCCGTCCTTTTGGAAATTAATGACGCTCAAAAATACCTGCAAATAAAAGGGTAAAATGTCCACCAATGCCATATAAAACTAAATTCTTTGCAAACACATTTCATGGAACAAAGAGATACGCTAGTACAAAACGCTGTTATAGCAGCCAAAATAATTTGTGAAGAGTTGGAGATATCGACTGAGCGTCGAGTTAGAAGGAGAAAAAATATGAGTGGGGAAAATTCGCGAGACGTGGGGCTATCCTTAGAAGAAGAAGTACAAAGAGAAATGTTTTCATCTATGGACAGAATTATAAAGGAAATAAAAGAACGCTTCGATCAGTTGCATGGCCTTGTAAGAAAATATTCGTGTATAATACCGTGTAACCTACTAAATGAAGAATTTGAATGTCAAATAAATGACTTGATTGACATTGATAAAGAACAATTCCATATTGAAAGAAAAAGGATCCAGGTTTTTATGGCTGTATCTACACTAAAAGAAGATGCAAAACATTGGAAAAACGGGGAGAAGGACCCCCTTGATCTGCTAAAATTTATTCAGCAGTATAGGTTGGAAAATTCTGTTCCCAACATTGTAATTTTGTTAAGAATTTTTTTAACAATTTCAATCAGTGTCGCTAGTTGCGAAAGAAGCTTCTCAAAATTGAAGTTGATAAAAAATTATCTTCGTTCTACAATGAGTCAATTAAGACTACAAAATCTTGCAATATTGTCAATAGAACAAGAAATTACAAATAATATAAATTTTGAGAGCATTATACACGATTTTTCTAGTATGAAAGCTAGAAGAGTAGATATTATATAAATATGTTTACGAGTGCATACAAATATGTCTAAAAAAATTTACTCTGTGTATTAATTAATATTGATTAATAACTTAATAATTTATTTATGTGTATTAATTTATAAAAACCACTATTTGATTGACTTATAATAGAAAGGGCGGCAAACTGGAGATCGCCCCGGGCGGCAAAAGTTCTAGGTACGCCACTGTGTGAATGACTGTGAATTGTGGGAGGTTTACTTTCAAGAAGGTATTAACCATGTTCTCTATCAAATGATAGGTAGGTGTAAGGGGATTTAAACCTAATAATTGAAACTGACTGAGGATTGAAAGCTCCTATTCGGTATCGTATGTGTGACTTGAGTATCTATGCTAATAGGAAAATTATACTCATTTATCTGTAGCTACATCTAGAATTATGTATTTATATCAAACTTCTTTATATATTCTTTTTTATCTTTCTTAAAGTTAAAACCGATATCCTCGATGATAGTTATTGTAAATTATTTAATAATTTCTATATCTTTGAAAATATTCTAAAAACAATTTACAGTGTTAAACTTCGTTATTAGGGTACTCTTCTCGTAAGCGGACAACTCTCATAAACGAACGATTTTTTCGGTCCCAAGAATGTCCGCTTAAAGGAGGTTTCACTGTATATTACTAAGTTGACTGATAAAAAGAATTTAGTATCTAAAACAGTGATGCTTATATAGTGATCATATGGCAATACATCATAACTACAATTTACAAGTGTGCATTTTCATGATGAATTGGTACTAACTTAGTTTTTATATTTCAATGACTGTTGACTTAACATTAATTTAATTATGTTCCAAAATTGTCAAATAAACAAATGTTGCATTTCATGTTAGTTTGTTCCGATTTGTGTAATTCTTTCATATTGTTGAAATTTTAATAAACGTTAGTAGATTGTACTAATTTAATGAAGTGTCTCCAATATGTCATCCATGTTAATTTTAACTCTGCATATTCTGACATTGGAAATCAAAGATAAATAAATTATTAAAAAGTCTGTAAAACACTCCCTGTAAAACTTGTGTTTGAATTTTTTTTGTCACCTCCTTAAACAAATTAAATTTTAAATGATTAATATGATTTCGGGAATGAAATCGCCCTTATGTATTCACAACATAAATTTGTTTAATAATTGTCTAAAATTTGAATACTTTTTTTTTTTTTTTTTGCTTTTTCATTTTTAGTTCTTCCATTACCTTTGAAGAAAAAGCAAAGTTTGGAGAGTTATGTCAGTGTGAAATTGGTAGACTCTGGTTTTCACGCTGTGTAAATAGTCAAGTATGTTTTTATTTTTATTGCTGTAAATATTGATGCCGTAGCAAATTACATTGATTGTTTTTCGTTCCTCTATTTAAGAGAGTCCACAACAAATTAGTAAAAGAATCAACATTTTTTAGCTTGGTTCAGTATTTTGCTATAGTTTTGTTTGAATGTTCAGAAGCTGATGACTTTTCACCTGCAAAATCATTGATGAATATGTGTTTCACATTTTATTTTGAAAGTAAGTGCATTTTCAAGTTTTAAAATTGACTATGTTTCATTTCATTCTTTTTTAATTCCATTTTTTATTTGTTTTGTTTATTTGTAATTTATTCTAACTTTGTCATAATACAAAAAAGTCATTTGATCTTAAACTGCATTGTAACTAATGTCCAAGAACAAACTTTTTTTTAGTCATCAAATTTTGTTATCTTTTTCCCTTTAAAACGTTAGAAATTTTGGGATATTTTGTACGCTTTTTAAAGTTTTACTATATTAACCATTTTGAACTTAATACATTTGTTAGAAATAACTTAATGATTGAACAGTAAAAATCATTTAAATAATTATGAAATATTCAATAGTTGAATGTACATCACCTTACTTTAAATCTGCTATAATGGGTTTCAACTTTCAAAAAAAAATTTCAAAATTTTACTATATAGATTAGATGAAAATACATTAAGTCTTTTATGACTAATTTAAAATATACCTAGGATATTTTAAATTAGTCATATATATCAAGTGATCATAAATTCAAAAAGAATTTAAACAAGTTTTTAAAATTCAATAAACAAGTAAAAAAAAAAAACCTTACGTCTCATAATATCGCACTATATAGCAAATGTTAAATGCATCACATCTGTTAGTTGTAATTTTATGTGAAATAACCAATTATAAGTAATTTGAATAATTATACATCTGAAAGCCTTTAAAACAAATTTAAAAAACAAACAATAAAATATCTTATAGTTTGCAAAATTATATTACACAAAGCAATTGTTAGGGCCTAACTATTTTAAAATGTAAATTATTTGTATGATTAAACAGCTAAGAAACTTTAAAATAAATTTTAAAAGAAATTTGTAACAGTAAATAAGTAAACATTTTCAATTTGCCAAAAAAAACTATGAGGATATTACTAACACTTTGTGTTTCTGTTTAGGTACTCATTTGCAATACGCAAATATAAGTAAATTATTAAACAGCTGAAAATTATTAAAATAAATTTTAACTATCAAATAAATAAATAAAAAGGATCTTTTTTTAAATCAGCTGTCAAAGAAAATTAGAAACATAAAAAAAGCAGGCTTAGAGTCAGAATTATTTTACCATATAAATTATATAAATTAAGGATAACAATAAAGCCGTTAATGTTGCACCATCAATGATATATTAAAATTTCTATCCCTAATGTCTTTTAAATGATGCACACTTTAAAATGGTGCACAAATTGTGTATGCCTTACAACTCAAATTTTTTTTAACTATTATTAAAAAGTAATAGATATTAACTAAAAATTATTTTTACGTGGAATAATTGTTGGACAAATGAATTTTGTAATTGCGTCCAAATTTTTTTAAATTCGTTAAAGTTCTTGAGATATGGCGAAATACGCAAGAAGTAAAATTAATAAACAGGGTTCCCACAGTCCTTAAAAGTCCTTAAAAACTGCTTAATTTTTTTTTTTGAAAATTAAGGGCACTTAAAAGTACTTAATTTTGATTCAAGGTTCTTTTAAGAACCTTGAACTTGTTCTTTTAAGAACCTTGATTAAGGACTTTTAAGTCCTTAATTTTTAGTATCACTTGTTGCTTGGAACAATTTTTTTATCTTAGGAAAATATCCACAATTAAAAAGTACGTCTTTTGCCTAGAATGAGACCCTGCATCGAGGGTAGAACATTTTGAATGCCTGTGAGGGTAGGGGCTACAAGCAAGTGGAAGAAAACATGCCCAGTTTTTATTTGACTTATTTTTTGACAATACTTAGGTACTTTATCAGCTGAAGACCTGCATTGACCTACATCCATAGGGTTTCAGAAAGTCAATTCTTCTGATAGCACACGTGATAGCTTTGATACTTTATTCAAATGGGAAATTGTTAGAAATGCCAGGAAAATGTGTTTTTAATAATTTATGGACACTTGATGAAAAATATAAGGAATGGTTAACAGCATCTAGTGATCGTCACAAGACAAAGTAGATTTTTTCATTGTATCATATTTTCACCTGAAATTGAATTTTATAAATGACTACATTTTTTAATATAAGGGATATTACGAATATTCGGCGAATTATAATTTTAATCAGGAAAGTCATTTTTGTCGTTTTATCATCCACACTTTTTGTTTTAAAAAGAGTGAAATGTTTGTTTTCTTTTTTCACTTTTGCTGGGTTTTTTTTATAGCGTGGCATTTTAACAGCGTTTCTAATATATTTTATCTTCGCTTTTTCTTTTAAAGTTATACAGATAATTAGAAAACCATTAAAATAGAAAATTGATTTTCTACGTTGCAAGTTTTGTTTTAAGAATTTAGAAAAATTTTCTGTTTCTCTTTTGCTTTTTTGATTGTGTGTGTGTTTTTTTTATTTTGATAGCATATTTTAGAGAGCCTTCTTTTTCGTCATTTTTTCTAAAACCGGCGATGGGAAACACTTAAAGTGTAATTTTCAACGTTAAATTTTTCTTATAAAAATTTAGAACAACTTTTTGTTTTTATTTCTGTTTGGCTTTCCCATTTTTTTTAAAAAAAAATATCCAACAAAAACTCTTATTTTTGTTATGACGCGACAATTTTAACGAGCATCTTAGACATTTTTAAATCAATGTATCGCGAGTTAACGACTTAACGCACATATCGGCAGGCTGATATAATTACTTTTATTTCAGGTGATGCATCAGGTATCTGGTTTAACGTGCGAGGATTCTTGAATGATGTTCTTGAATGATCTCGTTTTACTATTTTCTTCTTCAGATGTCAAAAATGATGTTCGTATCATGATATTGAATAACCAAAAGCGAGGATCAGCGTTGAAATATAGAACGCGAGGCATAGTTTCTTTATGCGTCATTTTTAACCTTGGGATTTTACGTTCCTTGAAGATCATTTTCAGCGGGACTTATTTTGCGATCACTGCATTTTATTTCGACGGGGTATAACATTTCAAGTAAATTATTTCCAGTGAGACTTTTGCTACTTAGCGATCGTTGCTCATTATTTCGTCACTTTTTTTTTCTGTCTGTATTTAACATTCTCAATTATTTTCAGCAGACCTATTGTTACTTGGCAATCGTTGCACAGTCACTGTTATCTTAAATTTTCGTTCTGAACTTAACATGTTAATGCAAAGAAATCATGAATTTAAAAAAAAAAGATTCTTTATTGATTTTTTTAAAAGTTATACAATTTAATATTTTATATATTTTGTAAAGCAATTTATCCCTTGTCATACAAAATAAGTTTTTTTTTTTATTTAATTCACTTTAATATAATAATTTGTTAGAATTTGATTAGTTTTTAAACCAATAAATCTTCAGTCGCTTTTAGTTTTAAAAAAATTAAAACAAAGCCTACATTTAATTAATTTGCTTTTATTTTTGAGGAAATTAAAACAGAGTTTGCATTCTTTCCTTCTTTATTTTTTTATATTTAATTTGGCTGTTAGTTAAAATGACTAAATTTTTTTAAAATTAAATAAAAGTTTTTTAGAATTAGCATTTTCTTTTGTTATAGATTTATTTCTTTTATTTATTTTTCATTGATTTAAAGATTTCTGATTGATAAATTTTAAACATATGTTAAATTGAGAAGTCTGACTGATGATCTATCACGATATAAAATTTCTTATAGCGCCCAGGCCTATTTTTACATAAACAATAGTAATTCTTGAGGATTTTTTTTAAAAAATGTTGTTTGATCACTGGGTAGGCGGCCGATTTATTTGGCCGGATATTTGACTATTTGACCAAATCACTATTCATTATTCCCTATTTTATAATAATAGTATTATATATTTATAATTCATATTTGCATCCAATTTTCATTAGCTTTGATTTATTTGACAAATTATTGTTTTATAATTTCAGACAATACTTAAATTATTACGAATTAAAGTGAAATTTTTTTTCACTTTAATTCGTAATTTTTTTTTATCATAGATTATTTTAGTTCCTATACAAGACACAATACTTTTTAATTGAATAAATTCTAATTCCTCAGAGGTGCAGTATTGCTTATCAGTGTAAGCATAAAATTTTTTATAACTAAAAGCAGACTATTTTATAAAGATTTTTATCCCTTTTTATAAATGATATTTCTGATTCCACTACGTTTTGTTGTTTTTTTCCCTTCATTCACAATAAATTTTGTACTTAATGAATTATTTCATTATATTTTAAATTTTTAGATATGGAATTTTTTCATTTTTATTTCCATTGATCATTATATCCTGCCTTGTATCAATATTTATGTTAGCACTTATTTTAACTATCGTTACTGTTTCTCACTTCTTAATTTTAATTAATAAGTTTTCCTTGTACTTTATTTATTTCTTTTTTCTTGATTGTTAGGTACTCAATATATTCTGATTTTAATCATTAAATTTTTTATATTTTGTGATTTTAATAAATCTTTAGCTTATTTTAAACTAAGTAAAACCTAATTATAATAATTGTCTTAACCTCAATAAACTTATATTTGTTAGTTTCTTTTTGCCTTGGTTTAGTATTAGTCACTGAAAATAATATTTTTATTATTTTAATGAATTTATCATCTTAATTTATATATATTTCTATCTGTTTACCTAGTTTTTTTTTTCTATTTTTAAATTGAAAATCTTAATGTTTAATCTGCATTCTTTGAGTTTTTCTTTATGTTCTTAAAAGCTTACGTGAGGTGATTAAATGCAATTTAATTTTAATTAAATACAGATTATTTGTATTAAACATTTCTTTATTTAATTTCTTTTTTTAAAGGATGACTGAGTTGAAGAAAAGCTATTCTATTTTTTTATTCTATTATTATTAATCTATGATGTTTTATTTGATGATAAATTATTGATCATTATGCCATTTTTAAGGTCCTTAATTTCTAGAAAAAAAGTTCTTAATTTTTTTGATAAAAGTCCTTAAAAGTGCTTAATTTTTGCTTTGATAAAAGAGTGGGAACCCTGATAAAGGGGTCCAAACTATGGGGACCATATTTCCCAGATTGCGATTAGCCCCTATATTTTGATTGACAGAAATCTGAATCCGTTGAGAGAAAGGTATGTTTATTCAGAGAAAGTGCGTTTTTGTATCTGATTTCGTAACTTGGAATATTTTCTGACCAATTAATTAGCATATTTGACATGAGGCCTTCAAACCACAGGGCTGATTGTGCTCTGGAAAAAATCCGGATTTCCGGTTTTTTTGCTGATAGTGATGCGGGGATCGAAGGTCCAGACGTTTCAAAAAATCATTGATCACAGAAGTTCCCAGAAATCAAATTTTCAAAGGTGGAACTTAAAAACACAGTTTATTTTATTTGTTTGTAAGGGAGAGTTAGTTACTTTATAAGCTTATATTCAGGATTATTTATGAACTAATTTTTATCAGTAAATAGTTATTATAATCATAAACTCAGGAAAGAAAGACGTGTTTGTAAATTTTAATTACTTCTCCAGGTCATCATAGGTATGTGTAAAATTTTAAATATATTTTAAGCAAACTAAGAATTCCTTTTTTGTACATCTTTGATTATGTGGTAATGTCTAAATAATAAAAACATACATTGCTAATTTTGGTAGTTAAAGAAAAAACTTCCTATACTCATTTTAATTTATGATACTATTACATATTTTTTCTTAGATAGCATCTTAATAATTTAGAAGTTTGATTGCAACACTAAATATTTGTGAGCATAAAATGTATGTTATTATTATTAGGATGTCGAGATGGAAGACCGCCTTCTAGAGAGTATCTATTTAATTATCTGAGGGATCAGCCTATTTGGAGATTTGTTCGATTCTGGAATGCAGCTTTCTTTGATGCTGTTCAATGCGAGAGAGCCAATCGACGCATTCCCACAAGGTGACTCCTGTAACTTGATTATATATTTTTTTTAAATATTAAATACAAATGTATATAGAAACAGTTTAAAAAGATAATATGAAAATTTTGATGGATATGAAGTAATGTTCTTAGATTCTGATAAAAGTTTTATAAAATGCTATTTGTTTGAAAAATGTCTACTTAAGTTCACTACCACAAGTCAAAATGTTTTGCAAAATCCTCAAATGCTATGTATGAATGTGGGTACAACGGTGGCGGACTAAGGCTAAAGCGGGCCCTAGGCAACATTGTAATCCGGGCCTATTTTTCAGTCATCGCACATACTTTGTTTTTGGTAGTTTGGTTTTAAAGCAAATAGCAGGGGTGGCCAAGCTCCTTGTTAGTCGAGCCATTTTTCAAAATTTGAAATTTTTCGCGAGCCACAATTAAATACGTATTTAAGAGGTAAGTAAAAAAGGTATGAATTTTTTTTTATTGAAATTATATTTATTGAAAACATATAAATAAAAGTACAAAATATGTGTATTGAATTTAAATATTAAAAATTAAACACGTTTATTTTACTTTTCTTGATAATTCTTTAAAATTTGGAGAATAATTGGTGACAGCACTTCTCAGTAATTCTTTGAGATGCTGGTTAGATAATACAGATCGGTGTTTGGATTTCACGAATTTTAAAGTGGAATAAAATGATTTACATAAGTACGTTGTTTCGAATATTGAAATAATTTAACAAGTAGCCTTTTTTAATTCAGGATACTTTGATTCTGGTGCAAATTTCTAAAATTCAGTTTTCAACGTCGACTTATATTTTAATGGTAGAGCTTGATTTTCTTGCATCGCTAGATGCTTTTTGGGTCATAATTATATTGGAAATGGAAAACTCACCTTGAATTATGTTAATTTCAAATGGATTCAGAAAAAAATCAAGAGACGATTTAAAATATTTCAAGTCTTGAAATCTATTTTGGAATTCTGTCAATATTCCTTCTAGCTTTGTTATATTCTGGTTGAGTTTTTTTTGTTTTTGTTTAATATTGGAACAATTTTTTTTAATTCGAGAAAAACGACAAAATGTTTTATTTTGAAAATTCATCACATATTGTAGACGACAAATAGTTTATAATACCGGTGCCGCAATTTGCATATTTTTTCATGTGTTTCCACATAAATGGATTGAACTCGGATAAATATTCCAAAGCACCTTACCATTATTTTCACTAAAAACAACTTTATTTTTACCACGAAACGCTAGAGAGCATGAAGAAATAAATTTGATTGTCGTTACCACACGTTTAAGTAATTCCCTCCAATATTTGTTTTCATTTATAATTTGTTTTTCCAGTCAGTGTCAATGCGTCCGGTAATTTTAAATCTTGTTATAATAATTAAAATGGAGTTAATGTGATCACAGGAGTTTTCATGCTCTGACAATTTTTCATGTACATTTTTCCAATCATTCGTCCTTTTTGTCATTAGCCTTGTTTGCTTGGAAAATAATTTACAGACGTAACAGTACAATAAGTTGTTGGTTTCAGTATAAGCCAATCAATCTCTTTTAACTTTTTCCCCACTATTAATTGTTCTGAAGAAGGAGGCAATAACTAATTTTCTTGTGATTTGTTTTGACCCTTCGTTGCATCGAATAGAAGATGATTCCAAAGATCCATTTATTGATTTTGGTGGATTTTTTGTATAATACTCTCGCATGGCGCCTGTTAAGTATTCTGGCCATAATGCAATATAATTTACAAAAAATTTTTAGTTTCATCATTATCTTGAGATGATTTTAAATTTATATTTCCTCCTTTTGTTTCATCTTCACAAATGGAATTGCTTGGTTTTTCCTGCTGGTCTTTTTGCAAAATAGTTTCGGGCACAAATGATGTTTCTGGAGTTTGAGCGGGTGAAATTTGTGAAAATGATGACGATTGTTGTAATTGTTCTCCATCTACAGTTAAAAATTTGTCCAACGATCTCTTCATTTGTTTTGCTATCTCGATCTGCTTTTCGTTTTCTTTTTTCACTTCCACTTAATTGTTTAGAGGAACTCATTTTAAAGACCATGTACTAAAAAGAAAGAAGAAAATAGTCTTCAGCTAAATTTATTTTTACTCAATATGACAATCACAAACAAAATCATAATTTGTGGTATTTTATATTATATATTATTTTAATTAAATAACGTAATACTTTTATAAAAGCTTACATTTTTATTTCAGGAATTCCAGAAAGTATTAACTATGAATCCAGAACAGTCTATTTGCAACCAAGTCTAGGTACTTAAGTCATAATTGCACAATTTTCAATCACAACTCACATAAGATGCAATACGTTCAGGAGACACTGATTTTAAATAGCTATGTTTGACTTTTTAAACACGCGCATAGTAAAGGCTCTATAGGCGCGAGGCTCGATCATATTTGCACACATCGACACTCGCGGGCGTGGATGCATAAGCACGGGAACGCTCGTCCACACTTGTCGACTTTATCAATCAACGATTCGGCATAATTTGGATACGTTTCAGCAATAATTATGAATATCACGTTTTTCTGTAACATAAAAATAAAAATTAATTATAAAAATTAAAAACCTAATTTTCGGGCCCCAAAAATTACGGGCCCTAGGCACGTGCCTAGGTTGCCTAGGCCTTAGTCCGCCCCTGGGGTACAACAAAGCACCATTTCTATGTTTCTCATTTATCCATTGTTTCCTTCATTTCCATTTCATTTTTTATCTATTCAATTTTAAAATAGTTTATTTATAGGAGGAAAAAAATATAAATTTATCAGTTGTCTTTTTAAGGACATAAAGATATGGCCTTAATTTAAGGAACTCTAACTAAGACTCTAAAAAGGAACTTTTTCCCTAAGATTATTTTATTTCAATGTCTACCTGTTTCAAAAGAATTTTATATATTTGTGTGCTCAAGCAGTGAATTTTGAGTATGCTTTTTTTTTTACACATTTGAAATAAAAGTTTTATGTTTACTCTTAATTACTCTTTCCTTTGTATCTATAATATTAAGTGCCAATTTGAAAATTCAATTAATTTTTTATTATATAAATTGTAATTATTTCAAAAAAATTTCTATTTGGTTCATTTTCAGTCATAAATCTTTTCATTTATTTGTCGATTGACATTGGTAATTGGCTTTTCTAAAAGGGTTACAAATTTAAAATTAACAGACAAATAAATCTGTAAAAAAAGAATCAAATTAAGAACTGAGTATAAAATATTATATCAAAAGAATGTATATGCCTTATTGAGCTGACGAAAGTTTGTTTTTCAATTTGTTTGACTTATTTATATTTGAAAAAACAAAAAAATTAAATTTTTAGTAAAATTAGTCAAAAAGACTGGTTATATGAATTTTACTACTGTAAAATACTGATAAAACGAGAAAGCGCCCTCTATGTATTTTCACATTAATACAGATTGTCAATCAGTACCAAAAAACTGCCCCCCTTCTCTACAACACAATTTAAAAAAGTTCTTATTTTAAAAATAAATTCATAAATCCTTTGCTTCCCCCTCTCTTCCTCAGCTAGGAGGAAAGGTGTGATCAATATTTCCTCCCAACTGCATGTAGGTCAAGGTATGGGTGATTTTAAGGTGTGATGGGAGAGTTGAATGTGACAGATTCAGTAGGAAAAAAAATGCATTATGCTCCTACAGGGGAAGAAAAATGTAAATTGAAAGGGAATTACACTTTCTTAGAATTGTTATCTAGGGGCAAGAAAAAATCTGAATACTTTGGGGGTGGCTTGTTCACGGAGATTAAAATATCTTTATTTTATGAAATATTTTGTCATATTTCCCCCCCACCTATTTGCCTGTGCAGCAATCACATTAAAATTTTAAAAAAAAGGGTTTGCAAAGGTATGTTTTTAATGATTAAAGTTTATATTTACTTTCTTTTGCAATGATTATTTTTACTGTATACTTTGTGATTCACACTAAATAATGCTCAACCAAATATAGGTGATTATTTTTAAAACTGCGATTTGAATTTTTCTCAGTACCGATTATTTGCCTCCTCGACATCACAATTTTCGTCAAAATTAAGGGGGCGCTTTATCGGTATTTTACGGTATTTCGATTACTAAATAGCAATTTAGCTAGTAAATGAAAGCAAAAATAGTTTAATGGATGAAAATGAAATTAAGTAATGAATATGTATGTTTATATGTATGAAAAATTAGGTTTTGTAATAAAAAATTTGGTTAACTCCATGAGAAATGCATAACGAAGAAGGCAAAATAGTTCCCCACTGTTAGCCTCTCTTCTTAAACTCTCTCTAACTCTCTCTACTTTCTTTATTGATCTTCCATAAATATGGGTTAATTTAGTTTTTCAAGAAGTTTCATTTTGAAAAGTTGAGTTTTTACTGCATTTTGTGAAAATCTGATTTCAAACAAATTGAAAAAAGTAATTTTTCTTCAATGGATTTTCAGTTGCTTATATTTTCTCACAAGTGATTGTTATTAAAAACTTTTCAATAAATAGTGTTTTGAAGTGTCTTTCGAATGAAAAAAGCCTTCGAATGTAACTATCGGGCTTATATTGTCTGGTGAACATCAATTCAGTAAATGCCGTAAGTTCTTTCACCAGCAATTTTGCTGATCTTTCTAAAAATGGTTCTATCAATTAATTTTAGAATTTGTAATTATTTAATGTTTTTATTTTTTTCCTTTTATTAACATATTTTTTTTCTTTTATTGCATTATTATTTTATTAAACATTCTTTTATTAACATTTCTTTTACTAACATTTTATAGAGGTGATCTCAAGCAATATAGCAATGAAGATCTTATAGATGAGAAAAATTTTCAACGGAATATTGTCTTTGGTCAACTTGGGTAAGAGTTATTAATTTTTTGTCAATTTTTTAATTTGTTTATTCTTAAATTTGGTTTAACCCTTTCGTGACGAGTTTTTATATATTTTATAACAGAAAAATTTTGGTAGCATAAACTATTAGTAGGGCAGCATTATGCACGGTAGTGCCATCTATGTTCTGTGAATGAAAATACCTTCAAAAATATTGGCAGGACTGATTGGAGAGTCTCCCATTAGACAGAGAAGCGTTTCTGTCCCAAAAGATTTTTTTGAAATTTGCTTGGGACGTATGTGTCCCGTTTGGTGGAAAAAGGGTTAAAGCAAAATAAATATTGTGTGTAAAAAATTGTTTATCAAATTAAAATAACCTCTTTTTTTTACAGTCAGCATTCCAAAAAAATAAAGCTTCCTAAAATTAAATTTGTAATAAGATTACATTTTACTAAGGAATAAGATAACAAGCTGAAATGATTTCTGCAATAAAAATTTTAATTTTATTACAGTTTATGAAATTGTCTGGCAAAATTTGTTTACCATTATAAGAATGTCTTTGCAAAGAATAGTTAAATAGATGGCAAGTTAAAGACCACCAAGAGTAGAATTATAAAGCATACAGCTCAAGTAATTCAGAAAAATTCTTCTTTGTCTTTAAATTTTATTTTCTGATTGTTCTTTGTTGCTGACTATTTTGTAAAGTGTTATACAATAGAAATTTTCAAATCATTAGTATTTATGTATATTTGACTGAGTTTCTCTAACATGTTAAGAAATACTGATTTATAAAAATCTTTAAAAGTACACTGTAGTATTTTTTTGGAATCAATGATTATTTTAATAGAATGTTGATTACATTCAATTCATTATTTCTATAAAATGAAATAATGAATAAATATATTAATTTCAATAAAGTGGAATATTATTAAAAATTCATAAACTAACAGGCAGAACCTCTTCTTTGAAAACTGCAAAACCAGAACAAAATTGAAGAATGAAGGTTAACCTTGTTTTATAAATTTGTGGGAATTTCCTTACTGTTTTCCTAGTTGCTTTGATATTTTTATAAAAATTACTTTGCCTTAATTTTTAGCGTTTTGTACTGATATTCCTGGAATTTGCGTGCGTTTATAGAACATTAATTTTATATGAATACAATTGGGGTTTTTAAGATAATCGATTTAAAGAATAGAAATATTTAGATTTTCAATCTATTTTTTAATAAATAAATTTAATAAAAATTGCAAAATTTTAAAGTTCAAACTTCTGCCCATCACCTACATAGTTCTGACATTATTGCTTTACCCTCCTGATTTAATATTTCAAACTTTGGGGATTTTCTGTTACTTTATTAACTAGAAACTCAATTAAAAATTTGCATTTCAAAATATTTATGGTGATTAGTTTGCAGATTGTACGCTTATTTATTATTTTCAGCAAATGTAGTATCAAATCTTGTTGGGCGGTTTAAAAAATTATCAATTTCAATCAACAGTACTGTAATCATATCGTATAGAATTTTTAATTGTTGAATTAAGAGATTGTGACGGTGTCCTGCTCCTATGATTTCACCTTTTACTAGGTGATACATAAGCACTTGCACTCCAATTTGCAATGGCTCATATTGAATAACAAGTTTCTACCAGCAAACGACGCTACACATCAGTCTACCTCGTGCGCTGGTTGGTGAAGCATGGCTGTCCCATAATCCCAATTTCAATTTTATTTAACTTTATGTATTCATTATTTATAACTTTTAGTTAATTCATTCATTGTAACTTTTAATCATGTTTAAATTAAATTTATTCTTTAAATCCTAATTGGTTATTTTTTAATGTTTACAAAAACTTAACTTACCAAAAGATCATTCCCTGAATTACTTATCTACAAACTAATTCCAAAGTTTAAATCTAGGAATCAGTCAATCATTAAAAAACATTACAAGAAACAACTGGTTAGGAAATCTCTTTCTCTTGATTCCAGTGACCTTACAAAATGCTTTTAAAACAAAGATAAATGTTTTGGTTGCTCTAAATTTGATTTTATGAAACAGGGCAGTGTTGACAAAAAATACATTGCATATAGGTTTAATAAAGCAGGCTTCTGGGTATCCAACGAGAACATTGGAAGGCAAAGAATTGTTTCGGTTGAATGTCAAGATCTCTTCTGCTTTTAATTTTATATCCGAAAAATTAGTTAACTTTAATCGATGAGAAGAGGTTTGCTTGAAATTCTTGTTTTCTCTTTAAAAAAAAAACTTTTTTCTAATTTAACTTTTAGCTCTAAAAGTAAATCATTGATAGCATTGTCTTTATTGCACTCTTAAATGCAACATGAGAGGTTTTATCGTCAAGAAGAACTCTCTAAATCAGAGTCTCACACAAATATTTAGAATACATTTTAATCTAATTATTTATTTTTGTTAAACTATTTGTTTTGATATTTTTTCGTGTTTCCTTATTTTATCTTTTCTGCATTGGATTCAGATGTTTACCCGGTAGCTTGAGAGAGGTTTAAATGATCTCTCTTTAAAAATTTTCTTCAATGCAAAGTCTCTGGAAAAAAATTCTGTTCACCCCAAAAGTGGTCGTAAATAGAAGTGATCTTTCCTGGAGGTTTCACTGTATTGGGCTCCATTGTAAGCTGAAATTACTTTTTTTTTCAGAACGTTTACATACAATATGTACGCATTTGGCTTAAGCAAAGAATTTTCTTTGGAGTTCTTACAAAAGCAGTGTGCAATAGCCAGTTTATCTAAGGGTAAGTAGAGTCACCTAGAAATTCAAATGTTTTGGCCTACTAATTGCAGGGTATCTGCGCACCTAGAAAGTCATGAAAAATCAAAGAAAGTCATAGATTTTGGTATTGAACAAAATGTGTCATGAAATGTCATAATTTTAACTATTTTTAGATGGATTTGAAAATCTAAAATGTAGCAGATACCCTGTAATTATAGTTGTAGAAATTGTCAATGAATATGAGTATGAGACTGCATATATATAAATATGAGACTATGATTATAAATATGAGACTATGAATATAAATATCAGACTATGACTAGCAAAAAACATTGTGATTGTTTTGGAAGAAGTTCGGTTTCTTTATTAGATCGATAGCATACTTAATAAAAACATTAAAAAATTTTGTTGCTTGAAAAGTTTAACACAAATGGCAGATTGAATCAACCAAACTAGAAGAACTTATTTGGGCGTCCTTCGATAAACTACTAACCAAATTTTCTGGCATTTTTAACACAATTTTATTTTACTATTATTTTTGTAAGTTGGTTTGACTGTTTTGGGAGAAATCGAAAAAACTAAGTGTGAAGCTGCCTTTAGAACTGAGAGATGTAAGAAATTTTATGTTGTTACATTTCATCCGTTACACATTGCGATATCACACTTATGTTCGAATCATAACTACGCAATCGGAAACCTTAAATCAATCAAAAATAAGTAAAAGAAATAAACTGAAACAAAAGAAAATATTTATTCTAAAAAAGGGCTTCTATAACATTAGTAGCATTGCTTAATTTTATAATTATAAAAATGGCTTGACTTAAGATTGATGTCGTAAAATTAAAACTAACAAAAGCTTTGTTTTACTTTTTAAAAAATTTAAAAATGACTTAAAATTTATTCTAGTGTGAAAACCAAAGTATTGTCAGCATTAACATTTGCACTTATTTAACTCACATAAATTATGAGTTAATAACTTCCATATTAGAGATCATACTGCTAACATATTGATAGTTTAAAACTTACTCTAAAATAATAAGGACATTTATTAAGGACATTAATTTATTAAGGACATAGCAGAAGCAACTACAAATATTGGAAAACTCGTGTTCACATTTTCTCATGCCAATTATGGGTGTGGCATACCCGATAGGATGTTTGCTTACATTTTTTATTTAAATTTTAACCTGCTTATAATTTTATTAAATATGAAATAGTTACATTATAGGAAAGGTCTTTAATTAAATATATAAAAATTTCAAATACCAAATTTTTAAAAGTTTTTAAATACTGCCTTCTATTAAAAATGTTAAAATTTGTATTTTTTCAAAAGTTTAGGACCTTTGAGCTACCTCTTAATATTGTTTAAATGCGTTAAAACTGGAGCAAAGAGGTTTTTTTTCACAGCATAGCACCAGAAAAAAGATTACAAAATTTCTCTCCTTCAAAAAAAAAGGACCTAATATGCACATTTTAAACTATACTTGCACAGTTCTATCCTTCTAATAACAGTCATGATACTACTATTTTGTTTTCAAAAATTAAAATAAAGAAAATGATGATAAATGTAATGAATGAACATTAGGATATTGTTAGATAAATGATATGCAATACTTTACTAGTAAGAATTTTACTGTTTGTAAATGAAATGAATAAAGTAACAAAATAAATTCCACTTTTACATTTCTGAATTTCTTTTTTTATTTTCAGAACACGTAGACCTTCTGAGAGAAAATATTGATCGCATGTACAGTGGCGATGCAAATAAAGAATCTTAACCTGTATTTCTATTGAACTCATGTTCCACCAGTTTTTTTTTAAATTAGATATTTTAATCCAGAGTTCCAGAGAGAGGAATGGTCATTGGAACATGTCTAAATGTGTTTTTCTCTAGTTATTTTATGTGAATATACACCAAGGTTAAACATGATTAATTTTCATTATCCTAAAAATATTTTTGTAACTTATTTGGGCATGTACAGTATGCAGAATGAAACAACTTAGACTTTAATAACTTTTGATCCATTGATTGGATTTTCTTGAACTAAGATGCAATCTTAGTTTAAGGGTCTATTGCAAAATGGTAAAACTGACATTTAGGGGCTCAATTGCTCTCTTGATCATAACTATTTGAGTCATAACTCTTAGGAAACGGCTATTCTCCATATTTTAAGAGTCTATAATCCAAATACATTAAAAATATATATTTGTTTAAAGGAAGTATTTTCTTGTGTTTGATTTTTTAACTTCATATATCATTTACACAAAATAATTACTTAGTCCTTTGAATCAATACATTTTTATCTGAAAACATAAAAATCCAATCACTAGATCAATATATAGGTGAAAGTGATCAATATGTAGGTTAATATAAAGGTGAACTGTTTTTCATAATGGGCATGTACTCTACTTATACAGAGTGCGTAGCATTTTTAAAAAGTGCTTAAAGGTGCTTATTTGTTTATTAATGTTTTAAAAGCCCTTATAGGTGCTTTTTTTAGTCAAGGTTTGTAAAAAGTGCTTAATTTTTTATCTTTTAAAAAGTGGTTTTTTTTACTGTGTTGATTGTCTTTCTAAATTACAAAAAATGCATGATTTTTCATAATTTTCTCTGCAATATTTATCGGAAACTAGTTATTTTGACATGATTATGCAAAGTTTTTAAAAAAATATTTTTGAATTTCATTGATTTTATGTTTATAAATTAAGAACTTTAAAGAATGAACTTTAAGATTTAAAAAGAAAAAGATTTTTATTGCTGCACAGATCCTATTTATGAATATTTTTTTTTTTTTTTTTTTTTTTTTTTTTTTTTTTTGGAAAGTGATAAAAAATATTTTTTGGGTGCTTAAAAAGTCCTTAAGGTGCTTATTTTTTGTTGAAAAATCTGGCTACGTACCCTGTAATAAAGTGCTCAAAAAATAACTCTTTCATTTATATATTTAAATTGAAACATAGATATTTTTTTTACTTTTAGATTTTGATTTACTGTAAAAAAAAAATTACATTTTATGCAGTTATTATTTTTGAAGTGTGATTGAGTGTTAAATTGTCTTTTTATAATGTGTGGTTTTGTTTTGTAAGTAAGAGATAGCATATGAGCCATTCCATGCCAATCATACCTCTTTTTTTTAATGTTGGTATTTTGATTTTAAAAAAATATATGTTGAATACTGGTTAGAAATGAGATTTCCTCATAAAACTGCGTCTTAAACTACAGATTTTATTGGGCTAGGTATAATAAGCAAATCTACATCAGTTGTAATATTTACTAAAACATTTTTTTGTTTATTTTCTCAGATGTTAGCCTGCTGCTGAAAAGAATCCTCTTTATTTTTACTTAAGCTGGAGCACCAATAAAATTTTATATAAAATTTTTTTTTAGTTAGTGAAATTAAATACATTATTTTAATAATATACAATATTTTGTAAATAAAAAACTTAAATATAATTGTATCGAAAAACTAGGTAAAACTAAAACTTCGTTTTTTAGCATTTTTTTTTTAATAATTATTTAAAGAATTTCTTTTATTTAATATTGTATGTATTTGCATAGTTTCTAAGGTCACATACTAAATACAGTTATGCTTGAATAAATTTTTTTTATGTAGTTTTAACAAAGAAATCTTTTTTTATTGATAGATTAGTCGGTTCGAATGGAATTTCATTTATTCATACTACATTAGTACTCAGTTTATAATGAGGCCAAAAAAGAAAAAATGTTTTTTAAGTGAAGCTTGTATTGTTTTTTGTCTTTTTCTCAAAATCATAAAATAATATAATGCTTTTAAAATATGCTTAGAATCTGTTATATTTTGAAGTATGCAATGTCATCTTATACAACTGCTATGCAAAAATCTGTTGTGTCTTTTAACTATTTTAAGATTATTGTGTCTTTTTCTGTTCTTCAGATTTATTTTTTTTTAAAAATGTTTGCATGAAGTGTTTAATATCTTTTATAACATGGATATAATGTAATGTTTTGTTATATTCTATGACAAATGCATAATGAAAGTTTTTAAACCAATTTACTTAAACCTCTTTAAAATTATCTGTATATATTTAAGTTTTTAATTCAACTGAAATTTTTCGTGCTCCTTAAAATTAAAGGTGGCTAGTGCTGAGTGCAATTGTGCTGCTGATCAAGAAATTGGCCCACAATCAGTGTGAATTGGAATTGTTAGGCAAAATCTAAGCAATCAAACCACTTAGATTTATCATTTATTTTTACTAGATTATGTCATGTCTCAACACTTATCTTTCAGTATGTTTATCATTTGATCAGCCAGGTGACAGAAATGAGCGTATAGCAGTTAATAATTTATTATCAGAAATTGGTCAATGTCAGGGCAAATATGTGTTAACCTTTTAAAAGGCTATTCCCCCTCCCTAGGAGATTTGTATTTACATTAATGTGGGTAACAGTAAAGGTTAGAGAGAGTTTAAGAAGAGAGGCTAACAGTGGGGAACTATTTTGCCTTCTTCGTTATGCATTTCTCATGGAGTTAATTTGTATGAATAAACAGGGCAATTATAAATTAGGTTATTTATAAGCACAGTTTATAGCCAATACTTTACAGAAGGTAAAGTTTTAACTACCAAAAAGATAATTTTAATATAACTATATTAGAAAAAATGTCCTTGTAAAGAGTTAAGATCATTTGACTATAGTTTGAATAAAAGTTAACTTAAAGGTATTCTAAATCTAATGTGTTAAGATTTATTGTTCCATGATGTTCTGTGATATTTTATTATCTCTGAGTCAATTTTGTGGATTTATTGGATAAAAACAATTGTTTGTGTGTCAACCTTTTTCATTTGAAAATTGAGAGTTATTATTTTATAATTGTGAGAAAACAACTTCAGGCACTTAGGATAAATATAAATACTTGAATTTTATTTTTTACTAATAATAATCAGTTGTATTGCTATATATTTCGATAAGAAAAGAATTAGATTTGAAGTAGTTTATAAATACATACTTAATATACATTCAATAGAATTGATTATATTGACAATTTGTAAACAATCTGTATCTCGTTCTATTTCCCCTTTCTTTCTTTTTTCTTTTCCTGATTCATGTTATGAAAATATATTTGGTAATTTAATCATGTACTATTATGTACCAATTTTATTATAACATTTTTATCTGTTTGAAATTTGGTAATTTATTATGGCACTACTAATTGTGTAAATTGTTAAAGAGTCAATCACATTATACTAAATATTTTAATGTTTAGAAAATGTTTAAAGTCCTTTTTTAAAAAAAAAATGAGAGCAAGCAAAATGCATTTCTTTAAAGACTCTGCATTTATATCACTTTTTTATTTTTTGGTATTAAATTTTACTATTTTAAATATGCATAATGTATTAACAATACAATTTTAAAAAAAGTTAGTTTTTCTTTAATTAAACTTTTTATTTCATTTATTTATCTATTCCAAATATTCTCAAACTGTGTGCCATGGTACTATTGAGACCATAAAATTTACTCATTATCTACAGATGACTTAAGTGGGGTTAGGACCTCCAAAAATGAGCCAAAACTCATCTCTAGTGTTAATATCAAACTTTATTTCATAATTTGAAATGTTAAGTATTGAGCATCAAGCTCATCCATTGAATGGGAGTTTCTTCTCACTTATATTTTCTCTTATACTACTTCTTATTATTATTTGTACTTATTATAGGGATGGGATATTTATGACCTAAAAATTCTTAAGAAATGAAACAAAGAAAAGACTCTAAAAACCAGTAAAAATAAGGCCCTTAGTTTTTAAAAACATATTTTCTTTTAACATTGTTTTTTTTTAATCTAACTTTTATTTATAAATTTGAAAAAAAAAATTTGTGATTAAAATAAGTAATAATATTTATGGCTAAAAAAAAAAATATAGATAAATACATGATAAACTTAAATAAGAATTCATTACTGTTTACTATTTCAAGAACATCAGAACTAAACAAGTATATCAAATGTTTTTGAAACTGAAAGATTACCTATTGTCAAAAAGCAAATACTTTTATCTTAAAAACAACAACACTTGTTATCGGAGAATGTTTAAAATAACAAGATTTAAATTAAACTTTTCAATTATTTATAAAGGAAAATTCACCAGCAGTATGCTCTTAAATGGAAAAATATAATTTAATTTTTTAAAAAAAGTGGTTAATAAAGGGCAAAAAATGACCAAAATAAAAACACCTAATAAATATATAAATAAAACCTAAGTGCAGGAAAAAAAGATTATTAGTGATGTCTTCTTTTTAATTACAATAAAAGTACTTGAGTCATTATTTGTATTAACAATGTTTATTTTCTTAAAAACTTTCTTGGATTCTGTTTCTTAGTATGTGAAACATACATTTTATGCATGTACTAAATATTTTAATCCAGACAAATATTATAAGATTGGAGTGCTGTGAAACAATTTAAAGTCTGAATGCTGTAATTTGTAGATGTTTTAGGGCCCATTGTGTGGTCTGTTTGTCAGTTAATTTATGTTTCTGATTAACCCCATCTCAAGATCGTTGCAACGCGGGGACATTGTCTCTGAACATTACGGCGTTTTTCCAGAAGAATTTTTCCAGTGGGCAATAAAAAATTTTGCTTTTCCTTTCTGCAGAAATTTTCTTAAGATTTTTCTTTTCTTCAGAATTATATTCAAAAGATGCCTTTCTCGCACTTCAGAGTGGGGCAAAAAATGCTCGTGACTTTTCTATTCTCATTGGAGAATAATGAGAAATAAAGAATAATGAAGTAAAAAATTTGGTTTTCTTTTCTGTGGAAATTTTTGTTCCAATTTTTCATGCAGTTATTACTACTGATTTCCACATGACTTTTAAATTCCGATATTATTTATCACAACAACTAAATCTCGAAATGAAAACACGCATTTAGTAACCCCTTTTTGAAGAGTTCGATTCGCGTGATTTCGTCGTCTCTCTTTTTATCGGCAGTCACTGCTACAGATTTTAACATTTTAATTTTTTAATGTGATGATGAATTATAAAATGTAAAGAAGGGAATAATTAGTGTGTTATCTTTTTACAAAATGCGAGAATATCGCCCATAATATTAGAATAAAAATATCACATATTCATTTAAAAAAATTATTTTATTTGATCTAATATTTATTTAATTTTTTTTTTTTTGAAGTTATAGTTTTCTTGAAGTTTGTTAAATATCTTGCAGAAAGATAGTATTCAAGTAGAAGAAATAATTGTGCCACTGGATGAATAAACATATTCTTAAAGAGACTTTTAAATGGCCTTAAAATAATATTATAAGCAGGATTAGGTTGAGTCACTTTTAATCTGGTCATTTTTTTTTTTTTTTTTTTTTTAAGCTGGCTTGCATTTAAAGTTGTACTGTCTAAATGTATGTAAAGAGGTTTTAATTAGAATATGTTAAAGTTCTATTTAAAATATTCTAATCAAATATTTGTATTACTTTGAATTTTTGTATTTTGCTGAGTAATTATTTGTTTTTATTGAGAATTATTTAGGTTCAGTTACTTTGATTATTGTATCTGGTCATTTATTTTTTCCTTTTAGCAGCAATTTATATATATATATATATATATATATATATATTTTTTTTTTTTTTTGCTGTTAAACTGGTTTGCATGTATCTGTCTAAGTGTATGTTAAGAGGTTTTCATTCGAATATGTTAAACTGCTGTTGAATATATTCTAATGAAATATTAGTATTACTTAGAATTTTTGTATTTTGCTGGGCATTTATATATTTTTCTTGTTTTTACTGAGATTATATATTTATAATTTGGTGCTTTATTTGATTGTTTGGTGTTTCAGTTCGGGAGGAAAATAAAGTTTCTTTTTTCTGTGCACTATTATCCTATGGAATAAAATGCAAAAGCTGAGTTCTGATTAAAATGTATGTATTCAGAATTGAGTGTTAATTTGTTATGTTAATATTATATGTTATAGTTAATTTGCTATATTACTGTTAAAATAATATTATATAATATTAAGAATTGAGTGTTCATTTTTTAAAGTTTTAATTATGTTTGATGCATTAGATAGAAATCGGTGTTAGTTTATATAATTATTATTATTATTATTATTTTTTTTTTTTTGAAATCCACTCAACTCTTTCGTTGCTACTCAAAAATAACTAAAACTTACTTTTTTGTGTATAAAGTCTATTTCTTATTGTTATCAAAATTAATTATTTGTGTTTGGCACTTTAATTTCAGTATTTTTGATACTAACTGTGACTGTTGATAAAGGGTTATTCAAAATTCTCCTCAGGGTTTCAGTAGGCAATAATAAAAAACTAAGTACATCTGTATTTCCACAACGACCACTGTTGAAAAGACGCCAAGAATAATGCCAAGCTAGAATTATTTGCATTTAGTTCCATATATCCGCTAGTGCTGTAAATATTAAATCAAAAGACTTGTCTTTCCCATAGGATTTTTGCCACATGAATTTCTCAAGATAAGACACTAGAAGATGGCGCCTTAGCCTTTTGTTCCTCCATTTAAATGAGTCTTACAATCTTTCCACATTTTGAGTATGAGCTCCGGTTGTTGGATCGACAAAGTTTTAAGTCTGATTCACTGTTAAATGTACGTAACCAGTCTATTTAAGCTTGTCTGTTTTGCAGGCTCGCCAACAATCAGAATATATTATGCATCCTTCCACTACATGGTCTACAATTGTTGTTATCAGTGTGCACGCACCTCAATTCAAAACCTGAACGAAAAACACCACTTTCATGGCATAACCTGCCGAATATCCATTTTTTTATTAAGTGCTCCACCAGAGTTGTTTTTTTGGCAAAACGAAGAAACTCTTGTCAACTTCTTCTTTTTTTCCTTTCTTTTGTCGAATTAAATCTAGGGAACAAACTTCTCTCTTAAAATTGTTCCAGTCAAGCGTAGTATTTTCACTACTTAAGCGATGCTAATTTCCCTGCCCAACAGTCGATGAAATGCAGTGCTGTTAAGAAAGGTATTCTGTACACTAACTTTCCTTTACATAGAGTTTCATTTTGTGTCCATTTACTCATATTCAATTGCGATATAGTACTTTCTTTTTTTTTTTAATGATAGGCATCTTCCTCACTCCTTTAAGTAAAAACATTTTTGTTGCAATGTTTAAATTGGAAAAAAAAAAAAAAATTACTGTTTGAATGCAAAGCCTAAATGGAAGCAAAAGTGAAAGTGTGTATGGTTACTCTTAGTTTGGCTGGCTTTTTTACGTGATTTGGCAGTTTATCGTGGTCGCCGTGGAAATTCAGTTGTGCCAAAAAGCTAAGACCAGTTAAAAAAAAAAAAAAACTTGTGCTAAATACGTTAACTCAAGTTTTTTAGAATTGTAAATGGCAGCACACATGCCACTGACAGTAGTTATTGACTTGAAACATTGATTGCTGGAAAAGAAAAAACGTTTTTGCGTTGTAAAATTTGCAAAATCAGAGAATGGGTGCTGCAAAAAAATTTTGTTTGAAATATTGAACGGATTTATTCCCTGTGGCAGCACACCAACATATCTTTATCGCTGTCTAAGATTTTTTTCCACCTACTATCTGAATCTCTAGAGAGAATTATGAAAAACCTTGTGTAATTAATTACAAAGAATTTATTTTGTTTTGAAGAGGTAAATGTATTTAAACTTTTTTTTATCTACTACACTATCCCCTTTTAAGACAGAACACTGTTACGCAAGAATGCTTCTGTCTTAGCTTACACAATTATTGATGTTTTGAAATATTTCAATCAAATTGAGTGCAGCCTTATTCGATGTGTGCTATTAATCTTAAAAAATAGAATGAAAAGTCAACACTTGGAATTGTTGAAACATATAAATGTATTTCCAATCAAATGACATCTTAGTGTGATAATGACTCTTTATAAAAAGACAATGAAAATATTAGACATTTCTTTATCTGTGATAATGCACACATTATGTTATAAAATAAATGTTTCTTTTAAAATATTTTTGTTTGTGTTTAATTCGTGACTTCCATTGACATGTATGTGGGTCAACATCTTGTCTATTAATCTGTTATGTATTTATTTAACATGGTGCGTTGCGTAAGTGCTTAAATTTCCCTTTTTGAAAAATTTTCTTTCTCTTGTTGATTTTCGCCATGTATTATGCAAAGACGTGCTTTTCACATTGTTCTATTAAAGGTTTTCACAATTCAACCACAATCCATTTCGGCCTACAGTCCGTCCATAGCGTATGAAAGCGCCAATCATTTTACATGTTAGATGAAATACTTGCATGTCTGCCTTATGAGCTGAGTTCCGTATGATTCCAGCACCCTCATATGCAACTCTGCTGCATTCTGCAAGATATTCTCAACTTCATGCTTCATTTTCCACCCTCTGAAATCGAATCGAAAAATCTCTATCTTTTTATGGTGGCTAATATAATCAAGAAAAAATTTCTTTCTCAGAAACTAGTTGTTTCATCATGATCATGTAAAGTCTTTGAAAATTATTTTGTTATTGTATATAGAACCTTTTTTTTTTAATAACCGTCGTTGAACAGCCGGCCCAATTTTGGGTTTACAACTACTCATGTTCAACTTCTTAGCCTCGTAATTTTAAACCCAATCCAGAAGGACATGGGAACTATTGGATTAAGTATTGGGAGAAATTTGCTTTCGTGGAGGACTTTTGGATGGAACTAACCTGCATTTGTGTTACATGGAGAGGAAAACCTCCCTTGGTTAGCTTGACGGCAAGGGGATTCTAACCCATGATCCATCTACCACTGAGGATATTTTGCATCAGCACTGTGCTCGGTGCGAAATTCGTATTGTTCAACCAAGGGGATGTGATTCAAACCCAGTTCACCTCATTGGAAGGGGAATGCTCTATCCCCTGAGCCACCATCATTCAAGGGGAAATGTAAACCAGGAGCGCCTTTCTAATTGTTGGTTTGCAATTATTTTTAACCAAGTGAAAGGTAGGACAAATCTAAGGCATTGCTTTTTATCACCCGTGACAGCTGTATGCGTAGCTATTATAAGTGCCATGAGTTTCGTTAAAGTTATTTATTAGTTATTGGCCTGAACTTATGTTATGAAGAATTACGTTATTTAAAAACGTATGATGTGGCAGAAGTCGAGTTCTTGGCCATAGATGGCGCCACTGAAAAAAAAACAAGAATCGCACACTCTGCCTCGGTTTCTCCCAGCAGGCTTGCCCGTGTGGCATTAGAACCAACCAGAATTGCGTTGCACTATAGTGTTTATTTCTCATAAGATAAGTCAATCATCAAAAATAGGTTTAAGAAATCCTTGAGACATGAATTTTCCGTTTTATTTTACCACTTAAGGAAAGTAAATATCAGAGTGCAAATCTAAAAGCAACAATTATCTAGAGTAAATGGAAAAACACCCCTAAATCTATGCTAAGAAATTAATTCACTTTAATGTGTCTTGGAGCTATCTTCAAGAAAGTTTAACATTTTAAATTCATTTATAGTCAGAAAACTGATGTGCTTTCAAGCATTGGCTGCCCAAATAGTGCGTGTATCCTTTTAGCTATCCTATGTCTGAACTAGTTTTGCTCAGTGTATTTAAATGCAATATGTGTAAAGTAGAAAAAGTCTTGATGTAAAACTTTTTCTCATTTTGAGAAGAAAAAAAAATTGGAAAATTGTCAATCCTAATAAAATTACTGATTAAAAAAACAACATGTCAACAGCATTTAAATGGGATAGAAATTTTTTAAAAAAGCTAATTACAGTAAAACCTCTTTTTGTGCGGTCCTTTTTTATGCGATTTTTTTTTTTATGCGGTATATGAATCTTAGCGGCGTTTGCACCAGTTTATGTTTACTATCAATGTAAATATACATGTTGTGGACGAACTCTGATTACGTGGCCTCCTTGACAACGATGTATCTGGACTTCGCGATGCTCTGTTCATTTATTTTAAACAATCTCCTGACAAGGCAGAGTCAGTTACGTACATATTGTCGCTCGACGCGAGAACAGTAACAGTATTCAGAGTTTTAAACACGATTCACGTGATTAAGGATTCATTTTATAGTGAGATTAAAGATAAATAAATTAGTTACTTTTGTTTCTATTTATATGTAGTTTTAATGATTTTTATTTTATTTTCAGACATAAGTACTCCCTTAAAATGAATAATTATAACCCAAAGAAAGTAAAAAGGCAGACAATTCCACTATTTAATGTATAATTTGAAAACTTCTCCAGGTATATGTACAATGAAGAATTAAATCTTTTTACAATTTCTTTAGGTCTAATTTAATTATTTCATTCAATTGAAAGCATTCTCTCATCTATTTCATAAATCATTGATGTATTTTCTAAGTCCGACTTTTTTTATGCGGTCCCTATCAACCGCATAAAAAAAAGTTTTAGGTAGTCAGGGCTGATTGTGCTCCGGAAAAAATCCGGATTTTCGCTAACAGTGATCTGGAAGTTTCCGGAGATTGAAGGTGCAGACGTTTCAAAAAATCATTGATCATAAGTTTCCGGAAATCAAACTTTCAAAGGTGGAACTTAAAAACACAGTTTATTTTATTTGTTTGTAAGGGAGAGCCAAAGAGATACTTTATAAGCTTATATTCTCGATTAATATTCATTTTTTATCAGTAAATAGTTGTTATAATCATAAACTCAAGAAAGAAAGATATATTTGTAAATTTTAATTACTTCTTCAGGTCATCATAGGTATGTGTAAATGCTATAGGTATGTGTAAATTGTAAATATATTTTAAGTAAACTAAGAAATATTGAGAAAAAGGAAAAAAACCTTGTTAAAATTTTTTTCAATTTAAACTTCTTTTTTTTATTTTTTTTAAGTCAAGAAATTTTCCGGAATTTTGATTTAGGCTCACAATCACCCCTGGGTAGTATATTGTACAAACTTGTTTATTACATGTAAGAATTTATAAAATTTTCGAATTTTTTTTTGTGCGCTTTCTTTTATGCGGTCCCTATCCACCGCACAAAAAAAAAGGTTTTACTGTTAGTTTAAAGAAAGGAATTAGTTCAATCAAATTCTTAGAGATGACTTTAACGAACTAACCGATGTGTGTATACAATTTTTAGAAAGGGACATGGAAGAAAAATTAAAAATCTATAGTAGCTAGAGCAGTTTATTCTTGAAAAAAAAAAAAAAAAAATTGAAATCGCAACTTACCTTATTTGTAGAACGTAGAAAAAAAACTTTTATTGAACATTTCGCTGTTTATCGCAATTGTGTAACATGTGGCTTCAGTGTGTGAGGATGTCAGCCTTCATCTATCAAAATGTACCCAGAGATAGAATCAAATTATATACTAGTGAATTGATGTTTAATAATCATTTACGCCATCATAATACTCTCCCACCATTCGTTTAACGGCTTCTACCATTATTTGCGAGAGACCGAGTTTCTAGCGTGTGTGGTGAGAGCGGTATTAAGTTCTCTCCTGTAAGATTCCGTTGTATGAAATTGAGAAGCAACAGGACCGTCATCATCTATCTATCAAAAGGTACTGCGAAATAAAGTAGCGTTTTTAAAACCCCTTAAAGGTGTTTTATTCGGAGTGCTTAATCTTTTTAAAAATGTTTTTTTTTTCTTCTTTGCCATATCGATTGTCGTTCTGAATAACGAAAAATGCATGATTTTCACTTCACAGAAACTTGTTATTTTATCATGCTTATGTAAAGTTTTGGAAAATGTTTTTCATTTTTATGTTTATAAATGAACTTTAAGCGATGGAAAAAAACTAATTTCTATTACTGCGCAAATCGTAATGATTTTTTTTTTTTTTTTTTTTTTTTTTTGAATAGTGATTAAAAATATTTTTTGAATGCTTTAAAAGGTGCTTATTTTTTGTTTAAAGAAATCTGGCTGTGAACTCTGGAATAGAGTTAGCATGTTTTATATACCAGTGTACTAAAGTTTAATAATCATAGTGGTAGTTACACCACAAGTGCAATGTATTAGTCAAAACACTTAAACAATAACTCCAAAATCGAAATCAAATGAAAGAATTAGTGAAACGATTTTAAGAGCACAATTGAAAATATTTATCGATCGGAGTTCGTTTTATCCCCTTTCGATGGGGGATGTTGCTACGAAAGAAATCGAAAACGATGAGAGACCAGGAATGTGAAAATGTGGAGCAAATATATCTCTAGTGCAACAGCCTATTCTTATTTGACAATTATTTCTTTTATTGCGTAGGATTGCTATACTATTTGAAAGTTTTCTGAATTATCTCTTTTTATGACTGTATTTTAAACATAACAGTTGATAATTTTGTGTGTACTGAGAGCAATACTTTTTCATTTGCTTATTGGTTCGTGTACTGTATTATTATATTTTATCGATCGGAGTTCGTTTTATCCCTTTTCGATGGGGGATGTTGCTACGAAAGAAATCGAAAACGATGAGAGACCAGGAATGTGAAAATGTGGAGCAAATATATCTCTAGTGCAACAGCCTATTCTTATTTGACAATTATTTCTTTTATTGCGTAGGATTGCTATACTATTTGAAAGTTTTCTGAATTATCTCTTTTTATGACTGTATTTTAAACATAACAGTTGATGATTTTGTGTGTACTGAGAGCAATACTTTTTCATTTGCTTATTGGTTCGTGTACTGTATTATTATATTTTATCGATCGGAGTTCGTTTTATCCCTTTTCGATGGGGGATGTTGCTACGAAAGAAATCGAAAACGATGAGAGACCAGGAATGTGAAAATGTGGAGCAAATATATCTTTAGTGCAACAGCCTATTCTTATTTGACAATTATTTCTTTTATTGCGTAGGATTGCTATACTATTTGAAAGTTTTCTGAATTATCTCTTTTTATGACTGTATTTTAAACATAACAGTTGATGATTTTGTGTGTACTGAGAGCAATACTTTTTCATTTGCTTATTGGTTCGTGTACTGTATTATTATATTTTATCGATCGGAGTTCGTTTTATCCCTTTTCGATGGGGGATGTTGCTACGAAAGAAATCGAAAACGATGAGAGACCAGGAATGTGAAAAAGTGGAGCAAATATATCTTTAGTGCAACAGCCTATTCTTATTTGACAATTATTTCTTTTATTGCGTAGGATTGCTATACTATTTGAAAGTTTTCTGAATTATCTCTTTTTATGACTGTATTTTAAACATAACAGTTGATGATTTTGTGTGTACTGAGAGCAATACTTTTTCATTTGCTTATTAGTTCATGTACTGTATTATTATATTTTATCGATCGGAGTTCGTTTTATCCCTTTTCGATGGGGGATGTTGCTACGAAAGAAATCGAAAACGATGAGAGACCAGGAATGTGAAAAAGTGGAGCAAATATATCTTTAGTGCAACAGCCTATTCTTATTTGACAATTATTTCTTTTATTGCGTAGGATTGCTATACTATTTGAAATTTTTCTGAATTATCTCTTTTTATGACTATATTTTAAACATAACAGTTGATGATTTTGTGTGTACTGAGAGCAATACTTTTTCATTTGCTTATTAGTTCGTGTACTGTATTATTATATTTTATCGATCGGAGTTCGTTTTATCCCTTTTCGATGGGGAATGTTGCTACGAAGGAAATCGAAAACGATGAGAGACCAGGAATGTGAAAATGTGGAGCAAATATATCTTTAGTGCAACAGCCTATTCTTATTTGACAATTATTTCTTTTATTGCGTAGGATTGCTATACTATTTGAAATTTTTCTGAATTATCTCTTTTTATGACTATATTTTAAACATAACAGTTGATGATTTTGTGTGTACTGAGAGCAATACTTTTTCATTTGCTTATTAGTTCGTGTACTGTATTATTATATTTTATCGATCGGAGTTCGTTTTATCCCTTTTCGATGGGGGATGTTGCTACGAAAGAAATCGAAAACGATGAGAGACCAGGAATGTGAAAAAGTGGAGCAAATATATCTTTAGTGCAACAGCCTATTCTTATTTGACAATTATTTCTTTTATTGCGTAGGATTGCTATACTATTTGAAATTTTTCTGAATTATCTCTTTTTATGACTATATTTTAAACATAACAGTTGATGATTTTGTGTGTACTGAGAGCAATACTTTTTCATTTGCTTATTAGTTCGTGTACTGTATTATTATATTTTATCGATCGGAGTTCGTTTTATCCCTTTTCGATGGGGAATGTTGCTACGAAGGAAATCGAAAACGATGAGAGACCAGGAATGTGAAAATGTGGAGCAAATATATCTTTAGTGCAACAGCCTATTCTTATTTGACAATTATTTCTTTTATTGCGTAGGATTGCTATACTATTTGAAATTTTTCTGAATTATCTCTTTTTATGACTATATTTTAAACATAACAGTTGATGATTTTGTGTGTACTGAGAGCAATACTTTTTCATTTGCTTATTAGTTCGTGTACTGTATTATTATATTTTATCGATCGGAGTTCGTTTTATCCCTTTTCGATGGGGAATGTTGCTACGAAGGAAATCGAAAACGATGAGAGACCAGGAATGTGAAAAAGTGGAGCAAATATATCTTTAGTGCAACAGCCTATTCTTATTTGACAATTATTTCTTTTATTGCGTAGGATTGCTATACTATTTGAAAGTTTTCTGAATTATCTCTTTTTATGACTATATTTTAAACATAACAGTTGATGATTTTGTGTGTACTGAGAGCAATACTTTTTCATTTGCTTATTAGTTCGTGTACTGTATTATTATATTTTATCGATCGGAGTTCGTTTTATCCCTTTTCGATGGGGAATGTTGCTACGAAGGAAATCGAAAACGATGAGAGACCAGGAATGTGAAAAAGTGGAGCAAATATATCTTTAGTGCAACAGCCTATTCTTATTTGACAATTATTTCTTTTATTGCGTAGGATTGCTATACTATTTGAAAGTTTTCTGAATTATCTCTTTTTATGACTGTATTTTAAACATAACAGTTGATGATTTTGTGTGTACTGAGAGCAATATTTTTTCATTTGCTTATTAGTTCGTGAACTGTATTATTATATTTTATCGATCGGAGTTCGTTTTATCCCTTTTCGATGGGGAATGTTGCTACGAAGGAAATCGAAAACGATGAGAGACCAGGAATGTGAAAAAGTGAAGCAAATATATCTTTAGTGCAACAGCCTATTCTTATTTGACAATTATTTCTTTTATTGTGTAGGATTGCTATACTATTTGAGAGTTTTCTGGATTATCTCTTTATGACTGTATTTTAAACATAACAGTAGATGATTTTGTGTGTACTGAGAGCAATACTTTTTCATTTGCTTATTAGTTCGTGAACTGTATTATTATATTTTATCGATCGGAGTTCGTTTTATCCCTTTTCGATGGGGAATGTTGCTACGAAGGAAATCGAAAACGATGAGAGACCAGGAATGTGAAAAAGTGAAGCAAATATATCTTTAGTGCAACAGCCTATTCTTATTTGACAATTATTTCTTTTATTGCGTAGGATTGCTATACTATTTGAAAGTTTTCTGAATTATCTCTTTTTATGACTGTATTTTAAACATAACAGTTGATGATTTTGTGTGTACTGAGAGCAATATTTTTTCATTTGCTTATTAGTTCGTGAACTGTATTATTATATTTTATCGATCGGAGTTCGTTTTATCCCTTTTCGATGGGGAATGTTGCTACGAAGGAAATCGAAAACGATGAGAGACCAGGAATGTGAAAAAGTGAAGCAAATATATCTTTAGTGCAACAGCCTATTCTTATTTGACAATTATTTCTTTTATTGTGTAGGATTGCTATACTATTTGAGAGTTTTCTGGATTATCTCTTTATGACTGTATTTTAAACATAACAGTAGATGATTTTGTGTGTACTGAGAGCAATACTTTTTCATTTGCTTATTAGTTCGTGTACTGTATTATTATATTTTATCGATCGGAGTTCGTTTTATCCCCTTCCGATGGGGAATGTTGCTACGAAGGAAATCGAAAACGATGAGAGACCAGGAATGTGAAAAAGTGGAGCAAATATATCTTTAGTGCAACAGCCTATTCTTATTTGACAATTATTTCTTTTATTGTGTAGGATTGCTATACTATTTGAAAGTTTTCTGGATTATCTCTTTATGACTGTATTTTAAACATAACAGTTGATGATTTTGTGTGTACTGAGAGCAATACTTTTTCATTTGCTTATTAGTTCGTGTACTGTATTATTATATTTTATCGATCGGAGTTCGTTTTATCCCCTTTCGATGGGGAATGTTGCTACGAAGGAAATCGAAAACGATGAGACCAGGAATGTGAAAAAGTGGAGCAAATATATCTTTAGTGCAACAGCCTCTTCTTATTTGACAATTATTTCTTTTATTGTGTAGGATTGCTATACTATTTGAAAGTTTTCTGGATTATCTCTTTATGACTGTATTTTAAACATAACAGTTGATGATTTTGTGTGTACTGAGAGCAATACTTTTTCATTTGCTTATTAGTTCGTGTACTGTATTATTATATTTTATTTAGAATATCCTTTAATTTGGCAAAATATTGTCATATTTGGGCATCAAAAAGCTTTTATGCTAAATATGCAATTAATGATAGTGCTAAAAAAAAGGCGTTAAATTAATGAAGGGCTATTAGCTGTTGATTCTTCAAGTGAACAAAAACAATATGTTCTTAATATGGTAGCAGAAACCCTTCGGAACGGCAGCAGGTGTTGCTGTTTTTTTAATCGCATATTTTTAAAATAATAAACACAGTTGTAAAAACAAGTTGACTGAAAAAAAGTTTTTGTTATGTACTTTTGTACAATTTTATTCACTAAAATATATATTCATACAAGGTGAAAACATACTTAAAATTTAGGGAAGGGAAGAAAAAAATTTTAAAAAAAGTTCTACGTTTTTTTGAATTTTTAACCTATTTGAAGTTTTTTACCTAAATTTTAAAATGCTATAGCTTTGAATCTGAAATAATTTTATCTGGTATTCTGATTTTATTTTATATAAAAATAATCTGATTTCCTACTTAACTTTAACCGTGGATTTATTTCAAATTTTTTAAAAATATTGTATAAGTTTTAAATGAAATTTCAAGAAGTGTGAATTTTTGCTTAGATTTTTTTTACTATCCTATGTTTACAAGTGCAAATTTCGCTATAAGAGTTTCAAACCAAAATAAAGAAAGCCTGAAACATATTATTTTCGGAACGCTTCGGTTCCCAGTACCACACCGAAGTTAAAGCTTCGCTAGCTGTGGTCAGCCTGCGGGTGGTGACCACTTTGATCATCCTCCGTTGGCACCGAGAGTGCGCGGTATCGGTCCTCGTTAAACTGTTTAACCGTAAAGTGTTCGACTTGGTGCGTAGGTCGTCGGACTACCAAAGCAGGGAAGCCATCCCCTCTGTAGAGGATCAAAATTGTGATGGCACGTCTTTGGATCATGCTCAGGGATGTTTCTTAGACCGTCGCCAATAGCCCAATGGACAGACATGACCAACAACATTCGGAACTCATTTTGTTTTTAATAGATATTGTCCACCATCGAACCCTAACATAATTTTCAGTTTGTCGCTTAAAAAATCACTCAGGTTATCAAACAGTTTCATAAATCTTTTAAAAGTCTCACAAGGTTTTAATTTTGCTCTTTACAAAATAATTTGATTCACACTTAATAGAATTGAAACGTAACTTTATAAATTTAATATTTTATTTAGAACATTTTTTCTTTCTGTCAGGTTTTCCCTGTGCATAACACAATGCTGAAAAAACGTTTTTAGTTCTCATCTTGAAGGGGAAAAAAAAAAAAAAAAAAAAACAGTAAAATTTTTTTGCAATCTCCCCTTACCCCTCTTTTACGCTAAATATTTTTGCTTTTAATCTTTGCAACCTTTAAGGTTTTAATTATTGAAAAAAAAAAGTAATTGTATTAACTTATAAAGCAACAATTTTTGCTTCATTTGAGAGAGTTTATGTGATTAAATAACGGACTGAAGTTATTTTTACCCTCCAGCTCAAGAAACGACAGATTAAGTTAAAACTTGCCTTTTTTGACAATTGAATTCTGGGCAAAGCCAATAAGCATTAAAAACTAACCTTGATAAGTCCTTGAAAATGTCTTATTTAATTATAGGTTGGGATTTATTCTATCTAAACCTCATCTAACCATATTCCTACCTAGACACATTAGTTTTACCTAAACACATTAATTTTATTCATATCGACAAACTATATATTGTCATAAAGCATTTTTTTTTTTTTTTTAAATTTGCTCTGTTAGTATTTTGGAAAACCATTTTTAAGGGTGGAAAAAAATGAAACATGTTCAAATAACAAATTTATTAAACAGTGTAAAAATATTTTGCATTCATTATAGTACATAAAACACGCTTCCTTAACAATAGCAGCATAAAAGAAATAACTAGTGTACAAATTTTTTTTTCAGTCCAGTTCAATAATTCTATTATTGCATACATTAATAATATGCAACGATGCTCACACAAATAATTTATTTCAAAATAAAATGAGATTCAAGATTTAAAAAAAAAAAAAAACTTTCTATACTGCTGAAAACACTCGAATGGAGGAATGTTTTTACGTCATAAGGCAATTGGTGCTGGTATTGCGTTCGAGTAAAGGTATAGTGCGGCTTTCAAGAGAACTCCTCCAGACATCGTGGTGGGTAGTTACGAGGAAAAGTCACTTCGAATAGGGGTGTGGGGTGAATAGTTTTGTCTTGATCTTAGCATAGGTCAGCGTGAGTAAACTAATCAACACCTTCATTCCTCCATTGCACCCCGATTAGAAATGTGCCCTCGCTTTATACCGTAGCAGCAGACAGTCCTAGACTTTCAGTCTGGAGGAGTTCTCCTTAAAGCCGCACAATACCTCATTTGCACGCTGAAGCTTATAGTGGAAAGATGTTTGTAAACATTTTAGCTTGAGTCCTCCACGAAGGCTATTTTCTGCCAATATTTGATTCGGGAGTTACCTTGTCTTATGAATTGGGTTCAAAATTACAAGGCGACGGCGGTGAACATTAGCAGTCGTAAACCCCCCCCCCCCCCAAAAAAAAAAAAAAAAAAAAAACTGGATCTACTATTCAACGAGGGTTATAAAAAACATTGTAGCTTAGCCTAACCCATCCTTAGTATGATCTGTTATCGTCTAGAAGGTGGGGAGATTTAAGGTGTGCCAACCACACAGGCTACCAGTTATAGCGAGTTTTGAGAAATGTGGTGTGGTCTCATATCAGATATTTTTGTCAGGTTTTGTTTTATTACAAAAAAAAACTGTCCCTTCAATTTTTTTCATCAGTATATATTATTAACCTCTTATTCAAACATCTAGAAATCAGATCTTAAATAATGTTCACTGTCACAAATTATGATAGAGCTTACATTTCATTATAAACTTTTCAAGATCACAAATAGTAACATTTATTAAAAACCTATACGCAATGGTTCCCCTTAATCTGTAGGAAAAAAACAGAGATGATTAAAACCAGGCAGAGGTTATATCATAATAAAAGAGATAAATATACAGTTAAAAGAGCTAAAAAATTTTAATATTAATTGTTTCCAAATGTTAAACAAAGATAAAGTTTTGATGTTTTGACTTCCAAAAATCCACTACTGAAATATTTTTATGGATGATATAAACTAAGGAAGAAATATCACACCTATGGCCTTCTGTTCAGCAATGTTTGGCGATGAATGACCTGCGGAGATCTTGGTTATTGATGTAGTCTTGATTCTCTTTGAGCCGATGTTTGAAGTCTTGTCTGGTTTGTATGTTCAGAACTCCACCATCCCGAAACATTGTTGGACTTCCGACCATAGGTTTGATATATCTTCGTCACCTCATATCATCCATTATGTAGTTAGCCTAGATGGGAGAATCACTATATCATCAAAAACTCTAATGCTGCACCCTATTTGTCTAATACGTGAAAACCTTTAATATTTTAATTTCCTTGCTCTTTTAACTGTATATTTATCTCTTTTAAATAAAATTTTATAATTATTTAAAATTTTAATAAAATATAAAAATAAAATTTTAAATTGCAAGAGTTTATATACAAAAAAGACTCTCTCTGTAATCACGCATTCTGTTAAAATGAACTTTGCATTCATATAAAAAATATTTTTTTTTATATAAAAAGTATTCGTATAAAAAGTATCAAAGCAACAAATGTTTAAAAATTATATCACTTCCAATTTAAGGTGTCATATGTTAAATATTTCACGTAAATAATGTTTCATCTTTTAAACCTGAATAAGATACTTTCTTTCCTCAAAGAGGATTCCTGAAAAGGTTCATTGAGCAAAATTATTTTAACAAATTCTTTGTACCCTACATAATAGATAACCACCCTTGTCAAACGCATGACAAAGGCTAAACATGTTATGTTTGACTGTACATTAAAATTATTTCTTTCTTGAAATCTCAAGAATCTGCAGTAGAAACCATTTCGTGACATAAGCAATTTAAAGAAGAAGATCTGTGTTCAGCCATGAAAATTTTTTTAAAAATGCCATCATAAAGATTATCCTGACAAAATGTGTTCGATCATCGGAAGACAGTTTTTAACCATTTAAATTTTTAAAACACTAATGGAAGTCAAACAGAATTTTCCTCCATGGTTCAGCGTTATCTTAAGTGTTCCAAAAGAATCAATAATCTATTTATGTCATAAATATTGCATAAGGAGTTTTTAAGGGCATCTTTTCACTCAGTTTTGAGGAGCACAATTCACAGCTAGCTGCACAAAATGTGTGAAATTTTCTGAAAAGAAAAAAAAATTATATAAGTATAATAATCAAATCAATGATCCGGGCCGGGTCTATCCAGACATTTTGTTAAAGGTCCGTTTTTATAAAATTGAGAAAAAAATGACTCGTAATGTGTGAATATAAAATAAACGTTAAGTCACATTCTTTCAACCAGGGTCCTGCTTTTGTAAATTTGTGCAAATAGGTTCCGTTATTGCAAAAAAACTTTTTCAAGGAGTTTTTAAATTGTAAAGACGTACAAGATTATGCTCAACGCTGTAAAATTATAATAGTAAAATTAATGCAGCATACAAATATTTGGTATTTAGCCTATACTGTTGAACGTAGAATATTAATTTCGGACGGATTTAAAGGAAGAAGCGTCTGCCGAAGACAAAATTTAGTTCGTTTACATCTGTTTTTCTCCCCCCCCCCTTTTTTTTTCTGGGAAGGGTTTATTTGATTAACAAAACAAAAATGATGATAAATAAATTTATGAAGGGTTCGATTAAGAGATAAATTATTTTATGAAGGGTCCGTTTTTATGAAAAAATATTATGTGAAGGGTCCGTTTCTTCTAAACAGACCCCTGGAAAGCCAGGTCGGTAGGGCACTGGGCCCGTGTCCCAGAGTTAGTTGGTTTGAACCCCGCCTGCCAAAGACTCCCCGTGTAGTAAATGGTGGCTGATGCACGTTAAATCTGTCAAGTCTCAAAGTCCTCCATGTTCCCATAACAAATCAATACCTCTTGGAATTAGAGATTTATCGTTCTCTGATTCAGGTCAAAATTATGATCTGTGGATGACTGAATGGGTCCGCTCTATATAAACGGGTGTGACGCACGAGGTGGCAGAATTCTTGGCAATAGATGGCGCCACTGGTAAACAAGAACAATCGCATCTCCTCTGCCTTAAGAAAGAGAGAGGACATATGATCCAACAAATGAATCTTCATAATGAAATTGAAAATTTTCTGCAATCGCTACACACTCTGCAGGTAAAGCTTGAGAAATTTTTCTATTCTGGTTAGCAAAATTAAAAACGGACCACCCAGAATAACTTTTGATCTACTGGTCGGAGTTTCACCTTCTAGGACTCATTCTTAATGTTTGGAGGGGGTGACCTCAATATGCTAATTAATTAGTGCCGACGATATTTTAAGATACAAAATCAGACACAAAAACGTACTTTCTCTGAATAAACACATCCCTTTTTTCAACGTATTCGGATTTCTGACTTCCAAAATATAGGGCCGCAATCTGGGAAACGTGGTCCTGATACTTCGGTCAGGAGAGCGATCTTAAGTTAAGTTCCCTTAATGTTAATTTTATTTTTTGTGTAATCTCGAAAACTGGGAAACTATTTATTATTCTATTAAATAACAGTCAAAAAAATTTTTAATTGTAAGGTATACAATTTTTTACATCATTTTAAAGTATGTAATTTTACATGGCTAAATATAAAATTTGTGCAAAATTGGTTGAATAGTTCCTGAGAAATCGAATTTTAAACATGCAACGTCTTTAGAATTCTATTTCTCAGAAACTATTCGACCCATTTCGCACAAATTTTATATTTTGCCATGTAAAATTACAGACCTTAAAATTCAAAACTTCGACCATAATTAAAGAAAACAATAAAAAATAATAGAATAACTAAGAGTTACGATTTTAATAGAATTAACTTTACTTCAGATAAAGAATTTTATTGTTGTGTACAGAAAATTTTCAAATCGATTAAAAGATTCTCTAGAGATGGCGAAATACGGTTAAAAATAATAATAATAACAACAACATTAAGGGTCTAAACTTTGGACCGCTATCCAACCAAACTATCGGGACCAGATTTCAGCCTATATTCTGGGGATCAGAAATTAGAGTTCCTGGAAAAAAAGACGTTTATTCAGAGAAAGTACGTTTTTGTGTCTGATTTTGTAACTGCGCTAATTGGCATATTTGAGGTTACCCACTCGAACCATTAAAATTGAGTTTGAGAACGTGACGATTCGATTGTTATTTATTTTGCATTAGTTTCTGTCTTGATATTCATACTCTGAAATTATATGAAACCTAAAACTGTGCTTGCATCTTGGAAATTTTGAAATATATTTTTGATAATTTAAATGCAAAAAGATATTATGAAAAGGAGGAAGCAGACAGGGAACTAGTGATCTCCACAGATGGCATATTCAAATAATGCGATCATGTACAAGTTCACTCTGTAAAGATTAGAAAAAGGACGATTGGGTGTAGTGATTTTAGCAAAATCAACTAATGAAGGGTTAGCGAGCAGGGGAAGTTTAGTTTAAAGAATAATTTAAAGTGGCTAAATGTTTATGATAAACAGATTTTTAAAAAAAATGATACAGTTAGAATGAAATTAATATCCACGCGTAAAATAAACTGAATGATGGGGAATTAATAACAGAAAGTAACTCTTGAAAATATGTATTATGGTTCAAACAAATCGTAAACATACTTTTTCACCATGAGAATTGGAACAATTTTTCTTCAAAATAATGTTAAAAAGAATGAGAAAGAAAGGGTTGGCCAATGGGGATAGCCTCAATTCGTACCATTGAATTAACGAAGGTGGCAAAAGTGAAATTTCTGTAATCGGAGTCCAGTTGATTTCCGTCTCTGAGTTTTCGCTCACCCTTCTACTCATAGTCAACATTACAGGCGGGCACAAGACAGGCACTCTGTATGAAACACCAGTTCAAATTCAAGTGTAAACCGCTAAAAATCGTGAAACAACATAAAGAGAGCAGGGATGAGGGGAAAAGTTGGGAAACAATATCATGGGAAATTTTTAACAGTATGGATATTGTTAGCGATGAGAAGGTAAATAGCGAGCAACTTTATAGCAAAGGGTATCAATGTTAGGTAAAGTTTATGAACTTGGTAGATGACATAGAAACGGGCTGAATTTTAAAAAGGAATTATGTTTAGAAGGGCATACCGCTATTAAGAATAAAAAGTTCTTGTACTATTTCGGATTACACCAATCGTAACGTTATTCCTTCTATTTCAAAATTTTGCTTGTTGTTTCTATGTCTTCCCTAAAGTTTACAAACCTCAGCTTGTTTTTGATCCCTGTGCCATGAGCTTGTTCGATATTTAGCTCGTATCATCTTACAATTTACATCAAAAAAATTCCGATAATTTTGCTTCCCAACTGGCACACATTTCCCCCCAACAAAATTAGGCTCTCTCGCATGGTGCTGTTTCACTGACATCCCAATTTCTATCGTTGCTTAAACTACGATTTCTTTAATTTCACTTTCAGCAAATTACTTTCCAATTCAATGGTGAATTTTTTTTTAACCGAATTGAAGCATTAGCCATGGGCTAAACCTCTCTCCCGGTCTTTGTAACGTTTTCAATTTTTTTTTAAAAAATTGTTCTACTCCTCATGGTGGAAAATATATGTGGGCAATATGTTTATCTTAGTAAACAGTGATTCAGATTTTCAAGGGTTACATTCTGTTTTTAACAGTTGACCCTAACATTCAATTTGCTTAAGGCGAGGAAATTAATTTTACTTTACCTTTTTACTAAACGCCCTGATCATTTTTCCACCTCTGTTTCTTTACCCCTTCATGTTAATTCTAATTACCCTTATTAATGGGTAGAAATTTTCTAAATTTCCGTCTTTTAAACTTCCTTTGATGTGGAAACACGTCTTTAGAAGAGTTTTCTGATTGTAGGTTCAAGTGCTAATCAAGAGGTGAAGAGTTAGTGGGTATAGTTTGTCTATAGAAAGAACGTCCCGCACCACGAAGTCAAAAGCCGCCTGCTGCTATGGAAACAAGAAATAGTGTATTTTAAAGTGGGTGGAGCTTCTTTCTCCCCTGATTTCCTTTCTCTCGTCGATACAAGCCAAAGCCTGTCTTAAAGTATGACCCAACTTGAAATAGTTAAACCTCGTAACCCTAGTCACCGCCACAACTCCAGACGAATGGGTAGGGGAGTTTTTTACATAGACAAACTATAGTTAACTTTCAAGCAGGGTTGTTTGTTTAGTGAAGGCTTCTTTTTTAGATCAAAGGGTTCTTGATGCTCACCAGAGGGGTGCCAATTATTTAATAAAGATTCTTTCCCCTCTTACGCTAAGCATTTACTTCATGATTAAAACTGTGATTATAAACCCAGTCTTGGAACGGATTCACTAAATGATAACTTTAACCGTAATTACTTCTTCTATAGCTCTCTGTTGAGAAATGTGTCAGCCATGTTATTTGTTTAATAGTTGCATTAGTCTACAGCCTTCCTGTGCTTTTAAAGTACCGTCATTATACCCATTTTTCTATGATTTGTAAACAGTCCCTCTAAATAACTCATTTCTCTACTTTTCTCAAATGCACATTAATAAAAATGCCATTAATTTTTCTTCAGTTATAATTTGCTCATAACCCTCAATTATTTTTCAAGAAATTGACATTTATAATATGAATCATAGACATTTCAAATGATCTACTTACTCATCATTTTGAGTCTGATGTCAAAGTGAACAAAAGGAATATAGAAGAGGAAGCCCGAGCAGAGGAAGAGCAGTGCATAGAAATACTCTAATCTTGGATCCTCAATAATAGGAGCCAACACCAAATACGCAGCCACTACGGCCATCACCAGAGGTATGACTGTAGGCACCTAAAAAGAACCATTGTAAATTACTCAACTAGAATATTCATTAGATACTTGTGTATAAATTTTAAACATTACATTTGCCTATGTGACAAATGTAATATTTAAAATTAAATATGATAAAAATGTTATGTTAATATTAATTATTATTAATAATAATTTTATTAACATAATATAATATGTTGATAAAAATATTTTGTCTGCCATTTTATCATTGCACTGGTTTTAAAACGTAATATAAAAGCGGGCAATGATCAGATTCGATTCCTGCTCTGGAGTAAAATATATTCAGTTCATAGGGTTCAGATGAATCATGAGTTGAATTCCCCTTGCCACCGGGCTAACTATGAGAGATATTTGTGGATTTTCTCTCCGTGCAAATGCAGGTTAGTTCCACCAAAAAAGTCCTTCACAAAGACTAATTGTTCCATTGTTTTGTCCTAAAGTTCCCTTGTCTTCTGCGTTGGGTTGAAAATTACAAGGCTAAGGATTTGAGCTATGGTAGTTGTAAAGCCAAAAAGGGGGTCGGCAGTTCAACGTTGGTAATAAAATGAAATAAAAATTATTTATTATGTGAAATGTGCTAAAAATTATTTCAGTCAATTATACTTGCTGATTTTAACTAAGAGAAATGATGTAGAAACTTATCAATAGAAAGCAAATCGGAATAAAAACAAATAAATCTGTGGGGGGCGGAGTTATCGACCATGCCAACCGTCATCTATCAAAAGGTACCTCATAATAGAATCAAGTTAGCTTGCCTTATATACCAGTGAATTGATGTTTAATTTTCGTAGTGGTAGTTACGACACAAATCCATAGAACTCTCTTAAAAGACATCTCTCGTATGCACCAGCTTTTCCCAAAAAGTGTTCTACAAAACTCTTTTAACAAGGAACTTCTGACGTGCATATGATGTCATTATATTAAAGGAAGCTTTATTCGCATGTCACTTTACCATTCATAAAATTTTACATTATAAATTTTAATAGATCGTGGGCCATAAATCGATTTGAGGAAATTAATATAGGGACATGTGTTATCTTTAGCTAAAGTCAAATGGATTTATAAATTGAATGATAGATGTTCAAAAACTGAGTTCAATTATCTTAGGCGTTAAAAACAAATCGGAAGTAGTAACTCATACAAAAAAGGGTCACACGTACTTATCCTTATAGACAGCCATAATGTTCATAAGATTTAAAACTGTCTCAAATAATTGATAAAAATTTTCATTCTATGTTACTTATAGAATGTTATTTTCTGAATATAAAAATAAAAATAGACAACTAAAATAAATAAATTTATTAATTTTAAAAAATTTTCTTCACACATTGCAAGTACGTGGATCCAAAAATGATAATTTATATAAAAAAAACTTCAACTTTGACTCCAAGACTAATGACAGCACCAATAATATTTACAATTAAAAATTTACCTGAAACATTTTTCTATTATACAGTAAGATCTCTTATTTATTCATTTATCGTTATGAAAGTGAGAAGAAACGGGCAACTTCTGGAGTAATATAATAATAACATTTTGTTTTGATTCTAAGAACAGGAAGAAAAAAACTAACTCTGTAGGGACGAGGTAAATCCTTTTCAGTAAATCTCAGAACTATGACAGTCAACATTGTACCGCCGTAGAACATCCAGGCAACAAAACTGAAGAAATCGATCAAGCTTCCGATGTTTCCTGCACTTATCATTAGGAAGACGACAATACCCTAAAAGAATTATAAATATTTTACATAAAATTACATTTTTTTTTTTAATTTTTAAAGTAATATGGTGGTAATTCAGTTTCCAGGACAGAATTTCTTAAAAATAATATCCAAAATAATTTAAAAAGTAATGAAATTATGTAATTATCATTTCGTAGCAACCTCCGCATGACGAAATAATTTTTGTTCTCGGCTGTAAAAATTCAAGATAGAACTTTTAAAATTTTCTTCAGCAGTGGATTGGTTTTCAAATCCTATGCACGTGTTTCAAGACGTCACAAAATACTTTTTCTTCTTCAGTATTCATATTTATATTAAAATCACCGTCAAGACAGTAATTATAATAAAAAGAATATAAAAAAATAGAAAAAAATACGTTTCACTACGAAATGAAGAAAATTGTGATCACTGCAAGACGATTACAGGTTACCTGTTAACAAAATAGTTGTCTAATTTTTTTTGGAAAAGAAAATTTTTTGTGTTTTCATCTTGCACATCTTTAACTGTTAATCCTAAACTGCTCGGTACACAATTTCTCAGACATATTTAATTGCAGCTTAAACACATTCTGTGTAAATTCTTCTGATGACAGAATAGACATTGAACAGCCAATCTAGATCAATATTAACATTTTCGGATGGGTACAATGGTGTTTGATGGAGATAGTAAGCTGCATCATACACCCGTTTCGAATTCACAAGTTCATACATTAAATATGATTTGAAAGCTATGTTTTTTTCCCCCAATTGTACATGAATAGTGAATGAATAATTTATATTGCGTGGAAGACAGTCTACGGTCTTATGCAAGTTATTGGGTAGGTTGAAGCCCGTCCGTCACTTTGGTGACGGACGAGCTTCGTGCTTGCGTTTGCGAACGGAATCCTTTCGTTTTTTTCCCGTTTGTGTGGAACGCTTAAGGTATTCTCGTCTACGCTCTTTGGTTTTTTCAGCCTCGGTAAATTTAGGCCTTTGGCAACGTTCTTTCTTTTTTTCTTTTCCCTTTTTTTTTTTTTTTTTTGCTTCAACTCTAACTTTTGGGACTGTGTCAATCAGTTACAACAAAATCGTTCAAATGATGAAATTCTCTTTTGTTCACAACTCAAGAAGTATTTATGGGATCTCTCTGGTCCCATATCTCAAAAATAAACTACCCAACTTTATGCATAACAAAATTAAAAGTGAAAAAAAGAATTCTAAAAAAATCATCAAACAGCAGCTGTCGCCATAGCAACGCATGCGCACTGTTTACTATTACTCTTGATTATTGTAGTTGAAAAGTGAGGACGCCATGAAATCCAAACCAAGACCCATTTTGCCAATTGGTAATAAAAAAATACTATATTCAAGACAAAACTATCATTTTGGACTTTCTTTGCTTTTCATACTTATTTAGCTGTGAAAAATCAACTGAGCTAAGAACGGACAAATAAACGTTTAAAATATCATTAAACTTTTCTTTTGAAAACAGGTATCAATTTGGTGAAAATGTTCAATTTAGATGAAAAATATTTTTTTTAAAAATTACTAATTCAAAATTTTCCCCAAGCTTAATGAACCTAAAGAATGCAGCATCTTAGTAATTATTCACTTTTTAAAATAAAAAACTTAATTCATTTTTACGTAACCGTGGCTTTACTTCGTAATGACGTTTAGCACCATTTTCAGAATTATCAAACCTGCTGAAAATAGGCAAAACTTAGCTTTACAGTCTTCAACAACTATCACAAGTTATAAAAAGTTTCGAAATGTATCAAAACCATACAATCAAAAAGTAGTGAATAACCCCGAATTTGATTGACTGTTTAAAATAAAATAATAATAATTAACTGCTGTGTTACCTACTATCTGAAAATAAATGCAATACAACTTTATCATTTCATAATTTTAGACTATGAAAACTTTTAATGAAAACTGGGAATTTTTATTTCTAACAAAAATTATGAAAAAGCAAAATTAAAGGCATTGTGGAAAAAACATTGGTAATTTTGATGGAAGCCGGGATTGCCTCGTTGGCAGGGCGCTGGGCTCACGTTGGCGAGAACGGGAGTTCGAAACCAGATGGCTGAAGACTCCTCGTGTAGTGAATGGTAACTGGTGCATTTTAAATTTGTGGGGTCAAAAAGTCCTCCTTGTTCCCATAACAAATTATACCTCTGGGGATACTAGATCGAAGATTGATCGTTCTCTGGTTTAGGTCAAAATTACAATCTGTGAATGTATGTATGAATGGGTCCGCCCTACAAACTGGTGTGACATATAGTTGTGGCAGAAATCGAATTCTTGGATAAAGTTCTTTTTTTCTCTTCAATTCCTTTTGATTTGAAACACGTTTCTGACATCCATAAGACTAGTTTTTCTTCTTTTCTAGTGGATGAAGTCAAGTGTATGTTTGTCAAAATGGTATGTTCTAAACAAACAGAAAAAATCGGAACAACTATGAACACCGCATTATTTCTTATTTTATTTTATAACTAGCGTTGAACAGCCGACCCAATTATGAGTTTGCGATCACCAATGTTCAGCTCCTTAACCTTGTAATCTTGGATCCAACCAGAAGGCAACAAAACTCCTGGATCAAGCATTGGTACAAAGTAGCCTTCGGAAAAGTTTTTTTATTTTATTTTTTTTTTACCATATTTGCATTACGTCGTGAGGAAAACCTTTCACGTAGCCTGGCAGCAAAGGGATCTCCCATACATACATATTCCTCTTCACTACGAATTGGAGCTTCTATCATAGCTTTCCATTCTCACTCTAAACATATTTTTCCATGTTTTTCAATTCGTTTACAATCGTTCTGCACCAAGTATTTTTAGGTATTCCTCATTTTCTATTGCTTTGAGGGTAAGTGAATGAATAAATAAGCAAATAGATAAATTAACAAATTAATATATAAGCGTAATTGAAAAGTCACAAAAATCGAATCAAATGAATGAGAGAATCAACAAATCAGTTAGTGAGTTTATCAATGAAACAGCAAAGTAAGCGAATAAGAGGATAACATTTCTTACAAAAATCTCGAATTCTTATCACCTATTTAATTATTTTAATTTGCCAACGTCTCTGTTTTTGTCGAATAACTACAGATATGTATAAATCTGCATCCGTGCCCATCTTGATGAAACTCGGAATATAATCCTGGACCCGAATGCACTTCTATAGGAAGGTTTGAAATGGAAAATTATTAATCATAAATATTTTATATATTATATTTATTTATATTGGTATTAGATAGAATTTTGGATTTGTACATCCTCAGACTTGGACATTAGAAAGAAATTTTGACATTCCACACCTGCCACATTTTCCAGCAATGACGTCATCCAATATGGTGGTCGCACGATCGCAGAAAAAATAATATTAATGTTTATATTTGACATATTGGCGGAAATATTGAGTTAGTATGCTTTTATTATCATTTGTTTATTCATTAACAGTCCAAGAATCTGTAGGTGTAGAAAATCGTGAGATTTTGGCCGCTCTGGCACCCTAAATTTGAATTTTTTTTAAGCTATTTCTCATAAAAAAGACTTGCAATATTTATGTTTAAAATAAATGAATGAGCAAAAAAGATTTTTTTAATAGCATTTAAACTATTAGTAGTAAGCATTCTGAAAATATTAGTATTTGCAAGGAGTGTCAAAATACGGCTCTTAAATCTTTTGGGTATCATTTTGTAAAATTTATCACCAGAGTTAATCAGGCAGTCATCATCAAAATTAAACATCAGAGTCGCTTTTGCTCGCTGTTTCTTTGATTTACAGCTCTTCTCATGAACACTTTTATACTTCTGATGAGTAATCATATGCATTCCTAATATATAAAAAAATTTAAAAAAGAAAAAGGCTGATATTTATCGAGATGCAATGAGGCCCATAATCACGAATATAATTTCTAAGAATTTGGGGCAATTTCAAAACACTGTTGTTCCAATATTCCTTTGATTCCCCCGTACATAGTTCTTTTCATACAAAATTGACTCAACATTACTTAAAACAATGAACACTTATTAAACTAATTAAATATTCTACTTCCAGGAAGGTATTTATTTTTAAAAAAAACTAAGCATACATTTAGCCCTATGGAATGCTTTCAACCTCATTGTAAACTTATCTGGAATTGCTTAGCTGAAACTTGTGCTAATCCATACACATGTATTGTCTTCTGGTATGTACTTTTATACCTACACATAGTTATTGAACTTATAAAGAGTGATTATAGCGTACTAACTCAATTTTCATGCAAATGGAACAAGTAGAAACAACACAAATATTAGTAGTTCCGCCATCTTTGATTTACCAAGACGGTGGATATCCAAAATACAGCCACCAAAAACTTCTTAAGTGCAGTCAGACTTACAATCGAAAAATATACAAAAGACGAGACTGAATAAAACTTACATTGAAGATGAGAGCAGGTGCAGGAGTCAAACGTTTCACTTGAACATAAGACATCAATTCGATTGAATGGCCCTGTCGAGCAGCAACGAAGGGTAACCTGAAACGATTTATTTTCTCATGATCTTTAAGTAGCTTTTAAAAACCTCATCTACCCTAATATTTTGACCACCATCGGAAAAATGAAGGTTTAAATTTTTTAGGTTCATTTTGAATACTGTTCCATTAACTAATTATTTATAAATTTCATAAAAAAACTTCTAAGAAATCTACCCAATAAACACAACCCAAAATACAATTCTTTATATAAAGATAAATATTCTTTTAATGTAACAACTCTCCCATGACGTGTATCGATGCATTTCATTTTTTTATAACAAATATTATATGCATTTCGTTTTTTAATAAAAAAAAACTGAAAATATATATTTATAAACATCCATATTTTAAATTCATTTTTATTTCAGTAAACATAAGCGCACACGGTAACAAATTTATTTCCAACTAAGTATAAAATTTAATAAACTATTATTCAATCATATTCGTAAAGTATTTTGTTTTATCTGTTACAAAACTCAATTTCATATCAAAAATAATTGTAATAAAGTGTCGTTCGGTGGATGATCAACGTCCTTCTTTGACCCTAAGCACTTATTTACAAGGAGAGATTTTGAACAATTTTTACCTTGAGGCGATGAGTGCAGTTCCGTTCGATGCTCCATACGCAGATGCAGCTACTAATATAGGAATGATGAAGGACACTGGTCCTAACGTACGATTTGCAAAGCCCTAAAAGATGAAGATAATTAATTAAATGTAAATACATTTTTGGTATTATCTTATTCACCTTTGTTCTAAGCAGTAAACACCACTTAAATTTTCTATTTAAAGTTTCATAAAAATTTTTTAATAGTTTATATTTTATTTTATAACCGTCGGTGAACAGCCGACCCAATTTTTGTTATATGGGAAGGGGAGACGGAAACTTCCCACGATCTGGGTTCTCTTTCTTTTTTCAAATAAATATTAATTTTCTAAAATTGTATAATTAAACATCAACCTTTAAATATTAATTTCTTTAAATTATACAGTATAATATTACTACTTTGCGAACATCCATTTTTGGGGTAATGCTTAGTAACTAACAAACCAAACGCGCTTCAGTACTACAGTAAGAATGCGCCATACAACAAAACCCTTTATTACGCTTTTAACTCCACTTGCGCTTTCCGTATTTTGTAGTCTGGCAATCTTATAATGAATATATTTTAAATCATTCTTGAAAGATTCCGGTATACATGTAAGTTCATTTGAATTCGCAACTGGCTTCATATAGATTTCGTTTTTTTTTCTTTTTTTTTTCCTTAATATATTATTTACAAAATGTGTTCTATTTTGTTTCGACTTTTTGAGTGCTCCTCACATTGTTCTAATATATTTTGCTTTGACTATATTGATAGAATATTAGAAAGCACTCCTCTTTGCGGATATAATCGTGTGAGCTGATGAAGAGATTATATCTTTTCATTTTTTTGTTTTCCAGCTTTTTAATATATAATTTTTTCATATATCTTTTTTAAAATATTTTCTTTTAATAATTTTTCTTCTTTTCCTGAAACAAAAATAAAGAGCCAAATTTTGTAGTATATTTTAAATTGATGTGCTTTTACTTATTATACGGTATTGTATATCTAATTTATGTCATTTTTTAATTAAAAAAAAACTGTCTTTTTTTATTTAAAAACTAATTAAAAGTGCATGCTAATAAATTTCAAAATCGAAGAACAATTTTCAAAAAATTCACATTTTACGCCTGCCCTTATACTAAATGCAATATACTGAAATGTGAATTTTATGTAGTACTCAACTTGCTTATAATATGTGAATCTTATATATATAAATATATATATATATATATATACTCTCAATAACTCGAAAGCCTTGTTATGTCAAATTTTTTTCGAAATAGAAAATAAATTTTTTCGGAAAAATCACCAATTATTTTCTATTTAATGCAAAATTATTTTTTTGCCCTTACCTTTTAAAAATGAAATTACCAAAGTTGCATTTATACTTATAGTCAACTATCATTATACATACATATTTATTAGTAGTTACTCTTATGTTTCATGACTCTACTTTTTAGAGTAATATTTTTAAATATATTTTGCTACTTTTTAGAGCATATTTAGTTCTGAACTTTTTATCTCGATAGATATCTGAAAAATCTTTGAGATATCGGGAGTGAATATGAATATATATATATATATATATATATATATATATATATATATCAATATTTATTACCACAGCAACAGCCTCAGATGCGAGAAGTTCTGATGGAGATAGAACGGTCAGGTAGGATATGTTGGTCAATACGTAACAGACAGTCACCAGTGGAATACCAATGAGGATGGAACGAGGAAGATTCCTGAAAAGGATTGACCACAAGTATATTAATATAAAAACATTTCCGCAGCAGCCCTTTATGGTATGTACCACAAATGATGCCTTTACTTGCAGGACAAGCCTTGCGCCCTGCAGGTAGGTGGAGTTAATTGGGGAAATGTACACATTAATAACGATTAATTGATCTGCAGGGGCGGGATAACCTGGTCGGTAGGGCGCTAAGCCCATGTCCGAGCCGAAGATTCCCCGTGTAGTAAATTCTGACTGATGCACGATAAATCTGTTGAGTCGCAAAGTTCTCCATGTTTTTATAACAAATCAATACCTCTAGGGGTACTGAATTGAAGATGGATCCTTCTCTGATTCAGGTCAAAATTACGATTTGTGGATGAATTGCTAGATGAATGGGTCCGCCCTATACGCGAGTGTGACGTATGGATGTGGCAGAAGTCGACTTCTTGGCCATAGATGGCGCCACTGGAAAACAAGAACAATCGCCCCCCTCTGCCTTAACAGGCATACGTCAACAACAATTCATCTGCAGTCTTTCACAAAATTTCGTTAAGTGAGAATCGTTTTCGGGATCATGATGTGATCATTGATCATACAAATTTTAATATCATAACAAAAATATTAAGCCACTTTTCTGCGCATGACCTTTCTTCGAAGTTGGCGTCTACAATTCTAAGACCCAGAAATAAGACAAAAGGGACATTTTCTTAATTTGTCTGAAAACTATTTTTACAACCCTATGTAGTGATTCCATTTGAACTTTTTTGCACGTTTTTTATTTTTTTTAATAAAATGACTCATTAGGAAGAAGAAAAAAAGTCAAAATTTAACATTAATCTATATTGTTATCATTAAAATCACTATGATTATTAACCTAATTTAAAAAAAAATGGAAAAGCTGTTTGGTAGAGGTTGAGTCACTGAGAATGCTATTTTAAAGGAATGTGTTTTTAAGACAAATGCATTTTACAAATTACCATGATTCCTCTGCGTGCAAAAAGGAAATATAGATGCGCAGCATTCCTTCAATCATTATAGACAGAAATTCACAAAATTTATTTCAATTTACTATTAAATTAGAAAATTTAATTTACTACACGTTTTCGAAGGCTACCTCTCATGGATATGCCACTTTTTACTGCTGGTTAACAACGCATCATTTTGATTATATCCAAGATATGGCACAAATAATTTTTGAATATACAGTATTCATACATTCAACAGGTTGTCGGTCATTATTCACAACCGTTAGACCAAGAATGCCTTACTTTAGTTTAATCACTAAGCATTAATCAAACCCAGATGTAACTTTTCATGCGATTTCTTCGTATTCAGAACAATAAAGTGGTTATTAAAAACGCTTATTTCATTACCCCTATTTAAAATACAACCTTATGAAAACAACTGTTGACTTTAAAAATCTTTACACACTAAGGGCTTCATCCTCTTTAAACGTAACAATGTAGCAGATGCTTCAAGGATTTTGATGAGAGCGGTTGTATCTAGCCACTCTCCTTTGTTAACAATTTTGAATAAAGTTTACAGAAAATTGTGAATTTGTTTACCAGCCTAATTATCCTTCTCCCGCTCTTTTGATTGCAATATTGGATACTTTTTTTACAAACTATAATCTTACAAAGGGATTTACGCAAGCAGGACCGATTACATTATGAATTTATTTAGTTCCAATAGTTATTCTGTTCAAACTGTTGCTCTTTTCCTTAACCTTAAACACGATTTTTAAGCTGTTTCCATTTTCTTAAACACACAGTATCCAGAATAAAAAGCCAAAAGTTAATGTTTGTAAAACATATGAATTTTGTAAGTAACTAAATTCAAATTCAGTACAAGTTATTCTATAGGAGTTTTTATTTAATATTATATGAATAAATTACTTATCATAGAAATTATAATCATAAAAAGTTCTTACACAGATGCATTGATCAGCTCTTCAGTAACGAAATTCAAGTTATTCCTGAAATTAGAATAGAAAAAGCAGATAATAAAAATTGAAAAACAAAATTGATAAATATATAACCTGAATAGATATTTACCATCCATCGTAAGCCCAGAGACCAAAGTAAAAAGCTGTTGCTAAATCTGAGAAAGAGGTGGTTGTTCCCGCAAATCCAGTATTTATGTGTTCGTAATGACCTACATTGAATAGCTTGTTTTTAACATAAATGATATATAGGTAAAATCCTTATTTTTTATTGTTTTCTAATGTTAAATAATATCGTTTTGCTACCTGGGCAATCATAATACGTATTACAAATAATGAACATTAATAATAAAAAAAAAAAATTTCGGGGGGGGGGGGAGGCTGTCTCCAACCTAACTCTATAATTGCATCATTTATAGGGTACAAAAACAGAACTAATAAAAATTCCTGATTTTGTGTCATTAGTATAATAAAGTAATTTATAAATAATTTATAAATAATAAGTAACTCATAAATAATTTAATAAACTAAAAATAAATCATATTAGGGCCACTGAATCTTGACCCTCCTTCCTTCCCTCTTCTCTTTTCAGTTGTATAGGGATATACTCATACCCCAGTATTTCAATTCTATGGATATATACTACGATATGTTTTCCTTTTCGTAATATTTTTCGTATTTGAATGTAAAAAATACTTTAAAATTTCAACGACGCTTTCTTTTAGAACTATGTTCAATTTAGTTTTTAGTTCCATCTAGTTTCTTAACTTAAAATTTTTTAATCTACTTGAAAATCAAGAATAACGCACTTCCTTCTCTACACGCTGAAGGTTAAAGCATGCAATCAAACTGTTGCTATAGGGTGAGAGAGAGTTCTGTAGCCCATTTCGGTCGCCAAATGAAAAATTAAATTATAATAACAGGACTAAATCTTGAAGAGACTGGAAATGGCGAAAAATAATAAATTACTTTTTTACACATTTGGGTGACACAATTGAAGAACGATAAAGGTCAGGCTTTTCCAAGTATAGGAGTTACCGCTTGTTTTAAACTTTTTTTCATTTGGATTTTTTTTTATGAATATAACTTCGAATTATTGGGTTAATTAGCTATTTTATATTATTTGCAGTAACAATATTTTTTTCTTGAAAAAATAATTGCTAAAAATAATTACCTTTATTACTGACGAAAATCAATTAGAATTTCTCCCTCAAAATTCGTTTATTGGAAAACTAGGGGAAAAAATTAAATGCAAAAGTTCTTTAATAGAAAATCGGCGCTTGTCCTTAATTCTAAATTTATTATCTCATCGTTATCACATATCTCATTAGTTTGGAACTATTAATTTCTAACATGTAGAGACTTACCCGTGGAAAATCTGTATATTCCTATTAGAACAACTATAGCTATGGCAGAGAGTTTAGCAACCGTAAAAAAATTATTCATTCTTGTAGCTAGCTTCACACTGTAACAGTTGATGAACGTGATGAAAACTGTAAAAATTATTCACCAATTCATAAACAATATTCTTATAATTGATAATATCAGATTTCTTGAAAAAATTAAGGATTTCTTCAATTTGCATTTATATATATTTTTCAAAAGTGTTAAGCAATTTAAAATTAGACACCAGTACAAAGAAAAGTTTCACATTATTAAAATAAAGAGGAAAAGTGCCTAATTATAAATCAATGGATATTGTTTTTGATATATACAGAAAAATTAACTGTCTATAAGTACGGATTCTACTCAAATTATATCTATCCCCTACGTAAAACAAACGTTTCATTCAAAAATCTTTTTTAAATAAGTATATCAATACATTTTGAAAATACTTATCAAATAATAACCATCTTAAGTAAAAAGCTTAAAAAAATCTTCCTTGATTTTATTCAATATCAAAATCAATGTTTAGCTTTTAATAATAGGGATTTTTAGGGAAAAGTATTGCAAGAACTTTAAATCATAATCACACAATAAAGAGGGAAAATTTAACATTTTAAAATAAAATTTTCTTTTGCTATTACAGAAAAAAATGTCCCATGCTTAGTTAGTCCCCGTGAACCCGTATGAACATTCATTGTAAGGTTTTATCATTTCTTATTTAATTTTGTCTTGTAATACAAAATAATATTTGTAGCAAACCCCTTATCATTTTGAGTTTATTTTAAAAAGTTCAAAAACTACTTAAGTTGTTTGAAACTTTTTAAATTTTTAAGATATTCAAGTCCGACTTTTTTCATTATTTGCCAAATGCGATTCATTACAAAATTATGAAGAAAAAAAAAATTTTTTTTTAATTACTTCCGCGCATGCGCTGTATAAAATATCTACTTTAATTACTGATATATTACACAGACTTAATTTTTTTCAAATTTTAAAGCAAAGTTTTTTTCATTGTTTTATTGCAATTACTTATATATTGCACAGTTTTCAACGAAATTTTTTTTACCAAATTTCTCTAAAAATGTGTTTCATTCTATTGAATATTTTTAAAGGTAGAGCAAAAAAAAAAAAAAAACATAGGACAAAAAAAATTTTTTTTTTTTTTTTTATAGAAATGTCCATATTTCCATAAATATTTAAGCTAGCTTTACGAAATTTCGTGCAACTATTGCATATAATAACCAAGATTACAAATTAATAATATTTTGCTACATATTGTAGCATAAGTTGTTCAAAAACGCCATTTTCTGTTTTTAATTTATTGTCGGTCCCTCAAACCCCTAAAAGCTTTAAATTTCATTGAAAAATATGAGAAATTGCATGATGTAGGGATGAGAGTAGTCATAAAGTAAAAAGGTGGAAATCCATTAATATATATACTATAGACACAAAAAGTGCGATTTTTAAACTTGTAAACCATGTGATAATAAATCCCGATGATTAATTTTTAAATTGTATGATTATATGAATATGAATCACATGCATGATTTTAAATTGAGAGAATATGAATCCCGATATGAGGCTTTTCAATCACGTGAATATGAAACTCTTTATCGAATTTAAAAAATACGAATCACGAGGCATAATTTTTAAATCATGCGAATACGATGTCTAATTTTTAAAGCACATGTCCAAAATCGATGTTTGATTTTACAACCGCAAAAACGAATCACGATATTGGATTTTAAGCTAGCGTGAATACGAATCGCTACATAGGTTTTTAAAAGCGCGAAAATACAAATCGCGTTATTTGATTTTTAAATCTCGCAAATAAGAATAGCAATGTACGATATTTAAATCGCTTGAATAAAAATCGCAACGTTCAACTTTTAAATCAGGTAAATATGAAAATCGATGTTTGATAATAAAATCGCGATTTTAAAAATGCATAAAGAAAAAACGCGATATTGGATTTTTAATCTCGTAAATAAGAATCATAATGTACGATATTTGAATAGCGTAAATAAGAATCGCAATGCGCAACTTTTAAATCAGGTAAATACGAAAATCGATGAATGATATTAAAATCGCGTGAATAAGAATCGAGATATTTGCAGTTTGATGGATTTGGGATTTCTAAAAGGCTGTTTGTTTTGTTTAGACATAATAAATAAAAATTTACAAGATTAATTGAATGAGAAAATAAATATTTTCACTCTATTATATTTTCAGACTAATATATCCACCTCTATTTTTTTTCTTCCCCCGTTTGCACTGAAGTGTTACCAAAAATTTTTTTAACTGCTAATACTGTAAGGAGGAAAAGCAAATATTAACCTAATACCAAGTTTATGTATGATTGTAATATAGATGGATGTGATCAAAGTTATTTATTTATTTAATGATTGATTATTATACACAATTTTATTCTGTACATATCAACAACAAAATTTTTTTTAATTCTTTCTACAATGGATAAAAAGAATTAATTTAAGCAATTTATGGTCCATCTGACATAAAGGCTTAAGTTGAGTTACTTACTATTAACTTAAAATGACTGTTTTTTAAACTTCTAAGCTAATATGTCATTTTCCTGGCATTCAAGATTTGGTGAATTTCTATTTTATTTTTTTTTCTCGAGTAAATGTCAATAAACTACATTGCTGTCTGTAAGATATTAATAAATGTAACAAAAGAAGCATAAAAAAATTTTTTTAGATTATTTTGAAGACTTTAAATTTGAAGAAATTTTTTGGTCCGAATCGTCATGTTTAAAAAGAATCACCCATATATATATATATATAGTTTTTTTTTAAATACTATATTATATATTTCACCTGTGGGAAAAAGCATGCGTTACCAAGCGTGTTCACCCAAAAGCACGTATGCAGCAAAAACATTTACATGAGTGTTGTTTAAAGGCGGAACACATGAAAGCCATATCTTTCAAAAGATGTTTTCATTTATTGAACATTGACAGAAATCTTCTTCATCATTCATCCAGCCAATAAAAGAGATAAAATAAACACCTCCCCAATTGATAACGTTTACGTACGTCGAGATAAAAGAACAACATATATCGTTTAACGCTTAACAGAATTATCTTTTTTTCAAATCTGATAAGTTACTTTTGTTTTCGTTCTTAACTCAAACGATAACACTTTTTTTCTCTTCATTTGGAGGGTTACAACATTCCTACAATTATTTTCAGTCTCTGATGGGACTAAAAAACGATGCGTGATTATTAGATGGCTGATGTAATTACTGTGATTACTGATCTACCTTTTTAGCCCTATCATCCAAGCCATATATGGGTGATTCTTACGAAATATGACAATTCACTGTCCCTTGCTCCAAGATCTAATACTATTATACTAAAAGAACTTTCTTTTAAAAAAATTAATAAATAGCATCGCTGTTAACGTTTTAAAATGACTTTGCACTAGCAATGACTGTTTTGTATAGTTAAAAAATTTAATTGAACTTCAAAATGTCTTCCTGGCATGTCCCAATCAATGTTTCCAATAATAACTAGATTCAAAACTTCCCATAAATTTTTCAATATATAATTTTTTTTTTTTATCTCAACCGTTGTAAGCATTTCTAGATTATACGCAGAGGGTATTATTTACAAAAACTTCGTTTAAAATAATTTTTGGTGTCAATAATTTGTTTGTCCCAAGAAAATCTGTCATTTTCCTGGCTACTTTTATTTAGTGGTTTATAGCCAAAATAGATAGAGCCAGCAATCAATATCTTATGTTAATAGATTGATTAGATACCCTCCTATAAGAACATGTCTTGTTATATGAATAAAGAACCAATTTTCTGGTTCAAAATCTATTTCAAAAAATTTTTCAAGGTGAGTAGGCTTTTATGTTGTCATTTTCCTGGCTTCTTGAAATCATAAATAACGTAAACTACATAGATTTATCTGAGTTATTTTAAGAAATCCTGTTGTTTTTTACAGAATATAACCGTCTTAGGCCAAAATAAATTAAAGTTAAGTTATATGCTATAAAATGGCGAATTTGTCATTATCCTGGCTGTCATTTTCCTGGTTTATGAATGACATGACATTGAAACAGTTACCAGAAAATTTTTTAAAATGTTGAATGTAAAGCAAATATTAACCTAATATCAAGTTTATGTAAGATTGTTATATGACTGAATGTAATCAAAGTTTTTTTTTATTTAATGATAGATTACTACGCACAATTTTATTCTGTACATATCGGCAACAAAAGCATTTTTGATTCTTTCTACAGTGGATAAAATAATTAGTTTAGGCAATTCATGGTCTACCTAACATAAAGGCCTAGGTTTTGTTACTTACAAATAGCTTAAAATGACTGTTTTTTCAAATTTATAAGCTAATATGTCATTTTCCTGGCATTCAAGATTTGGTGAATTTCTATTTTTTTTTTTTTTTCTCGAGCAAATTTCAATAAACTACACTGCTGCCTCTAAGGTATTAATAAGTGTAACTAAAGAAGTATACAAAAAAAAATTTAGATTATTTTGAAGAATTTAAATTTGAAGAAATTTTTGGTCCGAATTGTCATGTTTCGTGAGAATCACCCATATACCTCAAAATCAATTTGTGTGAATGACACTATGAACGAATGCAATAATCAAGATGCTGGTTCTTTGGACAGCCCTAGCAGCAAAATAATTTGGGCCTTTTTTGGGCCAATTTTCATGAATCTTGGCTCAATAAAAGTTCAAAAGGTCGTTATTTTTCTGATATTGGCCGTTATATTCTGATATAGAATTTTCCAATTCTCCCTATATTTTACAGCCAATTTACAACCAATATTGGTCCTATATAGAATTGAAAAATTCACCCAATATTTTATATCCATTATTTTGCCACTATAGGTTTTTATTGGTCAATGTTCATAGGATGCATGATCTTTAAAGAACCATTTATTTTATTTTATTTCTATAAATACAGATAGGAGGAGTATGTAGGCAGAAAAGTTCACATCAGCACCAGCGTTAACACAATCACTCATTTTTAGTATCAGTATATATTCTCTTTAAGGAACCATATTGGGGTTAATGTAAAACTGTTTCTAGGGTAGTTGGAGAAAAGATGTTACCGAGTCGGAACTTCAATTTAGTTACCGAAAGGAATCCAATTTCTGACTTATTATTCATAAACATTGAACTAAAACTTTCAATTATAGTGTTACCTCACACACAATGTGTACTATTTGATCTTGTGACCTATAAATCTTTTTACAAGAAACTATCTAAAGAGGGGATTGTTCGCGTAGCTGAAGCGTTAACCCCTGATTGGTGATGCCGACCGAATCTAAGTTGGTACTCTGAGCTTGAAATTGACAGCCGATTTGGGCGTTTGGAAGCAGTTGGCTATAGTTCAATTTTTTGTCATATTTAGTTTTGGGCTTTAGTCAGACTTTGACACTCTCTTTAGTCGAAGCGACAGATTATAGCAGTAGAAGTGAGTAGAATGTTCTATTGATGAACTAGCTGTGAACCCATTTCTCGTACGGGGTCAAATAAATTGCAAATGAGTAATGATGACAATAAGGATTGCGATAAAGAAGCAACTGTGGTATTACTATTTTATAAGCATTTTTTCTAACAAAGAAAAACCTTACAATAAATAACTCTTTTAGCCATGCTTTGAATTTTAGAGCTGATTTAACACTAAAATTGAATTGACAAATCTTTGAAATTTTTTATTTAACAATACAAATTTCTGATAGTCGGAAGTTCATCATAATCATAATTGTAATTTTCGAGATTAGTTATTAATGGTTATTTTTATAGTTATTATTAATGAACTAATATTACTGTAAAACAAAATCTTGATTTTTATAAAATAATAATAATAACATATTTAGACATTCAAGTCCCTGAAAGAAAAATGTATTATTCAATCCGTGTTTGCAAGTTTTATAGTTTTTCAGATGAATAAGCTTTAAATTTCACGCACTAGCATGTGTCGAAGGATTTTCAGTTTACGAAGAAAATCAGAATAAATCATAAAATTTGTTGCAAGATAGATTCGGAAGTATGGTGGAAAACGCCCATTTGAGTAAATTATTTAACTTTCATAAAAAATCCAAATGTCATTCTCAGTTTAAGAAATTTATATCACAATGCAGAAACATAAATTCGATGTCTTGAAAGTCTGGATTTAAAGGAAGGAACATATTCGAGCCAGTTATAAACCATTTTGTTAAAATTAATTTGTTTCAGAGTTTAATAGAGCTTAAAATGATATAGAATTCGATTTAAAAAAAACCTTTTAAAATTCCATAACTCATAAATTCGAATTAAAATATCAAACCAAAAGTAATGTTTTTACCCATTGGCAAAACGAGGCTTGGTTTGGATTTCATGGCGTCTTCACTTTTCAACTACAATAATAGTAAACAGTGCGCATGCGTTGCTATGGCGATTGCTGCTGTTTGATAATTTTTTAGAATTCTTTCTTTCACTTTTAATTTTGTTATGCATTAGATTGATAAGTTTTTTTTTGAGACCAGAGAGATTCCATAAATACTTCTTGGGTAGTGAATAAAAGAGAATTTCATCATTTGTTTTTATTGTTTTAATTAAGAATCAGGAATTCTAGTTCAAACTGGATCGTTTTCAATACTAATTCAGGTGAATATCACAAATGAAGAGGGTCCAAACTGATTGACACGGTCCCAAAAGTTAGAAAAAAAAAAAAAAAACCGATGCCAAGGTCTAAACTTACCGAGGCTGAAAAAGTCAAAGAGCGTAGACCGGAATACCTTAAGCGTTACACATAAACGGAAAAACGAAAGGATCGCAAACGCAAGAATGAAGCCAGTCCCTCACAAAAGTTGCTTGAGAGAATTGAACCCTACCGAAGAGCGAATGGTGGTGACTCTCCGAACTTGCAAATACGAGAACTAGGAGTTGATCACCAGTTAGGGATAAAAAGATCCATTCAACAGACACAATTTTCTTTATTTTTTAGTGAATCGTATTTTATTTTGGCTAAATGTTATTGTAATTGTTTTTTTTTGCAATATGCAGTTTACCATATAAAGATGCCAAATATATAAAAAATCTTAATTTTGAATTTTTCGTCGTTTACGTTGATTTTTCAAATGTACGTCAGTTCTGCTTTATTGAAGGCAGGCAGGCCATATAATGAAAAGTAATACGGTTCACTGCAATTCTCTTCATGCTTAAATTCGTTCTCTATCAGCAGCTGGTGGAGAGTTAGATAGTTATGGAGGAATTTTATTAAAATTATTACCAGAAAGCAGTGCCGGCGGAAGACATTTTCACGCCCCAGACGATCGGCGCCCTTAACTCAATTTTGGAAAAGGAATCTGAATTTTTTTAAAAAAGCAATAATAATTATAATATATTTTTCTCCTTGAATTGTCTTACTGATGTCATTGCTTATAAAATTGCTTTTTATATTTTTAATAACAATATTTCTATTAAAGAAACTCTATCAAACCCTAAATGATGATTTTAAAAAGATATGATGAAGAAAATAAACCACGATTTCAATGTTAAAAAAGAAGGCCGTTAGTTTAATGAATTAATATTTTTAATGAGCATATAATGAAATAAAACATTAATTTTTCGTACTTTACACAGATTTTCATCGTTTTTGCGGTTTTAATATTCAATAGAAGCCAAAGAATTTAGCGTAATTTCTGATCCTCCTGGTCAAATGACTGGTTGTGGTAGAAATAGGTATACGACACGTATTATTCGAAAAATACAAAAAAATAATAATAAAATATTAACTGTCTATGTCACGGCCAAAGGCCATACCTCTCGGCCAAAGTGCGAAATAATTAAAACGATCAATTATTTCACACTTTGGCCGGCCATTTCGCGAACTGGCTACGATGTTCCGGCCAAAACGCGATGTGCTCATTCAAGAATGCCCGGTAGGCGACACATTTGGAATTTCACTGTGAGGTGAGTGCTGTTTTCCTCGTATACCGGGCAGTGGCACTTAACTAGACCTAGTATACATTTCGGACATTTACCAAAGGTCTAGTCATACTAGGTCTAGTTAAGTGCCACTGCCCGGTATACATTTGCCCGGTATATCCTACACTGATGTTTTTTTTTAAGGTCAAGTGCCCCTGCCCGGTATACATTTGCCCGGTATACCCTACACTGGTATTTTTTTAAGGTTCAGTGCCACTGTCCGGTATTTATCTTCTAATCTATCGTCAGTAAGTATTAAAATATCGAATAAATGTAATCTATCGTACAGGTAATTACATACCGGGTGGTACGGTATGACCACAATTTTTTAATATTTGTTTTATTAAAAAGTTAATTTGCCCCTTTTGTTTTCTTCTTTAATTTATAAATATAAATCTTCTAATTTAAAAATATAAAAAAATAGACAAGTTTTTAAATTAAAATTTAATTTTTTACTTTGTCTGAAATGGCCACATCCCACCGCTAGTAATTTTTAAAGAATGAAGTTATGGTTATACAGAGTCAATAATACGTGCCAATGATTTTTTCTTCCAACTTTGGCTGATCCTCCCATGCCACTTCGCGATCTGGCTGGAAAATTCCAGAAATCAAGAAAAGGTCTGACATTGGCCAGCCATCCTATGCCACTTCGCGATCTGGCCAGTCAATTCCCGAAATCAAGAAAAGATCGAACATTGGCCAGCCAATTTACAGCGTTCTTGGCCGAATTCGGGCATTTGCTGTAATATATATAATTGTTACAAAAAATCATGAAGTCAAATGTGCAAAAACGGCAAGATGATGCAAAAGTTTTTAAACAGTCATTAGACCAGTTGTTTAGCGTTAAAAGATTTTAGGAAATTATCAAATACTTCGTTAATTCTGATGTTAAATTATAATCGATCGAATGAAGAGTTACAATTAGTGAAGTAGAAAGAGAGAATTTTATTTTTTAGATCGAATGAGATAGTGAGTGACAAAAACAACTGTCTGCCGATGGAACAATGTTTGTATATCTCTGGTTATCTTTAAACGTTAGGACTAGAGAGGGGAGAACTCGTTTAGTGATTTTTGGAATGTTTTAAGACGAATTAAACATAGTAATAAATCGAAAGAGAAAAAAAAATGCGCCTGCTTTGTTTTAAGAATTATTGTTTTTGCGATATTTAAAAAGGTCGCCCTTATACTCAAAAGTAAGAGTATAAAAAGATAAAGAGTAAGAGTATAAACAAAAAGGGGAAATAAAAATCGGAAGCTAAAAACGAAATGAGGTCGGATGTCACTTCAGGTAAAAATAAAATAAATCAGGATGTTTGTTGCGACAGGGGATTTACATTTAAGAGAACGTTGTTTAATTGATACCAGAAGTTGCTGGCCCTTTGAACAGGTTTAATTTAAAAATAATCAAAAGTATATACATTCTTTTAATAAAAAGGTTGACGAGATCTTAACAGAATGAAACTAGGGCAATCCTGACTAGGAAAGTTAGAGATTGAAAGTGTCCTGACGAAAACCTCATGTGTGGAGCGAAGACAAAGCAATGATGGAAACAAATCACTGAAGGAAGTGATGAGTATTGTATGGTTTTGCTTTGTAATTTAGCCATAGATTATAACAAAATAAAATAAAAAACAAATTAAATTAAATTTACAAAATTAATACATTACTTTATGTTTCATAGTAAGATTTCAACGTAAAGCAATCTAGAAAAAAGTATAAAGTCGGTACAATCAGTAATGTGTTATGATCCTCTCCAGTTATACTTGTTGTAAAAGTATTATTTCAAGATACGAGCTGTATCTTAGCCGCGATAGGTAAGGGGTTCGCCTTTCTAATGAGGTGAACCTGGCAATGCTGTCGTCCTCAGGGGTAGACCAATCATGGGTTAGAGTCCTACCGTGGGAGGTTCTCTCTATGTAACGCAAATGGTTCCATCAAAAAATTCTTCCCCGAATTTCTCTAAATACTTGATCCAGGAGTTCCCTTATCTTCAGGATTGGGTTCAAAATGACAAGGCTACTGAGCTAAACATAGGTGAAAAATTGTGCAGGCTGTTCAACAACGGTTATAAAATAAAATAAATGTATAATTCTTGAGCCGTGGTAGCTCAGAGAGCCTCCTAACCAGGAGACTCTGGTTCGATTCCAGTAGTAGCTGCGATTCGAATTCCGTACCAGCTAGCACAGACCACAGTGCTGACGTGAAATCGGCTGTTCAACGTCGGTTATTAATTAAAATAAGTTGAATAATTAATGAATAATAAATGGTTCAATTTTATGTAGTTAAAAAGTAATAAGCGACTAGAAATGTAACGGGTAACAATAGTCATTTCACCCACCACTCCAACCCGAAAGAAAATATTTTCCATAATTTTAATCTTAGAATAAATATTACACCCCTTTATAAAAAAATATTATAAAAAAGATATATTACGAGCACATATTTTCAGACAATTTTTACGGTTCATAAAGATGACAAGCGTTGAGTAAAGTTGTTAATTCAATAAAAATCAGATACCGTTTGTATCAAAAATCTTTTATGGTAAATATTTCTTGGTTAAGTCATTCATCGAATGCATAATTGAAAAGTTTCGCCATACACTAGATAGTTTTTATGACGCACGTTTTTTTTTAATAACTATTTTACTCGTTGAAAATAATTCTTTGAAGTGAAGTGAAGTGACCTCCGAGAGGGTACGATAAAAGATTAGATAGACATGAATCATAGATTAAAGTACAATTTCCTTTTTTAAGTAAGAATTTCGGAAAATGCTCTCTTAATGGAAGTAACAAGGATAGCATTTAAATATATTCGTTATCATAGTTTCATCTAGTACAGTGGTTCCCAACCACTAGTAAATGCGAGTCATATATGAATGAAGTAATATGTGAGATCTAATCGTTCGAAGTGTACTTCTCATGTTATTCCAATAGTAGGGGAGCGATGGTAAGAGGCTAAGCGTAGCCCCTCACAAATTTAAGTAAAATATTATTCGTTTATGAGTTATTTTATGTCAAAGTTGAAGATTAACTATTGGGCCGGCGTAATTTAGCTTAGCGAAACTACTAGCTGGAGAGAGCTCGGGACAGCCTTATTGGCAGGGCACTGGACTCTCGTTTGGGAGAACAGGAGTTCGAATCCAGACTCCCCGTGTGGTAAATGGTGAGTGGTGCACGGTAAATTTGTCGGGTCATAAAGTCCTCTATTTCCCATAACAAATTACACCCCTGACGGTACTGAATTGGAGATTGATCGTTCTCTGGTTCAGGCCAAAATTACGATCTGTGGATGAATAAATGGATACATGAATGGCTCCACCCTCTAAACGGGTGTGACGTATGAGTGTAGTAGAAGTCGAATTCTTGGCCATAGATAGCTCCACTGAAAAACAAGGACAATCGCTCCTCTTGACTTAATGGCCTACGATCACAACAACTAGCTGGAGAAGTATGATATTTTTAGTTACATTATTTAACGTCTTTGTTTAGACTTCTAATTTATTTTTAGTAATTAAATTATAAAGTTGTGTTTGCTAAATTCTCTTTTTCTGAAAATCGTCCCAAGCAGGTTGGACGGGTGTATCGAGCTATTTTCTCATGTCAAACCTGCACCAAGAATTGCGACTAGAATTCTTGCTTACGTAAGATCATGAATCGCGCAAGCAATATCGAGCAGAGGGCGTAGCCTAAAATATTATTAAAATAAATTACAAACAATATTTTTTAAAAATGGGGTGTTAAACTAGACAAAGAATATTTTTACCGATTATAGCAAACGAGTTCATATCTCGCAGGAATCTGCAAGAAAATTCTTCAGCAGTCTCTGGGGTTGGTGAGCAGAGGACAAAGGCCCGTGAGTATGTCTAAAAACAATTATGATTAATGCTATAAACGTTTCCACCGCGCGGGCTTCTTATTCTCATAACGCAAAAACAAATCGATGATAAAATAATAAATAGCGAATTTTTAGAGAAATTTTTGAAAGAATATTCTGAAAATTATTGATATAGACACACAGGTTTTATTTTATGCAGGGGTCTGTTTAGAAGAAATTTGGGTCCGTTAACGGACCCTTCACAAAATATCTTTTCATAAAAACGGACCCTTCACAAAATATTTTAACTTAAAAACGGACCCTTCACAAAATAATTTATGTTTTAATCGGACCCTTCACAAATTTGTTTATCTTCATTATTGTTTTCTTAATAGAATAAACCATTCCCAGGAAGTTGGGGGGAGGGAAAGGCAGATGCAAACGAACTAAGTTTTGTCTTCAGCAGACGCTTCTTCCTTTATTCGTCCAAAATGAATATTCTGCGTTCAGCAGTATGGCCTAAATACCAAATATTTGTATGTTGCATCTTGAATACAGTAGCAGCAATTGCTGTTTACTTTTATATTATACTGTTTATTTTAAATGAATGTAGACCGGCTTCGGTTTACATTCTGTCTATCGAAGCTCTTCCTAAGTATATTCCTTGCTGTAGAAGGGGGGGGGGGGAATTGTAAATAAACTTTTCATCCTTTTTATTTAATGGATATTTACACTATTTGGCAGTATAAATACATGGCCGCCACGCAATCACAATTTGGGATATAAAGTGTGCGTTATTTTAGATACTCTTAGTTAATTTGGACAAAATTATACCAATAGATTTCTGAAAACGGCAGTTTTGAAACATAGTTAAATTTGATTGTTCTTAGCTTACATTTAATATTTTTAGTTTATATTAATTATTTTTTTAGTTAATAGTTAAATATTTTTATTTTTGTGAAATTTGCATTAAAATAATTTTCCAGCATCATCCAAATCGGTTTTAATCCGTTTAAATTATTACAATTCAAACGGATTAAAACCGATTTGGATAGCACATTTCAAAAAACTTCAATTTAAAAAACAAAATCTAAAAACTGAGAAATCTGGAGTTTTAAATTACTTATTCAAAACCACGAATCATAATTTTTTATTGCTTTGAAGTTGAGAGCAAAAAACTGAAAGTTCTAAAAATTATTTCTCCTAATCCAATATAAAGTGCCTCCTTTTTATTTTCTACCTTTTTGTTAAAAGATATTTTGTTTGTGTCAAAAAAGAAACTAAAATTGGAAGATACTCACATATAGCAGCGAGAGCGATGAGTTTTTTGGCAATGTCAGGTGAGGAACAAGTTGGGAAAAATGGTGTGACTATATATTCAGAGAAGGTGAGCAACATGATGGATACTGCGGCAGGTTTTATGATGATAGAACACATCCACATGTAGAGAAAGGCGGGCACTGGACCGAACCTTCCTTTCTTCCCGTATACGTGTAAGAAGTAGGAATACTCGGCACCAGACACGGGTATAGAAGTACCGAGTTCAGCGTAGCAGAGGGCACCTGAAAATGTATCCTCCAATTAGATCATCTCTTTAGATCCTTCACAAAATATTTTAACTTAAAAACGGACCCTTCACAAAATAATTTATCTTTTAATCGGACCCTTCACAAATTTGTTTATCTTCATTATTGTTTTGTTAATCGAATAAACCCCTCCCAAGAAGGGGGGGGGGGAGAAAGGCAGATGCGAACGAACTAAGTTTTGTCTTCGGCAGACACTTCTTCTTTTATTCGTCCAAAATAAATATTCTGCGTTCAGCAGTACAGGCTAAATACCAAACATTTGTATGTTGCATCGCTAATTTAGTAGCTGCAATTGCTGTTAATTTTTTAAAATTTAATTTTTTAATTATAATTTTACAGTGTTGAGCATAATCTTGTATGTCTTTACAATTTAAAAACTCATTGAAAAAGTTTTTTTGCAATAAACGGACCCTATTTGCACTAATTCACAAAAGCCAGACCCTGGTTGAAAGAATGTGACTTAACGTTTATTTTATATTCACACATTACGAATCATTTTTTCACGATTTTACAAAAACGGACCTTTCACAAAATGTCTGGACAGACCCCTGATATAGCAGTTGAAGTTGATCGGTACAATTTAGGACTACGATTTAAACAAAGTGCTATTCGAATCCTCAAACAATAGTTAGCTAGCAAAGAAATGAGAAGAACATATAGCAAAATAAGTTGCTTAACAATATTTACTTTTCAGTTATATCCTTACACTGGATGTTGAAAAATTACATTAAAAACTTGTAAAACCTGCACACTTAAAAAAAAATATATACGAAGATTCTTCTGCGTATATCTCCAAGTAATGATGATAAAAGCTACTTAATTTATAAGCTACAGAAATGGGCGATATTTGATGGTAAGTATAGGCCCCCTTATTCATCAAAAACTTCAAAAAAGTCTCCCCCCCCCCATTAAATTTAGCTCGATACGAATTCCACATCCGACTTGGACCGACCACAGGGCTGACTTAAAATATCTTCAGTGGTAGACGAATCATGGGTTAGAGTTCCCTTGCCGTGGGAGGTTTTCATGATTTTTTTTTTGTTTTTTTTTTTTTACCATGTAACTCAAAAGCGGGTTAGTTCCATCAAAATGTCCTCCACGAATGCAAATTTCTCCCACTACTTGATCCATGAGTTCCCTTGTCTTCTGGATTAAGTTCAAAATGACAAGGCTAGGGAGGGAAACATCAGTAGTCGTAAACCTAAAAATTTGGGTCGACTCTGTTCAACGAGGGTTATAAAATAAAAATTTAAATTTAGTCGAGTTATAAACAAGTTGAGATAATAATTTGGCAGATGTTTAGCAGAATGGAATAAATTTTTTTTAAATGTTATTAAGTAACAGTTGTATCTCAAAATTTGAGTGCCTCAAATGCCTATTGGTCTACTTCAGAAATCAAAGGTGAGGTACGGTTCAGGCAATTTTTCACAATGGATGGTGGTTGACCGTGAAAAGCTAAGCATAGGTAACGCTAGGGGTAAAAATTCGTCGTAAGACTTCCGGGTAACTACTCATTTTTACGCTTCAATATTTTGTATTTTATATCCGTCGTTGAACAGCCGACCCAATTTTGGGCTTACGACTACTAATATTCAACTCCGTAGCCTTGTCATTTTGAGCCCAATCCAGAAGGATAAGGCCTGAATCAGTACCCCCAGAGGTATTGATTTGTTATGGGAACATGGAGGACCTTGCGACTCGACAGAGTTAACGTGCATAAATCGCCATTTACTACACGGGGAGTCTTCAGCCGGCGAGGATCGAACCCATGAACTCTTAGACATGGGTCCAGTGCCCTACCAACAAGGCCGGCCTAAAGCTTCAATAGTGTTATACTTGTAATGTTTTTAATACAACGTGTTCTTTCAATCTATCTTACAACGAAACAAATAACAAATGAATTCGGTAAACTCCGCAAGCTTACTATGATGCTAAACAAAAATAACAAGCGGTGGTATTTTACACAAATATAGCCAACTAAGAGATAACACTCAAAACAGGCTAACCTTACACTTTATTTATGCAGTGATATTAATTTTCTTAAATTTGTTTTAGACTCACTACTTGTTAGAATTTATAAATTACAGAGATATCCTATGAATGTTAAAATTAAGCGCAAATTTAAACACAAATCACAATAATAAAACTTCCTGTAATGTTCACGCATCGCCTCGTAATCGTAACATAAGCGGAGGGATACACCGGAAGTTTTCTAAATTTCTTCCGGTTTTAGGAAGCTTAGTTATTGTTTACATTCAGTCAACCATCCATACTTTTGTTGGTAACCGAAAAATAAAGAAACACTGATTTGTCAGAAATTCAGGTTACTTAGGAGTTTACATTAGCTACGACCCGCTCTTCGAACTACAGTCAACCGCGTATTTTCATATTAACCGTATTTTTAGCATTCTAGATATAAACTGATAATTGTCAAGAACGATAACACACACTGAAACGATAATTGATTCCATCTCGAAAAAATGTCTTGTCTTTTGAGGCGATCGAAGCTAGGAGCCAATTTTCGATTTTTGCGATAGAAGTGAACCGGTGACCAGCCAAATCGTGCTGCATCCGTCGGAACAACCAGTAATCAGAAGAAGCAATGTCCGGCGAATACAGCGGGTGCGGTAAAATATCCAACTTGAGCGTTTCCAAATAATTTTTACGTCCTTTGCGAAATGTGGTCGACCGTTATCATGCAGAAGAATAACTTTGTCATGTCTTTGCTCGTATTCCGGCCGTTTTTCTCGTCATGCACTGCTCAAACGAATAAATTGTAGCCTATACCGACGAGATCGCCCGTAATGGAATCGCCAAGTTGTAGCAGCTCATAGTATACAACACCATTCTTGAAACGTCGAAACCATTTCCTACATGATTTATCAGTTGGAGCATTGTCACCATAAACTTCTACAAGCATTCGATGCGCTTCAGCTGCACTTTTCTTCCAATTAAAGCAGAAACATAAACCCTCCCGCAAATGCTGCTTAGTTACCACAAAATTTGACATATTCATCAAAGTAAAAAACAGGGTTTTTGTATGAAACTCAAAGCGTTATAAACTGAATATTATTGACAGATGTCTAATCTCTCTGAAACCACCGAACCCAGCTGTCACTATGAAACATTCATAACAGCCAGAGCCACCTTTTGAAAACGAACCGAACTAATTTGTATTCCCAATAGTCAACTGCGTATTTTCATATTAACCTAACAGAGAACACATATTAGTAACTAAACATAAAACGATAATTGTCATTTACTGAATTATAGGTGAAATACTTACCAAAAAGTGAAATGACACCGCATCCAGCCCACACAATGAGTGATGCACCCACTGATCCTGATCGAACGAGCACTCCTTTCGGTGATATGAAAATTCCAGAACCTGTGAAACTCATTTATATCAACTGGTATTGAAAAAAAAGTTAATATTTTAAATCAATTTATAAAAAAATCCATTATTTTTTTATTTATTTAAATAAATTATTTATCTTCAAAAAATTTTTTCATTCCCAATGCGAATTTTCAATCCATGTTAAAGTACACACAAAAAGTGTGCACCAGGAATAACTTTTGATCTAACCATCGGATTATTTGATCGTTATTAAGACTCAATCTATATAATTCGAGGGTTTAATCTGAAAAAGGTTAATTAAGTAGTGCTGACGATATTTTAAGTTACGAAATCAAACACATAAACGTACTTTCTTTAAATAAAAATACCTTTTTTGTCGACGACTCATCATCCTCAAAATATGACTGCAATCGTGAGAAACAATAGTTTAGGCATGAATAATTGAAAAATTTGAATTTTATATAATTTTAAAGCATGCAATCTTAAATGGCAAAATACTAATTTTGAATGAAATTGGTCAAATAATTTCTGAGTCGCATATATTTACAATTTGATTTCTCAAGAACTATTCAACCGATTTCGTTTATGATTTCAAAATGGTGTGATACTTTTTAAGTGCCGAGGTTGCTGCGCATCAATTGTATTTCTAATTGTACCACAGGTTGGACGACATCAAGACAGGAATTAGTGTGGTCAACATATCGTCACTTTGAAACTAAACTGTAGTAACTCAAAAAAATCGAAAAATGAGATATTTGGGCCATTTTGTGTAGAAGAAATCACCCTTTTAGGGAAACAACGTGTTATTTTCATAGTTCCATAAAATTAATTTAGAGAGCAGAAAAATCGTTATCGCATTAGCGCGATTCGCTATCTTGGTCTTAGGGAATAGTGTAGCAGTGTGCCAGTTGCAACTATACCTTTGCGGAGGTAAGTCGCATTTTTCTCCTACACTGTATGTCAAAATTTGAAATGAAATATGTAATATTCGGGAGGATATTTTGAAGAATATCGTTGTATTTTGAAATGCAACAGTTTACTTTAAAACAAGCATAGTTGTAATTCGAGTTGAAGCAGTTTTCCTTAAAAATACCGATGATCGTACCTGCGCGTGTTATGGATTACATCGCTATATTTATTTTATAGTTGAATCAGTCTTTCTCAAAATAAAATTATAAGCTAGACGGTAATTATGAGTTGAAACATTATTACTTAAAAAGTTATAATGTACCTCCGATTGTATTTTAGTTTGCGTCCGAATAAATTGAGTATAAAAGTAGTACTCACTTCTTGGGAGATACAATGAGAGGAAAGAAAATTTCTAGTGAAACTCCTGGTAACGAATTTCCTATTCTCTGGATAATACCGATTCTATCTTAGTTTGAAATAAAGGCAAAATAATTTTTATATTTGGTTACATATAGTTTACTACAGGAATTTTAAAAATTTTGCAGACAGCCAACGATGACTGACCGAGGAAAGCTCGTGATAAGACTGGTTAATCAGCGCAAAGTTCTTTGCAATAAAGGAAACGATGTATGACACCCGGCTGCTGGTCGACCACTTGAGCCAAAGAAAAAACTGACATCGTTATGGAAGAGAAAATGCCGGATAATTTTGACAGTATTGGACCGGAAGTAATGAATTTTGAGACTGATATAAATAAGACTGAAACGAATGCTAATACTGAAAATAATAATGATAAAGAAGAGGCCCTCCAGCTTTTACCGAACTTAAAACTGCCGTTATCCCAATGTCTTTAGATGTTAATCAGAAATGGTGAAATCCAAGTCTTACAAGAAATGAAACAAGAGCTACTAGAAACCATAAGATGCTGAACAGGAAACTCTTCAGCCCTACAATGATAGAATAATGAATTATCAACAAGTTCCTTCTTCAAGCATCTTGGAGTTGGTGCCCGCCGTAGACGGCCAGAAACAATTTACTGAATTGAAAGATGTGAATTTTGAACCAGAACCTGAACGTAATGATGAGATTGCTGCATCATTTGAAGTTGATCCATTTCATGTATCGGACAATAGTGTTGCTGATCCGGATTTCAATCCAGATGATGTACTTAAGGCTACGATGGAAGGACAAAGTAATAAAGAAGGTGATCAAGTCGAAAAGAAGAAGAAAACGAAAAAAAAAAAGGAAATGTGACAGAGGCACTGGGAAGAAGGAAGTCGCTAAAAGACTTAGAAACCAAGGTGAAGAGTATATTTCAGTCCGAAGTAAGAAACCTATGAAAAAAAGAGTTATGAGACCTTCAACCTGCAAATTAAAGTGCTTTGCAAAGTTCACTGAGATGGAAAGACAAGATATTTTTGACGGAGTACAGGTAATTGCAAGTACAGCGCAGTTTCCTTCGTAGTTATCCCAAAATACCAGTACAAAAGGGAGGGAAGTCATAGACAAAACAGCCAGGCTTATCATCTAAGAAAAAATAGCGAAGACGGTGAAAAAATTCACATATTCAAAAAAATTTTCAAATGCACCTTAGATATAAATGATCGGCCTTTGAATACTGTTTTGAAAAATACTGACGCTACGGGTAATTTAGTTCTTCAAGACCGAAGGGATCGACACAATAACTACCCTAAAAATAGACGAAAAAATTAGAGAAAATATAAGAAAGCACATCCAATCCATTCCTAAGATTCCAAGTCATTATTGTCGCCGAAACTCATCAAGAGTTTATATTGATGGCAGTAAATCAGTTGCAGAACTACAAAGAGACTATGTCGTAATGAAAAGAAAAGCCGAAGGGAATACGAAAAATAATTTAACGTACTACCATATTTTTAACAAACAGTTTAATATTAGTTTCAATCGCCCCAAAAAGGTTCAATGTGATGAATGTATACAATAATGATGACAAGAATGAAAAATATCGAGAGAGTCCCATATACTAGAAAGGGATTTGGCTCGTGTCGAAAAAGACAAAACCACAAAAGACGACTCCGCTGTAATTATCTTTGATCTGCAAGCAGTTTTGCCCCAATGGCAAAACTTCCTCTTTTTACTACGTTTCAAAAGTGGCAGTGTACAACTTGACTTTTTATAACCTGAGAGACAAAAATGACGTAACATGTTTCGTATAGAACGAGACTGAGGGTTCGAGAGATCGGTACCTGCGTATTTAAATACTTGGAATCACTCAAGGGAAATAAAGAGATTTTATACTCAGATAACTGCACAAAAGAATTATTCGATGATGGCTTTGTACGTGGAAGCTTTGAAGAAAATTCCTAATATAAAGTCTATCACCCATAAATTTTTGATTACTGGACACACACAGAACGATTCGGTTCACTCGATTATTGAAGGCTCAATAAGAAAATCAGGGCCTATATACCATCCTTCTCAGTATTTAACAGCCATCTCACTGGCAAAAAAAAACGGGAAAGCCATACAAGGTAGTTGAATTTTCTCATGAAGATTTTTTTGAGTTCAAAAATTTCAAAAGCGTTTTTCCGAATCAACTGAAAATCATGGAATTGAAAATGATCCAGCTTAGATCAGGTGACGACAACATTTACTACACAAGCTCGTATGGGGATACAGAATTATCAAATATAAAAATGAAACTACTAAGAAATCCAAATTCTTTTGTCCGAGCTTACAACCGAAAACTGCGAGTAAGCGAAAAAAAGAAGGCTGCCCTGGTAAAACTTGTTGAAAAAAACATAATTCCTAAATGCTATTCTCAATTTTATTATAGTTTATAAGTAGGTAGTAACATAACCTACTCTTGCTAATTTAATTTAAGTTACCTAACTTACTTGAACAAAGTAATGATTTTGTACTAGTTTAGTTTTTACTTCAATTTTGGTAACCTAACTTATCTAGTTAATGAATTTGTACCTTAATTGAATATTTTGTACTGTACTAGACGATTTTGTGCCTTACTGCTTTTTGTATTAAATTTACCTATATTCTTAATTCTTTGTCATTTCTTTAGAATATAACGATGTATTTGGAAATAACTATCCACTTTTAATAAAAGTTTTAGAGAAAAGTGTTGCAACTCAAAGTACCTTAACTTATTTCGAAATTACCGCAAAATTAGAAATGCTACAACAATCAGGCATAGTTCATTGAAAAATGTAAAGAAACAGGTTTTTTTAATGTAAACTATTTTAGTCGCCAATAGTCGCCATAGCCTCGAGTCAAGCTGCGGTGGAAGTTCCTGAAAAGTTAGAAATCGCTCTCCTGAAAAACTTGCTTTTTTGAGTTAGTTTCAAAGCGACGATATTTAATTTATTATTAAATTTAAATAAAAATGAAATTTTGATGGTGTATTGGTTGAAAAGAATCACTAATTAAATACTATAATTATCTTTCACAGTCCTTATCTTAAAAGAAAAATCAATACATCATGTTCTAAAAAAAGCATTTTAAAAATACGAGTGTTTCACTCATTTAAAAGTATATAGTTTAGTCTTTCAGATTCTTCATTTATAAACGCAATCTATGTATTTATCGACCAAGTATCATGTCGATGCATAAAACATTTAGCTGTATCATCTTTTAGATTAAAAAATTAGCTTTATCATTTTGTGCTTAGATCAGTCATTCTTTTTAATGAAAAAATAATTCTCACCAAGTTATTTCTTTTATAAAAGTCCCAGAATTGTTCTTTTATTCTAAAAAATATATAGGGCAAAACAGCGATAAATTTTATATACTATGAAAATGTATTTCAACACTTTAAAATAACATACTCAAATGTTTACGAACAAAACAATATCTAAGGTAATGATAAAATTAACAATTTCGAAATTATATTCGCTCATATAATACATAAATATCTTTGGATCTATACGCGTCCATCCGTAAAATAATGTTTACACCTTAATGACATAAAAAAAAATTAATTTAAAATTTAACGTTAAAAAGGGAGAGTTTAGAAATAATATCTAATTTACACAACTGAATCTATAATTTTAGAAAATAAACAATTTTAACTCGAATCTAACTCTAAAATGGTGTCGTGCATTTAGCATTCGGTAACTTTTTTTTCGATAATATTAAAAAATGACCCCTTTTAAGAAAACCTGTCTTCAATTTTACTTAAAATTATATTCTCTAATTTCATCGCATAATTTATAGTTTTACATAAAAACAGTTCCTACAAGTGTCCAATTGTAAATAGAAAGCATCATTATTATTTTTTTTTTTTTAACTCATTTCAAATGGAACTGTATTATTACTACTACTTAAAGTAATACAAAATTAATTTTATTTTCAATTTACTTTCATTTATTTTGCAAATTTTATCATAAACAACTGTTTAAAATTTAAATTTCAGGGAAAAAAAAAAACATTTTTGTCATAAGATAAAACTCTCAATCAATACATATTTAAATAATTCATACAGGTAAAAAAACGCAAATAAAATTGAAATATTTATTCAATTAAATAAATAAAGTTTAATCCAAGTCAAATTTATTTTTTTATTTTATCAGCTGTAAGACCAAAATTTCAAAAATACCTGTTTTTTTTTATTTTTTATAAACAATAAAGAAATATAAAATACTCCTTCTTTAATTTTTTATCTTTTTGAGGTTGCTTTCCTCACTATACTGAATTTTAAGGAAAATGTTTGATTTCTAGATGCTTGTTGCTATTAAAAAAAAACTTTTGAATATCTTTTGATCTAATACCATTACAAATGAAATGCTATAACAAAAAACAAGACTCATACCTAGATTAAGAATGGATAGAAATGAGCACCAAAGGAAAAGGAAGTCCAAAAATTTAATGTGGTGTAGGAAAGACTAATTGAAGAAGAAATTATCTGAGATTAAAACACGGTTCTCCGCAGAAGTCAAGCATCACTGGGATAACCACTTGGACCGAGGGAGTGCGGTATGGGTCCTAGTTAAACTGTTCTACTGTAAAGTGCTCGACTTCGCGTGCAGGTCGTGAAGCGGGTGTGCCATCCCCTCTGCAGAGGATCAAAATTGTGATGGCATGTCTTCGGATCATACTCAGGGATGCTTCCCAGACGGTCGCCCATTGCGTAGATCTAGTGCGACGTAAATGAACTACAACAACATCTGAGATTTTTTTTTCTCAATTTTTTCACATAGAAAATAAATAAAGATTTCGTTTTTATACACAAAAGTAGCATTTAAAGGGAGAAAGAAAAATCTCATCAACACATAAAAGAACATTAGAAAAAAAAACTCCTCCTTTTAGTACTGTACAAGTCGCGCCAATATTAATAATAATAATTTTAAAACCGTGAATTCCACGGCAATATTGATGATTACCACACGTATGCACGATTAAACCACAGAGATCAGACTAGTCAATATGGGTTAATTAAATGAACACTTCGGATTCATGTGTTCTAATAAATAATATCGTATTAAAAAATTATCGAGATTTTTAAAAAAAATGCGAAAATCAATAGCAAAAAAACTGCAAAAAAATTGATTAAAAAAACAATAGAAATAACGTGCTATAGTGAATACTCAGGTTCGCGATGTGAATTCCTCATATCATAATATTATCGGGATTTTAAAAGATTATGTGGAAATCAACAACTGCCAAAAAACCGATTGAAACGCCGCGCGAATTTTGCACAAATCGAGCGTTACAAATTATTCATGCGCGGGATTCGAATTTCTCGCTTCCTAATAATATTGTATGAAAATATCGGGTTTTAAAAATCACGAGGATATCAATCGCAATAACTAAAAATGTACTTGTAACAATAAAAAAATAGAGGGCAAATATATCGCATTCATTGAATAATTCTTCTGTTACAAATCGGAATTTACAGCAAAACTGTTGCTCATTAAATAGTATAAGTTTTAAAAGTATAAGTTTAAGTAAAAGTTTCAAAAATGAGAAGAAAAAAAACATAATTTGTTCTAGCGAACGATCTTTTAAATGTATTTCGGGATCACTTGTTAGATTATCAATTTTAAACTTTTGTGTTTGTCATTAATTCCAGTCGAAGTTATGGAATTTTTTCTGCATTGTGTTCTCGAAGTTTATCCGAAGTTGCGTTTTTCCCTAAAAACTGCATAAAAAAAGTCATTATCACACGTAAATAAGAACTTCATAGGGTGCTGGTAAGGGCGGTTTAAATGACTCATTAACGAGATTTTGCATAAGTAACGAAATTTGAATTTCAGATTATCGGAAGTCCAAATTTTTTTTATTGGAATTGTTCTGTATTGATTCGCGGAAATCCACGAATCAATACGGCCTTGAGATTCGCGGAATTCTGCGAATAAGATGAACCACATGCCTGTGAGATGAGATGGAACAGAAAACAAAGGAGAAGGATAATACTGTTATGTGACACTTGGCATGAAAAGAAAAAAATACACTGTATTTATATTATATAAAACGATCTTGTGTTTTGATAGAACAGATATAATTTTTAAAAATTTTTTTTTACAGGAAATGTATTTGTGAAGAAAAAAAAATATTAATGAACCAATCACAATAAATAACGTAACATTTTAATACCATGTTTTATTGGGACGCTATTTGGAAGAATTAATTCTATTTAACTTTTATTGTAAGAAAACATAACCTGTTTCATTTTAGGGATATTCTCTATCAAATCAATCGTGGTATAGGAAAAACTTTTTTACGAAGATTTTTTTTTAGAAATTAACAAAGATATATATGATTTACTCGCAAAACAATAAGGGTATTAAAAAAAACGCAAATTGCCAAAAGAAATATATGTGCAATTGATTTCAAGAGGGGAAAAAAATGTACAAATGAAGGGATTTTTCTTTAATGACTTATGTCACTAACTCTAAATGATATTTATCTTAAACTTAATTTATCAAAATATCTGATTTCATATAAATGATTTTAATGATTAACAATTATTACGTGAGTTTTGACAGTGATTTTACTTTTATCGATTTAGACTGAAATCTTCAAAAACAAGTTTGAGTGAAACTATAGAAAAAATTAAGTTTGAAAGCGTTTGTTTCATTACTAGAAACATTTATTGTAGAAATTTTTTTTTTTTTATTGAATTACTTTTTTTGCAACTTGGTGAAAAATTGATTCAATTCCTTAATATATGTATATAGAAGTCCGTAAATCTTCATTTATTATGGAGGTCATAAATACTCTTTCAATATTAGAATAATAAATGCAATTAATGCACAATTTTAAAAATATTTTTTATTGCGTTACTCTGTAACAATCACGCGTAACATAGATTCCTAAAGACTGTTAAATGAATGAATTAAAAATAACATAATTATGGGTTTTTAATTCATTTAACAGTATAGAAGAGCGGATTTCACATCATTTTTGGTAATGACATTCTAGAAATGCTTAAGAAGAATTGAAATGTCTTGCTGAATGATAACAAAAACATCCCTTAACGCCAATAGAAATTTTCGATATTGAATAAAATAATTGTATCGTCTTTTACAGAACCTTCGTACAAAGCGGTTAAAATGACTTTTTATTTTTTATTTTTGCACATACACAGAATTAAAACATACACAGGATTGATGATTTAATTCTAAAGGAAATGCTAGGAAAAATATTTTTCCATCTGTTAGACAACTTTCATCACATTGGCTAAAGACACCATAAATTAATTAGAAGATCTAATTTAGAAGAACGTTTTTTCTACATTTAAATACATATTTAAGTAATACATCCTGATGGTGGTAGGTCAAGGTTGAACCGCTGTCCATTTCAATGAGTCCCTTTTTTTATTATTATTAATATTAACATGATTTTCACGAAGATTGTCATTCTTAGCACAGATGGACTGTTTTTTCGGTTGAAATTACGTTCAATTGCAAGATTGAGTCGACGCGGAATTGACGTATACCACCCATTCACTTCCGCCGAGCTTTACGTAAATCTTAATTTTAATTATTTTTATTATTCTAATCTCATTCTTATTATTCAAGTATTCACTGCGGAATCGTTCACATATTACGTAATGGAAGGGATTTGTAATTTGATAACAGTGGCAGAATTTTTTCGGGCTTTCTGAGAAATACCTCCTTAGTACTAATATCTTTCTGAAAGATAACAAATATGCACGTTACTAATTTAAAGTAATAGGAGCGTCCACTTCAAAAGAAAAAAAAAACTTTCCGGAAAAAATAATGTAAAATACTGATATTATGATCGATATTCTCGCATTTTGTAGGGTGATTATTTCCCTTTTATTGTAAGCCGTCATCAAATTTAAATACAAATAAAAAATAGTGAAATCCATAACAGTAATTACCGAAAAAAGTTCGAAGGCGAAATCACGCAAATCGAACTATTTGAAAGGGGATTATAAATGCGTGTTTTCAATTCAAGATTCAGCTGTTGAAACAAATAATATCAGATTAAAAATATCAGATTTTGAAAACTGTCTTGAAATCAATAGCAATAACTGGAAACAACAAAAAAAAATAAATAAATAGTAGAACGCAAATTTCTGCAGAAAAGAAAACCAAATTCATACCCAAATGAGAATAGAAAAATTTACAAGAAATTTTTTTTTTCCCACTTCGATGCGCGAGAATGGCATCTTTGTAAATATAATTCTGCAGAGAAGATAAAACCTTACGAAAATTTTTGCAGGAAAGAAAACCAAATTTTTTTACTTCCCAAAAGGAAAACTCTTTCTACAAGAACTGAGCAACATTTTGCGACAATGTCGCCGTGATTCTGTCACGAAGATGGAATATGAGCAATACTTATGTAAATCATGGCGTTACGTAATGAAGATTAAAACATATATACAATAAAAAAGAATGCATTAAGTCATTCACAACAGTTGAGAATTTCATTAAAAATCTCTTCTTTTTACATACTTCTATTGTGTTGTTCTCCCTTAACTATCATTTAAACCAGTGTTTCCCAAACTTATGACTTTTGTGTACCCTTTCCAAATTTTTCGTAACGCTGTGCACCACTAATAAAAAAAATTAATGCATTTTTTGCTATAAAAAAATTGCACAAAAGTTAAAAATCGCAACTGGCTGTTGACACTACTAATTATTAACTGTTAACTCTGCAAAAAATAGCCAATAGAAAAGTACGTAATCGTACATTTTAATGGCTAGCTTTGTTTTTAAATAAAAAATTTTGAAATTTTGGTTTGTTGCAAGATATTTCGCATAAGAACGCGTACTCCTACTGAACTGTTCCCGTACCCCTGGGGGTACGCGTACAACGCGTTGAATACACTGATTTGAACTAATGAACATACAAAGTTTAATTGAACAGATCATACAAAAAACGAGAGAAAATAAAATTTCATATAAAAAATAAGAGAATTCTAATACTTTTTGTTGTACGATTTGTTTTTGGGGTAAGTTTAGAGCTTCTAAAATACAGTAGAATGTAGCTTCTTTTTTTTTCAAAAACAAAGGGAGAAAAAAATAATGTTGAAGGAATAATGTACCGAAAAGTCTTAATTTTAGTCCCAACTTTCCATGTATTATAATCCTCGTTGAATAGTAGACCCAACTTTTGGGTTTACCACTACTTATATTCAACTCCGTAGACTTTGTCGTTTTGAACCCAATCCAGAAGACAAGGGAACTCCTGGATCAAGTATTGGGAGAAATTTTGCCTTCGTGGAGGACTTTTTGATGGAACTAACACGCATTTGTGTTACATGGAGAGGAAGACTACGAGAACCTCCCACGGTTAGTCTGACGGCAAAGGGACTCTAACCCATGATCCGTCTACCACTGAGGATATTTCACGTAAGCACTGTGGTCGGTGCAAACCGGATGCGGAATTCGTATCGTCCAGCCGAACCCGGTTCACCTCATTGGAAGGCGAACGCTCTATTCCCGTGAGCCAGTGTTTCCCAAACTTATGACTTTTGTGTACCCTTTCTAAATTTTTCGTAACGCTGAGTACCACTAATAAAAAAATGAATAAATTTTTTACTATAAAAAAATTGCACAAAAGTTAAAAATCACAACTGGCTGATGACACCACTAATTTTGAACTGTTAAGTCTGAAAAATATAGCCAATATAAAAATACGTAATCGTAAATTTTCATGGCTAGCCTTGTTTTTAAATAAAATTTTTTGAAATTTTCGATTGTTGCAAGATATTTCGCATAAGAACGCGTACCCCCGCTAAACTGTTCCCGTACCCCTGGGGGTATTCACGTAATAGAAAACTTGCATATAGCGTGAAAACCAATAAGACCGTTAAGATATTATGTAAGCACTTAAGGAGAGAGGGGGTTGTGATTTGCCTATTATTACTGATGAGTATTGCTTACCCCTAATTAAAAAAACTCTTTATTTTTCAATTTATTTTAATTAAAAAAAAAGAAACAAAAATTTGGAATAAAATTCAGCAAAAAGAAATTATTTTTTTTCCAAAGAGTTTTAAAAATCAAAAGTCTTGACCGTCACAGAAGGAAAAACTTCCTTTTACTCAATATTGATGAAATAAAACAAAAAATATCGTTTTAATGCAAAATTACATCGTATACTTAAATCTCGTCTGCAAAAGTTAAAGCAAAAAACAAGCGTATGAGGGAAAGAAGGGTAGTTAAGGATTTGCTTATAGTTGTAGGGAGTTACATTTGCAGTGAAACCGATAAAAAGTGGCCCCCCCTCTCGGGTGATCCTCAATGGTTTTTGTTTAAGTTTCTTTTCTGAAGCTCCTTGATTTTTATTAAGTTTACAGATGGAAGGTAGAGCCTCCTGTAACAATTCAAATAATTTACCAGGTAAAAATTTGTAATGTTCAAACAATTTACCTGATAACAATTCGTGAAACAATTATTCAGTCAAAAGTTTAAAAAGTTTTCAAGAGTGTGAAAATCACCATTGACGGCTCTCTCATAAATCAAAGGAATAATCCGACTCACTTTGAGAAACGCCATTTTGCAATGAGTCTGGCTTACTGGGAAAACTTTTCAATATTTTCAAATCAGCCTGGCACTTTAAGGCGGCTTATTGAAGTGAGCATAATCAGCCAGAATTTGTTCCAGCAGTTTTCAATAACTAATTATTCGGAAACTTCATATAAGAGGAAAAAAGGCTGATTGTAATAAGCACCATCTATACGTAAAATGCATCGGATGATTTTCGGTTCGTAGGTATTATCATATACTCCTAATAATTTGAAAAGTTGATACGTGTATTCGGGATAAAAATTAGCTTGCTATATAAGATTTTTTAGTAATCTGTTATCAAGTAATCTGTTAATTAGATTAAAGTTACCAGTAATATACATTGCAATAGTTCTATCAAAGAAAATAAAGGGGTCAAGGATTGTCAATGGTTGCAAGAACATAACGTTGTTAAGAAAGAAAGAGAAAAAATCTTTTACGTCTCATTCTTTTTCACCTGTGGCGGTGGCGAATAAATTCATCGCCAAGCCGACAACAATAAGAATGCAACCCGTGAGCTGAGAGCAGAACGTCATGAGCAGCGTGATGGTATAGGAATATGAATAAAATTTTGTTTTCATAAGAAAATGTTATCTTTTCCTTTTAAGAGCAAAATGCTCATTGAATTAAGCCTCTGGACGATTTAATATGGGTAATTAACCAATTACACCATAATGGTGACCTCGAACATAACACGCATGAAAATGGATTGAAATTTCAAATCGAAAGTAAGCTGTAGGTGTAGAATATTGTTCCAGAAGCATAAAAAAATTTTCTTCAAAAAGACTGCTCTACATTATGTAAATTGAAAAGTAACTACATTCAACTGAACCTAATATACAGATAAGTGCTACTGGATCATTATTTATTTAGTCAAATAATTTTTTTTAAACTTAAAAAGCTTTAAATAACAGATTTGTTCTAAATGAAAATGTTACGTTGTTCTTAATGTCGAGTAATATGTTCTTAACGGTTAAGAATGTCAATTCATTTATTTTTATTCATTTTCTTAGTGAATATATTATTTTATTTGATTAAGTAATGTTATATATAGTTTTAATTGCAAATTTGGAATTTATTGTTTTTATTTTAATGTCATTTAAATCATTGTAAACCAATATTTAGTAATTCGTTTTTGAAGACCTTGCATAATGACCGAAGTTTCGGCTGTCCAAATTCCTGTTTACAACAGATCAGATCCTGCCTTATGGTTTGTTATGTGCGAAAGCACATTTGCTTTAGCAAAACCAAAAGCAATTACAGAGCCTATAACGAAATATAATTATGTAGTTTCGAATCTTCCTCCCGATGTAGCTTCCTTAATTCGTGATATTCTTATGAAACCCGATGCAATTGACCCATATGAAAAACTAAAGGAAGAGCTTATAAAGCGTTATGGGGATTCTTCCCAGCAAGAGATTCGACAACTTTTATCGGGCGAAGAATTGGGTTCTAGAAAGCCTTCTGATTTATTACGTTCTATGAAGCGCCGTGCTCAATCGCTTAAGGTTCCAAATGAACTTATGCTAGAATTGTTTTTACAGCGATTGCCGTCATCCGTTCAATCAATATTAGCAGCAGTTTCTGATATAACTCTTGACAAAGCGGCTGAAATTTCGGATCGAATTTTAGAAGTTACCCCTTCCCCAGTCGAAACTTTTGCTATTTCTGGTTCTAATGGACAGTCAAGTGAAGATAGAATATTTCGCGAAATCGAGAAAATAAATAAAAGGATTGATCGCCTTTCATTTCGAGGTAGATCACCTTTTCAAAAAAACGGCAGTAATCCTCGTAATAGATCTCAATCCAACTCTCGGTATCGAAATTCAGAACATTGCTGGTATCATCAACGTTTCAGAAAAAAATGTAAGCCCGAAAAATGTGTTCAACCTTGCGCTTGGCAGGGAAACGAAACCAGCAAAGAGTAGAGGCGACTTATTCTTTGCCGCAAATTTCACGTCGCCTGTTCATTAGAGACCGAAAAACAAATGTTTCCTTTCTGGTAGACACAGGCAGTGATGTTTCTATTTTATGTGCAAATAATTTTCAAAAACGTAACCCTCCCCAACAGACACTTATTGCAGCGAATTCCTCAACAATTAATGTTTATGCTCAACAAACTTTAAATTTAGATTTCGGGTTAAGAAGGCAGTTTAATTGGACATTTTTAGTTGCCAATGTAAATACACCAATTCTCGGAGCTGATTTTCTCCATAATTTTGAATTGATGCCTGACCTTAGAAATAAATGTATTACAGACTTAAAAACTAAGTTAAAAACTCCTGCTCATTTAAAGCAAACGGAACTGCATACTGTTAAAACAATTTCTGAAAATAATAAATATTTTGATCTCCTAAAAGAATATCCATCTATAACAAAATTACCTGATCCCAATAAACCAGTCAAACATAATACTGTACATTACATAATAACTAAAGGACCGCCGGTAGTGGCAAAGCCACGTAGGTTAGCTCCTGATAGGTTAAAAATCGCCAAATCAGAATTCGAAAACATGATGCAATTAGGGCATATAAGACCCTCTAGTAGCAACTATGCTTCACCTCTTCATATGATACCTAAAAAAGGATCGTTAGAATGGAGACCAGTGGGGGATTACCGTGCTTTGAATGCACAAACAGTTAAAGACAAATACCCAATCCCTTGCATCGCTGATTTTACTGCAAATTTACATGGATCTAAGATATTTAGTCGAATCGACCTTGTCAAAGCCTACCATCAGATTCCCATAAATCCTGGAGACGTTCACAAGACTGCGATATGCACACCATTTGGTTTGTATGAGAGTTTGAGGATGCAATTTGGGCTATGCAATGCCAGTGCTACTTTTCAAAGGTTTATCGATGAAGTCACTCGTGGCTTAACAAACGTTTATGCTTTTGTGGACGATATTCTTATTGCATCAAAAGATCTAGATGAGCACTTCAAACATTTAAAAGCTTTATTCTCTAGATTAGAGGAATATGGTCTTTGCATAAACGTTTCTAAATGTATTTTCGGCCTATCATCAATTGATTTTTTAGGTTTTAACCTTTCTGAAAAAGGAATTGAACCCCTCCCTGATAAAGTTAAGTGCATAACTGATTTTCCTAAGCCCTCTACTCTCACTAAACTCCGTCAATTTTTAGGATTGTTTAATTTTTACCGATGTTTTATACCAAGAGCCGCCCATATACTTGCTCCTTTAGTTCAATTTTTAGAAGGGCATAAAAACAGAAAAAAGTCTCGTTCCAAAGGTCACGATTCTTCCGAACCTCTTAAATGGAACGAAAACACTGAAAATTCTTTTATTGCCGCTAAAAATGCTATTGCTCAGGCAACGCTTTTGAGGCACCCCATTCCTGGAGCTGAAATAAGTGTTTGGGTAGATGCATCCAATGTCGCAGTTGGTGGTGCTTTAATGCAACTTTCGCAAGATAAATGGGAACCTATAGCTTTTTACTCTACCAAGTTAAATAAAAGTCAGCGCAATTGGTCAACGTATGACAGGGAACTATTTGCTATATACTCCGCGATTAGGAAATTCCGTCACATGTTAGAGGGGAGAAAATTTCAAATCTATACTGATCAAAAACCCTTAATATTTGCCTTTAAACAAAATCCCAACAAATGTTCACCTCGGCAAGTACGACATTTAGATTTCATCTCCCAATACTCTACAGATATCCGTCATGTGCACGGTCTTCAAAACGTAGTCGCGGACGCTTTATCTAGAATTGAAATTGATTCTAAACTGCTGTTTGTAGAAAATGCAACACCATGAAAGAATCATCAGAATCAAATGAAATTTAATGCAGAAACGACTTGTACTGATACAAATAAATGATGAAATTTTCAAAACAAAAGAAACAAATTAAGCGTCCGAAATCAGTATTTGGTGCAGCCACCACGCGCTGCAATAAGTGCTGCTATACGACGTGGCATGGAGTCAAACAGATGTTGAATATCTGCTTGAGGAAGAGAATTCCATATCGCTTGTATGCGCAACCAAAGTTCGTCTTTGGAAACTGCAGGACGCGGATCACGAGTGAGACGCCGACCAACCATATCCCACACGTGCTCAATAGGCGACATATCCGGCGAATAAGCAGGCCAAGGAAGAAGTTGCATGCGTTGTGCTGAACAGAAGTCTCTAACAGTCCGCGCAACATGTGGGCGTGCATTATCCTGCTGAAAGATAGCTCCAGGGATGCCTTGAAGGAAAGGAACGACTTCGGGCTGTAGCACTTCACGGACGTATCTGTTGCTATTGAGATTACCCTCAATTCGTATCAAATTGGATCGTCCATGATACGAAATCGCACCCCAGACCATAACTCCGGGTGTTCGACCACTATGTCGTTCAATAATACACTCAGGAAGGCAGCGTTGACCGGCATAACGTCTAACACGAACACGGCCATCATGGGTCCACAAATTGAAGCGTGATTCATCTGAAAAGACAACTTGGTGCCAATCAGCTCGCCAGTCTCTGTGCTCAAGAGCCCACTGCCGACGCAGCCGTCGATGATCCGCCGTGAGGGGAATCCTGTATAATGGCACCCTTGCACGCAATCCACGGCGCAGCAGACGACGACGAATTGACGAAGCCGACAATTGTACACCTGTAGCAGTAGACCAATGTGCTGCCAGCTGCCTGGAGGAAGCTGTGCGATCATTCACCGCCATGCGGAGCAGGTGTCGATCATCGCGCTCTGACGTCACCTTCTGTCGTCCAGTGCCTGTTTTTCGAGTTGTTCGGTGCTCGTCGGTCCACTGCTTCCAAACTCGCATCACTGTGGAACTGTTCCGCTGCATACGAGCTGCTATTGCGCGATAGGAAAATCCTCCTTCTCGAAGGCCGATTATCCTCCCTCGTTCAAACTCCGTAAGTTGCTTGAATTTCTTATTCTTCCGTCGTGGAGGCATACTCAGGTCTCACTAAACGTTTGCCACTAACAAATAATCATAGACTATTTTCAACGTCCCGCTACAGCACTTTATTTATACGCTTTCAGCATCAATTCAGAGGGCGCTGCGCGCGCCACGCACGCGCGATGGCTCTGAAACTTTATTAATTTGCATAATATCCTATAATTGACATTTGCTGCGAATTTCATTTGATTCTGATGATTCCTTCATGGTGTTGCATTTTCTACAAACAGCAGTTTATTACCAAAACAACGTTTTTAGATTTTAAGAAATTTGCTGAAACACAAAAAAATGATCCAGAGCTACTTAAATATCTTAATAATCAAACAACTTCTCTGAAACTTGAATTAAAACCATGTCATATTTCTGATGATGACTTAATATGTGATACATCAACCGGCCAGCCAAGACCATTTGTGCCAGAGTCGTATCGAAAAATCATATTTGATCACCTACACAATATATCTCATCCTGGTATTCTAGCCAGTACCAAATTAATCTCATCTAGATTTGTTTGGCCATTCATGAAACGCCAAATAAAAGACTGGGTTAAGTGTTGCGAACCTTGCCAACGCTCAAAAGTCCAAAGACATACTAAAACACCTCTTGGAACATTTTCACTTCCTGATGGACGCTTTTCCCATGTCCATATGGACATTGTTGGACCTCTACCTCCCTCTGGTAGTTTCAATTACATTTTGACAATGATTGACAGATTTACCAGATGGCCGGAGGCCATACCAATTCCTGACCAAAAAGCAGAAACCATCTGCAAATTTTTCTTTAATGCATGGATTAGCAGATTTGGTTGTCCTTCCATCGTGACAACCGATCGAGGAGCACAGTTTGAATCGGAGTTGTTCAGAGCTTTTTCAGACTTATTGGGGACGACTAAAATACGGACTACTGCATATCATCCGATTTCAAACGGAATAGTAGAAAGATTCCACAGACATCTAAAGTCTGCAATAAAAGCCCATGAAAATAACCAGTGGCATGAGACCATTCCAGTTGTCCTATTGGGGATAAGAACAGCCATTAAAGAAGACTTGAATTCTTCTCCAGCTGAACTAATATATGGTTCTCCTTTACGCCTGCCATGTGAGATATTTGAAAATGCAAAACCTACCACATCCAGTCATGAATTCCTTTCAAAATTACGAGATCACATGCAGCAAATACTACCAACTGCCACAACAGCGCATTGCAACGAAAAATTTTACTTACATCCCGATTTGAAAACTTGTTCACATATTTATCTTCGTGTTGATCATGTAAAACCTCCCTTGCGTCAGCCTTACTCCGGTCTTCATAAAGTGATTAATAGAACTAAAAAAACCATTACCATTGAACTGAATGGTCGAAAAACAACGGTTTCTCTTGATCGAGTAAAACCCGCCTTTTATTTAAAGGAAACTACTTTAAAAACAATGTCAAAACCAATTGTACCAAATGAGCCAGCTAAACAACAACCAACTGTTGCACGTACAAGATCTGGCAGACATGTCAGATTTCCAAAAAAATTAGAGACATACATTACTAAATAATTCCTTATTCGCGATCGCAACACTCGATACGCCATCTAGCGGGAGACTGTAAATATCGGGCATTAGTTCCCACATAACGATTGGCAATGACGGACGCCATTTTCTTAGCAGCTAATAGGAAGCAAAATTTCCCTAAAGAAAAGGTAAAACTTCTTGAAAAAACTAATCAGAACATGCCAAACATTGAAGCAGAACACGCCAAGCATTTGAAGAACAACTTCTCAATAATTTTTACCTTTCTATTACCAACAACATAACATGATTTCATGATCACTTGCTGTTACAGATGTGTGTATTGCGGTAAAATAATTTTTCTGTCTTCAATTCATTACAAGTTAAAATGAAGTCAACATTGCTTTCGTCATTCCAATGAATAAATGTGTTCCAATGAATTCCATACAGAACTGTAATAGTTATAGAATATTCTTCTTCTACATAGAATAGTATATATTTCTGTATCTACATAATTCAGAAAACAACAATAAAGAATAATCCGAATTACTTGAAAAAGTATCTTTTGTGCTGATTATAAATAAATTTTTTATCGTTTTCTTGGTAAGTGTTTTTTAGTTTTGAAACAATTTCAACTAGAATTCAGCTATTCTGTTTTTAAGCTACATATTAAAATTCATATCGAGATCTTACAATTATAAAATTTTAATGTGTGGTATGTTACCTAAAAGTAATGAAAGAATAAACTATGTATATATTATTTGAGAATAAAGTTTTCTAACAAAGAACATATCATTTTGGAATTCTCCGGACTTATAAATCAGGTAAGTGTTATGATTTTTATAATAAAAAATTTGCTTGTAAATAATTTTTTTTCTTACTTGATGATCGTTCTCTACAAAATGTTTTTTTACGTCTGATTAAATACTATAAGAATTAAAAAAAAAAAAAAAACAATACGAAAGTTTTTATTGAAAAATGAGGAATTTTTAAAATCGTTTTTATCCTAAGAATTCTTTATTTTACGCTTTTTAGTTTATAATTTTTTGATAAAATTGTTGTCAAAATACTTTTTTTGAAAAATTAAATGGTATTAAATTATGTGTTTATGTATACTTCTTGCATATTCTAATATTTGAAGTAATATGATTCAGAAAAGTATGGAAGAAAAATTCGGTACTTACGTAATAACCACAGATACAGATTTGGCAGATTTTTAGTGCCGCCAATCTACACTTAAAATTTTTGGAAAAAATCTTAAATTGAAACACTTTGTTTAAAATTAAAGTAGTCAATCGGATTTCGGTGGAAAATGGGCCGACATAGAATTTAGCATAGATTCAAAACAAACTTTTCTCTCACCTGATTCTATAGCCATTATGAACTCGAATAAATAAGATTCAAAATGAAATAACATTTCCAAAACGGACGTTTACTAAGATGAAGTTTCATGTTATGGACTTTGGTACATTTTCGTTATATTTCACTCCATAAAATATTTCGCTCCATAAAATATTTCGATCCTAAAAAAATAAAATTGCATCTTGTTTTGTTTTTGGCAAGTCCCAAAGACGCATTTTCGTAACACTAAAAATGGCGACATAAAAAGAATGGTTCTTTTTGTTTCGTAAGCATTCTTTATTTTACGTTAAAATTTAAATGGGCCTTTCATGTTATACCATTAAATTTAGTAAAACTATTTCTCAGGCATTAGGTTGGAACTCTTATAAGAATATACCTATTTTTTTTTCTCTTTATTTACAAATATTTTTCCGATGTGTTCTGGATGTTCCTTCTCTAAAAAAAAAGTGATACCATTTTGTTTTCGTTTCATAAGAAAAAAAAAAACAAACATTTTTCTTTTTTAAATTTAATCAGCCACAATAAAGATGGAACGTTACAATGCTACATGCTACATTAAAGGCGTCTCCAGTGTAACTGAATGACTGTTCATATGGAAATCGCAGGGATTCGGCACATACAACAACGCCCCCTATAGTTCGTTGCGATCGCGAATTGTAGTTTAGTTTCTGATATATGTTTACAGTTGTAAAAAATTTTATTATTTTTTTTTCAATTTCTGTTTATTAATTTTCATATTATTAGTTATATTCATTGTACAATTCTTGTTACATATTCTGCTCTTGTGGTTATATCGTTTCATCGGTTACCCTCAGTCACTGGGGGGATACTCTGTGGCGGTGGCGAATAAATTCATCGCCAAGCCGACAACAATAAGAATGCAACCCGTGAGCTGAGAGCAGAACGTCATGAGCAGCGTGATGGTATAGGAATATGAATAAAATTTTGTTTTCATAAGAAAATGTTATCTTTTCCTTTTAAGAGCAAAATGCTCATTGAATTAAGCCTCTGGTCGATTTAATATGGGTAATTAACCAATTACACCATACACCTACGGAAGTAATTTAAGTTTAGATAAAAATGAATCCTAAGTATGAAAAAGATTAATAAGATATTGAATAAGATTTTGAAAACATATTTTTAGTATCTGAAATTCACGTTTTACCACAACTCCCTTTTCTCTAAATTTAAAAATAAGGTGAAAAAAAATTTCCCACGAAAAGTTTCGCTTGCGCTTTAGCAATTAGTCCGTGGGCCGAACTCATTTATCGTTCAAGTTCGTTCCGATACTTGGGGGCAATTTTTTCTTTTGACAAAACGATTCAGAATGTTTTAGTATTTTTAATTTTATAAAGTTCTCCAAATATTATTCGGTCATAATTTAATAACAATCGATTTTATGACGCACTCTTTTTCTGTATGCTTTCGTACTCTCATCCAGTGAAATCGTTGAATTATTTTTTCCTCCGCCAAGCTAACCAATCACGCATTGTCTCCTCACAGTCGCTTACAGCAATGTTTGTAAGCAAATCGTTGGTTGCATTGATGCTAATTTTCTCGATTTCATTTTAATCCTTTGAATTTTTTTTTAAATTTAAATAAAGGTCTCTTTTTAGAGCCAACTATATATTGATAACGCTTCATTTTCCCGCTTTACTGTTAAATATTTGATTTTCATTCCGAAATTCGAATTGTGCAGGCGGTCACATTGCAATGCCTCTCTGGCCTAATCAAGAATTCGTCTCCGATTTTAAGATACAAAAATATATACTTAGCTTAAAAATAAGAAGGAATTGTTTGCCCTATTTTAATTTTAATAATATTTGCTGAGTTACAAATTTAAAGGGGATATTTATATATAGATCCCACCAAAGAAATGAAAGTATTGTGGTTATGTTGATGAAATGTTAAAAAAAAATTTTTTAAACAATTTTCATTACTTTATGAAGATAAAATATTAGTTCCAAAATGATTAAAAAAAGCTATATATTAACGTTAATGATCCATTATTCTTAAAAAAAATATTATTTTTGTTTCACTAACAAAGGTGCTATGGTAAGTATTGTTTCAAAACATGGTTGTTTCGAAGGCTTATTTATCTAATATCTTTGATATTAAACATTTTTGTAGAGTAAAGCGCACATCTTATATTGCTTGCATTTTAATTTTACTTAATTATTACTTCTTTTTAAACTCTGAATGGCGTATAAATTTAAAAAATTTTATTAAGATGTGCTTACTCGGAAAAAAGAAAACAAAAAAAATTTTTTTTTCCTCTTTTACAAAAAAGCTATAAAAAATACTCCTCTTAAATAAATACTACTCTTCTACAGAAAAAACTGTTAACTAATCTAAACTAAAAATAAATCATGAAATTTAAGGGAATTTATGTAGGTTTTCTCTGTAGGGTCAGCAACAAAAAATTCGACAATTTTGTATTTAATCATTGAGTATTTTTTTTTTTTTTTGAATTAAATTTGAAAACAATAGTGTAGATTCAAAACATGATTTAAACATTTAACTTCAGATATTGGTTTAAAAAATGTGTTTAATCAATTTTCCAACTGGCACTATTTCGACAAATAGTTAAAGAATGTCTCTACACTTAAATGTAAATAAATTATTGAATATCAAACCATAATGAAATTTCCAAATATATTAATGTCTGGAATTATATTCTCTTGCTAAATAAAAATACATTCAACAATACCTGTCTAAGGTTTTTTGGAACACTCTGTATTTGTCTTTTGCTACACTTGCAAAAACTATTTGAAATAACACTTGAAAACATTTTTTTTTTCAATTAAAACAATAAATTCTACATACTAAATATATTTTCTCTAAATCAATATTATTATTTTCAAAATTAATGCTGTACCACAACATTAAAATTTTAAATAATGAAAAACCAAATTTTGTTAAATTGTTCAAATAAATTATGTAACAAGATAGTTCAGTGTGTAAAATATCCGGTTTTTATATAGTAAAGAACGTTTTAAAGCTTCAGTAAAAGACAGTGTACCAAACAACAAATTTAAAAAAATATCAATTCAAATTTATTGTAAATTTTACACAAATGAAATTTTTCATTTTTATGTCAAACTGAATTTCAAAATATTCATTTGTATGAAATGGTTTTTTAGCATACTAAAATAAGTATAGTCTTAAAAAATAAGGGAGAAATATCTCCAGATTTTTAAAGAAAATCAGATTATTTTCTGTAGGGTAGCAGTTCTTAAAAAGTTGATGCAAATTTAAATTTTCACAGAGTGGAGGAAAGATTTATATATTCTATAGAATTCAAGTTTTAAGTATTTTTACAAAAATAATAAAAAAACCTGTCAAATAATCGCAGATGCAGTATCATAACCCTTCATTACAACTATAACTGTCATAGTCTATGTTTTACCTTTTTATATTGAATTATCAAATCATCATGATTTAAAATGAAAAGAAAAAATAGATTTTAAGTAATAGATTGAAGTAACTATAATTGTGTAAAAATGTGGAAGTACATACTTATAAAAAACTGTTAAGTGTTTTAGCGCAAAAGAAACGTGAACGAACGGGAAGATATAGTAGTATGCAGACAACTGCTTTTGTTCTGATTGGTCCACTCATTTCCAAGTGACGTCAAATTACGCTTCTCTTCGGATATTCTTGGGCAAAATACTGAATTCGTGAAAACAAAATAGTTCCTCATTGTTTTGATAACTATCAATTAATGGCCAGTCAGATTTTGGAGAACTTTATGAATTTATGTTTCTCAACCAAGATTGTGTTCTATTTTGGTAGAATAAAATTGTCCCTCAAATATCGGAACGAAAATTAGTTTAGAGCTACTTTTGAGACTTCGGCCCACGGACTAAATGCCCTTTTATTTAAAAATAAATAAATAAATAAACATTGATAAGGTTTTCTTGATGCTCTGTCGCCATGAAAACTAAAAAAGCCACAGTTTAAAGGCTTTACACTGGAAGCAGAGCAATGATTTTTAATAATATAAATTACCTTGCGTAAAGAATTACCAAGGTTTTAGAACGGACCAATAACTTAAATATTTTAAAAGTTACTAAAATCCTTTTTTAAAAAATTGCCCATTTGGAGACATTTTTCCACCCAAATAAAAATTATTAAAATCATTGCTTTATTCAAAGTGTTTGCAAATTTTTATGCAGCCAACTAATGAAGCATTGGAGTAAGTTTTTAAATATTATACAATTAGTCCACAATCGCTTTGTATTTTTTACAAAACTGTGGCTTTTCTCCTTATTGACGTTTTGCGCCATTTTCAAAATAAGTATACACAACGCTGGCAATTAGATAGGCTAAACTTGTCCTAATAGTCATGAGTAAGTGTAGCAAACTCAAAGAAGTTATGAAAATAGCATATTATTCGCAAAACAGCATCATTTCATATGAATGAGCCTTCGATGATGGAGTCTTCGAAAAACAGCCTTAAAAACGTAAGAGGTCGCAAAATCAAAATTTTAGATTAACTCTTTTGCTGAAAGGGTTACCTATCATAGTTCCAACTATAAGAAAGACAGCACTGAGGAGTCCTACTTCCCTCTTCAGTCGAACTTCTTCTTTTTGTCCTTCATCATCATCACCCCTTACACGATGTGGAACACCACCTGTCCATTAAAAGAAAGATTTATGGTTAGTCCGGCATTTTTAAAACTAGCATCGGTCATAAAATGAAAAACTTTCTATAAACACAAAACCTCAATGGATACCAGCAAGTGACGTAGTGTGGATATCTCGATAACAACTGTTACCAACTTACGTTAGCAAATGTTTTTTCCCGTTCTATTTCGAGTAAGCAAAGACCACCAAGTATCAATTCTCTTAAGTGACACATTCTTTCACAAAGATTTCAACTATTTCACTACGTATTTACACAGAGACTTAAAAGACAGGCACGAAGACATGTAGAACATAAACAAACTATGCATCGAAGCTGCCAGGTACACAAAGCAAAAATATATCACAGTCACAATAAAATACATGAACAAATAATAAATCTAAGTTAAGTAAGCAGTCAAGTAGACGAGGAAGTAGTAACAACCGTAAGTAGTAAAAAGTAAGTAGATGAAGAAGAATTATATTTAAATTAATTCGATGTGCTATACTGGCTCTGTATTTAATTAACTTACTTAATATTTTTTTTTTATATATATATTCCATATTGATTCATATCACAGGAATAATTTTGGTAAAGAAAAAGAAAAAAGAAAACCAAAAAAGCTGAAAATGGAAATTCAAAAATGTTACGTGCAAAAACACTTTGTCATTGAAAAAATACCTTAAATTTGAACAAATTGTGCATTTACACACTCTGGAAGAATTCCAGAGTGTGTAAACATTTATCCACAAAATATTAAAAACGTTTTAATAAAAATATCGATGCAAGATTTTCTTTCTTTCTTTGTTTAATTGTATGAATTTGAATCTCAATGTGTAATTTTAAATCAAGCGAATACAAATCTCGAAATTTAATTTAAAAAATAGCGTGAATACGAATCTTGATGTCTGATTTTAAAATCGTGTTAATGCGCTCGATGTTTGATATGAAAGCCTTGTAAATACGAATTCCGATGTATAATTTTTAAGTCACTTGGACACGAATCATAATAATGGCTTTTAAATCCCGTAAATACGAAAAGTGATAGTTGATTGACTGGGGAAAATACTAAACACGATGAGCGATCTTAAATCAGGTAAATAGGAATCACGCTGTGGGATTTTAAATCATGTGAATGTAATTTTAAATCGCGTTTGCATTGGTAGGAAAAAGCGTTAAAATTGATACTTTTTTTTCTGGGGAATTCGAAAAAGAAGAAGTTTCTTTGAAAAGGCGGATCTTTTCCCTTTTGGTAATAGTAAAAAAATCTCCGCGATGTTGACAACTTGTTCGTGTATATGATACTAGTGAAAGATATTGCGGGGACGTGATTTCTCAAAAATAATGCACAGATCATTTTGATTTTCTTACAAGAACTAGCTGCCTTTAGTAATCAGCTTGGTCACCTTTCAAAATTATCTTGTATAATTACAAGTAAACTTTAATGGTAAACAAACTGAATACCCAGCACAATTCTATTTAAATACTTTTAATTCTTCAAACCTCTTTTTCCTATCTTAATACTTTTATTAGTTTTAAACAATATATTAATCATATGTTTTTCAGCGTCTAGCTGTTGCCCGAGCGAAAGTACTTTGATTTCAATGTTAATTATTTTAAAGAGATATCAGTGGTATTGTCAAAGTACTTATGTATTGGAATTACTAATAATTTACAGGACTGGGAAATAAATCGATGCATCGGAAAATATCGATTCTATGCAACCATCGCTGATCCGATGTTTGGATTGGCAATTTTTCGAAGCATTGGAGTTCATGATTTACTGAGATGTGTACGATATTTCCCGATGTATCGTTGACATCGATGTCTACACGCGCGATGTTAAGCGTTGTTCCCGATAGTACATCGATGTCTGCAAGCTCGCGCGAAGAGGATTTTCCTCCGTATGTGTGCAGTGATAGCAGTGGCAATGATCGTTATCTTTCCAGTCTTTTTTACATTGTGACTCATCGTTTTTCTAACATGATGAATCCGAATGTGATTGAGAATCGAAGTGTTGTTGAATTTCTTAGTTATAGAAGGGTTTTCTTTTAATTGTCGGTGGCCAAATCCTGTTTTTTTTTTTTTTTTTTTTTTTTTTTTTTTTTAACAATCAATTTAGTCGTTTTTTAACTGCTATTTTGCAGATATCCACGTCTTTAAATATTGAGCAATAATTATAAAAAAATTGCAACTAATTACGAATTTACGCAGTACTAAATGTGAAACATTAATGTACCGAAACATCGCGATGCATCAAAATCTTAACGCCTTAAAACATGTCCAGAAATCTTTAAATCCCGCAAACCACCAATGAGTTCGAGACGCATTTTAGGCAGCTTAAAATTATTTCCATTTCTGACCTGTGTGTGATTAGATAGAAAACTCATAGAAATGCGTGCTGCACTACTTCCTCACGCAACTCTCGAGTGTCGTATAGCACATATTTATATATGCTATAGCTCGAAAAATGTAAGCTCTGTCATCAGTAACGACCGTTTATTGTTTAAAAATTCTGCAGCCATTTTGGAAAGGGATCAAAATTAAATCTAAATAATTACTTACAACAAATTTTTTATTTCTTTAAAAATTCAAAATTATTCTAAATGAATACTTAATGAATAACTATTTAACACTACTTAAATTAAGACAATCTAACAAAACGAAAAATAACTATAGTGTTGTTATAAATTTTTGAAAGGGAAATAGCATTAATAAAAATTTTTTAATTTATAATTATAATTTATTTTAATTTTAATTTTAAGTTATAAATTGAAATCGAACTTTATTTTAAGCAAATTTACTTGTTGGTAACTCGAGAAAGAATTCAACGTTACAGAGCCAAGTATTTATAACATCATTGATCAAGACTTTAGTTCTAAAACTTTTTTGCGTACTACAAAGAAAAAAATAAAATTTTTTCAAACTTTTTTCAATTGTATAACTACGACGAATTAAAAGTATTTTATTTAAAAATCAGGGCAAAGAAGGTTTCTTAATGCGAAAAGATGTTTACTCTTGTCACGGTTTGGAAGAATTCCAGTTTTTACTCAATTGACAGCACTTAATTGTTCACTTTACTTTTTGCAAGGACTCTTTCTCGATAATTATTTCAACATTATTAAATATCTCATATTAAACGAGGCGAGTCCTTCCGTAAGCAACACTAATATTTTTACCGAATCCTTGGAAAATATTAGCATTATTTAAAAAAAATATTCTATTGATGCATTTGACATTAAAAAATATATTAGCACAAAATATGGATTTTATTTATGGAAAGTTATCATCGTATATATATAAGTTCAAAGTTCAAAATGAAGATAAAACAAAGGTAAATTACAGATAAATAGAAAAAAAAAGGAGGGGGAAATAATAATAATAACAAACAATTGGGGAAAGAAAAACAATTAATTTAAAAAAAAAAGGGATAAAGTTTTTTTAAAAAACCGGAAAATAAAAGATATAATCTTTTCATCAGCCCACACGATTATATCCGAAAAAGAGTGCTTTCTAATATTGTATCAATATGGCCAAAGCAAAATATATCAATACAATAGTGTGAGGAGCACTAAATTTTTATTTTTTTTATTTATTTTTTTTTTAAATTACGACAAATAAAATTAAACACAATAAGTAAAACTAACACGTAAAAACAGAAAATAAAATATAAAGGAAGAGCAGAATAAAACAATATCTATAAAGCGAGTAATGAAATATAATGAACTTACATGAGTTACATGTTTACGGTTTTTTAAAAAAACTTAATCATTTTTTTTTTTAATTAATTCTTTTTCTTTCCCCAGTTGTTTGTTATTATTATTATCCCCCCCCCTTTTTTTTTTTCATTTGTCTGTAATTTACCTTTGTTTTATCTTCATTTTGAACTTATCTTATGAGTTCTATTTACTTGCAGCTTATGCGCAATAAATGATACTTATTGTTTTTCTTAATTTTTTTCTGTTTTTTTTTGTATTTATTTATTTTGCTATATATATATATATATATATATATATATATATATATATATATATATATATATATATATATATATATATATATATATAAAAATACAAAAGCAAATTAGTTTTTCTCTTTTTTTTCTGCAGAATTATATTCTATTTCTTGTTTATCGGAAAGGAAAGAAATACTTTGGATTTTTCTGATCTCATTTCGGAATTTTAAACAAATTTGTCAAAGACTTCAGTTAGAATTTTAAATTGATAAAATAAAAAAAAATTAAAAAATAACAAAAATTCTGAAATTACAGAATAGTTTATAAGATAATTCGCTCAAGAAATAATATTTTTTCTTTCATTTTTTGAAAGAACACCATAATTTTTATGATAAAGCATTTTATATTTTAATAAAATATGACTGTGAGTGGGGATTTTGTATATATATATATATATATGCGCAACGCTTGCGTAAGGCATTAAAAACTTAAAAACACATTTTTAAACATTTTTTTAAATTAGGAAAAAAATTTTTACAAAAAATTACATTTGCTATAATATGATGTAGATTTAGAAAGTTTGGGAAAGAAAATGTTGAAAAAGTATTTCTTAAAAGAATTTCAGCGATCAAGAGTTTTGAACACAAAAGGAAAATACAACAGATACCTAAAAAATGTTCCATTAAAAATTCCATAAAATAAATTTAAAAAAATGTTTTAAAAAGCAATTTGTTCAAAATATATTTTGTTTTATGTAAAGTTACATCGTTTATTTGATTTTAATTCTAAAATTAGATTACTACTGGAAAAGTAAAAGTTCGAGATTTGTTTATTTTTGCTGAGACGAGAAAGACTCCTTTTATATTTGGCGCTTTTGTTCAGTAAACTGCATATTTCAAAGGGAAAAAAAAAAAAAAAAAAAAATCCCTTTTATTATTATATGTTTATTTTTCAATTCACATTAGTAGGCCGGGATAGCCTGGTCGGTAGGGGGCTGGGCCCATGTCCAAGAGTTTAAAGGTTCGATCTCAGGCCGGCGAAGACGCCCCGTGTAGTAAATGGTGACTGATGCACGTTAAATCTGTCGAGTCGCAAAGTCCTCCATGTTCCCATAACAAATCAATAACTCTGAGGGTACTGATACAGGAGTTTCCTTGTCTTCTGGATTGGTTCAAAATTTCAAGAATACGGAGTTGAACATTAGTAGTCGTAAACCCAAAAATTAGGTCGGCTGTTCAACGACAGATATAAAAAAAAATAAAATGCACATTAGTATAAACATCTTATGACAAGAATATTGTTAAGTAAATATTCATGACTAAGAAAAGGTTATAGAAATAAAAGCATACTAAAAAAAAATATTAATCATATATATTTTACATATAAATATGATTAGTTATATTTGTCTAAATATTTCCACGATCAAAAAATATTTTCTTCTTATAACCTAAGTATACCTAATTTTAACTGCAGCTAATCAAAGTTTTTCAAATTAAACTCAATATTCCCCTACTATATAGCCCTCTCTTCAACAGTGATCTAGCTCGATGATCTAGGTTCATTTTTTTTTCTGGCTAAAATGTCAGGTTGTTCATTCAGGTGCAGAATTTTATGATACACGAGCCTTTAAACAGGAATGTTATTACATACTTAAAGAAACAAAATCATGAGTCGGCGTAGACTATGCGGCGCCAACTTAAAGGACATTAAGTACTCGATGGAACAAATCTAAAGAGAATTTTAATCGAACGAAAGGAATAATAAAATAAATAATAAAATGAGCTAATTGTTGTTGGAGCTTTCGTATAACAAAATATAAATCACACCTCAGTAAACAAAGAAAAGTTAATCTTAAGCTGTGTAGTAAACTGATATTTCTTACACTACTAAATAGATAGTACTACACTTTTTCAGGAGAGATGGCGAAAATAATTTTCCCATTTTCTTTTCTTCTTAAAATCTAGCAAGAGAAGATTTAAAATAGTAACAGCCAGAAGTGGTATTATTTCAATCTCCTTCCTCGGGCCGGGATAGCCTGGTCGGTTGGGCGCTGGGCCCATATCCAAGAGATCGTGGGTTCGATCCTCGCCGGCCGAAGACTCCCCGTGTAGTAAAATGGTGACTGATGCACGTTAAATCTGTCGAGTCTCAAAGTCCTCCATGTTCCCATAACAAATCAATACCTCTGGGGGTACTGATCCAGGAGTTTCCATGTCTTCTGGATTGGTTCAAAATTACAAGGTTACGGAGTTGAACATTAGTAGTCGTAAACCCATGAAATTGGGTCGGCTGTTCAACGACGGTTATAAAATAAAATAAAATCTCCTTCCTCGGAGCCGCGATGGCTCAGGGGATAGAGCGTTCGCCTTCCAATGAGGCGAACCGGGTTCGAATCCCAGTCGATACGAATTCCGCATCCGGCTTGCACTGACCACAGTGCTGACGTGAAATATCCTCAGTGGTAGACGGATCATGGGTCAGAGTCCCCTTGCCGTCAGGCTAACCGTGGGAGGTTCTCGTGGTCTTCCTCTCCATGTAACGCAAATGCGGGTTAGCTCCATCAAAAAGTCCTCCACGAAGGCAAATTTCTCCCAATACTCGATCCAGGATTTCCCTTGTCTTCTGGATTGGGTTCAAAATTACAAGGCTACGGAGTTGAACATTAGTAGCCGTAAACCCATTAAGTTGGGTCGGCTGTTCAACGACGGTTATAAAATAAAAATAAAATCTCCTTCCTCGAGCCGCGATGACTCAGGGGATAGAGCGTTCGCCTTCCAATGAGGCGAACCGGGTTCGAATCCCAGTCGATACGAATTCCGCATCCGGCTTGCACTGACCACAGTGCTGACGTGAAATATCCTCAGTGGTAGACGGATCATGGGTTAGAGTCCCCTTGCCGTCAGGCTAACCGTGGGAGGTTCTCGTGGTCTTCCTCTCCATGTAACGCAAATGCGGGTTAGCTCCATCAAAAAGTCCTCCACGAAGGCAAATTTCTCCCAATACTCGATCCAGGATTTCCCTTGTCTTCTGGATTGGGTTCAAAATTACAAGGCTACGGAGTTGAACATTAGTAGCCGTAAACCCATTAAGTTGGGTCGGCTGTTCAACGACGGTTATAAAATAAAATAAAATCTCCTTCCTCGGGGCCGGGATAGCCTGGTCGGTAGGGCACTGGGCCCATATCCAAGAGGTCGTGGGTTCGATCCTCGCCGGCCGAAGACTCCCCGTGTAGTAAATGGTGACTGATGCACGTTAAATCTGTCGAGTCGCAAAGTCCTCCATGTTCCCATAACAAATCAATAACTCTGAGGGTACTGATACAGGAGTTTCCTTGTCTTCTGGATTGGTTCAAAATTTCAAGAATACGGAGTTGAACATTAGTAGTCGTAAACCCAAAAATTAGGTCGGCTGTTCAACGACAGATATAAAAAAAAATAAAATGCACATTAGTATAAACATCTTATGACAAGAATATTGTTAAGTAAATATTCATGACTAAGAAAAGGTTATAGAAATAAAAGCATACTAAAAAAAAATATTAATCATATATATTTTACATATAAATATGATTAGTTATATTTGTCTAAATATTTCCACGATCAAAAAATATTTTCTTCTTATAACCTAAGTATACCTAATTTTAACTGCAGCTAATCAAAGTTTTTCAAATTAAACTCAATATTCCCCTACTATATAGCCCTCTCTTCAACAGTGATCTAGCTCGATGATCTAGGTTCATTTTTTTTTCTGGCTAAAATGTCAGGTTGTTCATTCAGGTGCAGAATTTTATGATACACGAGCCTTTAAACAGGAATGTTATTACATACTTAAAGAAACAAAATCATGAGTCGGCGTAGACTATGCGGCGCCAACTTAAAGGACATTAAGTAATCGATGGAACAAATCTAAAGAGAATTTTAATCGAACGAAAGGAATAATAAAATAAATAATAAAATGAGCTAATTGTTGTTGGAGCTTTCGTATAACAAAATATAAATCACACCTCAGTAAACAAAGAAAAGTTAATCTTAAGCTGTGTAGTAAACTGATATTTCTTACACTACTAAATAGATAGTACTACACTTTTTCAGGAGAGATGGCGAAAATAATTTTCCCATTTTCTTTTCTTCTTAAAATCTAGCAAGAGAAGATTTAAAATAGTAACAGCCAGAAGTGGTATTATTTCAATCTCCTTCCTCGGGCCGGGATAGCCTGGTCGGTTGGGCGCTGGGCCCATATCCAAGAGATCGTGGGTTCGATCCTCGCCGGCCGAAGACTCCCCGTGTAGTAAAATGGTGACTGATGCACGTTAAATCTGTCGAGTCTCAAAGTCCTCCATGTTCCCATAACAAATCAATACCTCTGGGGGTACTGATCCAGGAGTTTCCATGTCTTCTGGATTGGTTCAAAATTACAAGGTTACGGAGTTGAACATTAGTAGTCGTAAACCCATGAAATTGGGTCGGCTGTTCAACGACGGTTATAAAATAAAATAAAATCTCCTTCCTCGGAGCCGCGATGGCTCAGGGGATAGAGCGTTCGCCTTCCAATGAGGCGAACCGGGTTCGAATCCCAGTCGATACGAATTCCGCATCCGGCTTGCACTGACCACAGTGCTGACGTGAAATATCCTCAGTGGTAGACGGATCATGGGTCAGAGTCCCCTTGCCGTCAGGCTAACCGTGGGAGGTTCTCGTGGTCTTCCTCTCCATGTAACGCAAATGCGGGTTAGCTCCATCAAAAAGTCCTCCACGAAGGCAAATTTCTCCCAATACTCGATCCAGGATTTCCCTTGTCTTCTGGATTGGGTTCAAAATTACAAGGCTACGGAGTTGAACATTAGTAGCCGTAAACCCATTAAGTTGGGTCGGCTGTTCAACGACGGTTATAAAATAAAAATAAAATCTCCTTCCTCGAGCCGCGATGACTCAGGGGATAGAGCGTTCGCCTTCCAATGAGGCGAACCGGGTTCGAATCCCAGTCGATACGAATTCCGCATCCGGCTTGCACTGACCACAGTGCTGACGTGAAATATCCTCAGTGGTAGACGGATCATGGGTTAGAGTCCCCTTGCCGTCAGGCTAACCGTGGGAGGTTCTCGTGGTCTTCCTCTCCATGTAACGCAAATGCGGGTTAGCTCCATCAAAAAGTCCTCCACGAAGGCAAATTTCTCCCAATACTCGATCCAGGATTTCCCTTGTCTTCTGGATTGGGTTCAAAATTACAAGGCTACGGAGTTGAACATTAGTAGCCGTAAACCCATTAAGTTGGGTCGGCTGTTCAACGACGGTTATAAAATAAAATAAAATCTCCTTCCTCGGGGCCGGGATAGCCTGGTCGGTAGGGCACTGGGCCCATATCCAAGAGGTCGTGGGTTCGATCCTCGCCGGCCGAAGACTCCCCGTGTAGTAAATGGTGACTGATGCACGTTAAATCTGTCGAGTCTCAAAGTCCTCCATGTTCCCATAACAAATCAAAACCTCTGGGGGTACTGATCCAAGAGTTTCCTTGTCTTCTGGATTGGTTCAAAATTACAAGGCTACGGGGTTGAACATTAGTAGTCGTAAACCCATGAAATTGAGTCGGCTGTTCAACGACGGTTATAAAATAAAATAAACTCTCCTTCCTCAACTCAAGTTCAATAATAACATGAATCAGGAAATCAGAATTCATGCATTTTTGATATTTTCTTTTATTAAAAAATGTGGGTTTTGTTAATTCTACAATTTATTTTTAACGAATTCATTAGATATGTTCGGATATTTATTTTAATATTTTAACTTATTCTTTTCCGCTAAAATATAACAACAAAATAAAATATTCCCGTTACGGCCCGTCGTAGTCAAGGAAGCAGACTTTTGTGACTCAAGGCATGATTATGGCGCTGTGGTCAGCATTGTGTGGCCAAGCCATCTTTACTTCCTAAACTAGCTGTTACCCATCGATTTGAAGCTGGGTGGGCTTTTTTGCCAGCCAGTTTTTACTTAATTCTTTTTTGCCAAGAGTAAATTTTTCTAAATTTTTGAACTTTATAAACTTTATGTCTATTTTATAAACAACTTAATAATCTTGAACCAAATTAACTTTCGCGGCTACAACAATGTTGAGTGAATTTCGCTAACATCTAATATTAGATTTCGTGCCTTTCTACGATATTGTGTTCAATTTTTAATGTTGATTGATTTTAGATTAATGAACAGTAGAGATCCAAGAAATCTGTAAATTCATTCCGTTTCAATTTCTTTTCTTTACTAATATTGCCTTTATTGTTTTCTAATTATTTTTGTTGTAAAGATTAAAATTGTCCGGTAAGAGTTCTTTGCTTTCTTACATAATTATTGTAAAAAATTCCGAAAGCTCACTGTAATTCAATGACTCTCGTTTATTGTTCTCGATGTAAAAAATTTTCCTATGTAAGATAAACTTCCATAGGGCTGTGAAGTAATGTTGCTATAGCCAATGAAAATTTTTTATCAAAGGCTATAGGAAATTATGATTTTAATGCAAAAATTTACTATATAAAAAATTCCAAAGGATATCCAACAGTGGTTTTATCTATGGTAGAGTTTTACCATATATTTTTCCCATATACGTATCGGAAAAACTCACCATACACCTATAGTAAAAATTTGTCCTACGTTTATGGTAAAATTTTACCATAGGTAATTTTTATGACAAACCTATGACAAATTTTCATAAGGATAAGGCATTTAAACTGTGGCTTTTTTTATTTTCGTTGCTGACCGAAAAACCAACCAAACCATGTTAACCCTGAACCATCGCAGCTCTATCAGTAAACCCATGAGATTATAGCCTCACCTAATTTTTTAATTTACTGAGGCTAAAAAGAAATTAAATATTTTAGCAAGAGATAATTGGTTTGAGAATCACTTAACCGTTATACTTACATTAAAAAACAAAGCGCCGGTCACTTTGCATACCATAAAAACGAAACGAAAGACTTACAATTTGGCCATTTCGATCAGTAAACTGAAGTTTATTTTTTTCAAAATTTTAATCTGTTAGTAAGCTATTGCTAATTGGGTTCTTGCCCTCCAAGAAGAAGAAGACAACAAATACCCACGCATGTGACCTATGACGTCGGCGCCAGCTATTCTTTCTCTGCAATATGGAGTATTAAAGTTAAGCTAAGTTTCTCTACATAACTTTAAATGTTAATTAACGTAAAGTTAATCAAATACAGAGCTTGTATCGCACATCGAAGGAATTGAAATATAATTCTTTCCCGCCTATTTCTTTTACTATTAACTTATATTTACGTATTTTATTATAACCGTGACATAAAATCAGCTAATGGAGCAAGGGAAAATATACTATTCATTAATTACCTTTGTTGAAAGTGTTACAAACATTGGTTGCAATTTCTCTTTTGGTAATGAATAAATTATAAATAAAAGAAGTTATACAATTAAAGATTACCTACTCTAATAGAGAACAGAAATACTAGTTTCTCCATAAGTTTATCTGAATTCACTTTCCTCTAAACTTTAAATTACCATTTTGTGGCAAACAATTGGGTACTTGCATTTCAAGAAGAACACTGATACCAACACATGTGACCGTTAATAAGCAAAATGTTGTGTTAAAGTTGAGCTAAGTTTCTCCACACAAGTTAGAATGCTAATTAACGCGAAGTTAATTAAATACAGTGCCGTATCGAACCTCGAATTTGTTGAAATACAATTCTTGTCAACAACTTTAACTTAGATTTATTATTTGTTTGTATTATAACCGTGGTACATTTTCGTTTTGCGTACCGGCAACTTCGATGCATAATTAGCTTGTTTATGTTAAATATGGCTTCGTGCCTGTCTTTGTGTTAACAAATATATAGTGGAAGAATTGAAATCTTTGTGAAAGAATATAGAATGTGTCCTTTAGGGGAATTGATACTTGACGGGCTTGGCTTACTCGAAATAGAATGGAAAGAACAGTTGCTAACCTATAAAAATGCTAAGTTTCAACAACCAATCAGGATCCACTCTATGTCACTTGCAGGTATGAAAAGTTTCCCCACCACCATGTTATTGTGTCGTATAGGATTGCATCTATATACAAAGTGATCATTTAGTTATAATTTTATTAAAAATGTTCCGTACTTTATTTTGCGCACTGGACGACAAATTGCATCGAAGAAAAATAGGAAGTTCTGGTAAAATATTCAAAAATATATGCTTTGATTTAAAATTAGGAATTATTTAATCGGGAACCATTTATAAAACTGTTCGCTTAAAAAATATATTTTATTAAGATAGACTAATCATCTTTTGCAGATTAGTGTATAGCTTTACATCAATTGTGTACAAGCTGTGTGACATGTGTCTTTTGAATGAACGAACAAGAGTTGTAAAAATGACGTCATATTATCGATTACTTTCCTGTCATAAATCGATAAGCACTCTTTTCCGGCATCCTGAGAGGAAAGAAGGGGCTGGCAATTATATACTAAAAAGAAAACACCTCATCATGGCTTTTGTTTTAAAAATAAATATACGGCTCTTTACTGGACAGTAATTGCAACTAACATTTAAGTTTTGTTTCATGAAAAATTAGTACAAAGGAAGAGCATTTGAAAGTTAGACACTTCTTACAGTCATGAATGTTGTCTGAGGACTAAATATTTGCGTCAACTCTTTACTAGTTTTGAGAGAAACGTGCTTATTTACTTTTTTGGTTCTAGAGCAGAGGTTACGAAAAGGCGTTCAGCAGAACCCTAGTGTTCCGCGGAATAGTCATAAGGGTTCCGAAAGTTAGGAGTTTATTATTATAACCCGATTTTAAATCCTCTGTTTTTTTAACTTGAAATTATACATATATGAAATCATTATTCCAGTATTTGTTTTATACTTCGGTTATTTTATGCAATTATTTAAATAAAATGACACTATGAAAAAATATAGCAAAAAAAAAAAAAAAAAAATCAACGATATTTTCAAATAACATGCATATTAATAATAAATTATGTAACGGAATATTAATTATAAAAAATTTTATTTTATATTTTCCGCTCAACTTTAAGATACAAAATAAAATAAATAAATTCAACAATACAGATAAATTGAATTCAAATGTAAATTTAGTTAATAATGAATCAAAACGTAAATTTATTTTCGACGAAGTTACATCATACGAAGTTACATCTTATATTATAGTAAAATATGTAATTGACAATAAAAGTTTTACGTAAAAAGTAAAAGTCTGAGTTAAAGAAAGAGGACTTTCTTGTGTAAGCGTGGGAGGAGATTAGTTTATTTTTACTGCCAAGGGAGAGTCCAAAAGTGCCAAAAACATGCTTACGTGTTATTTGAATGGTTCCTTATTTTATAATAATACTAGGCAAATATTTGTACATCCATATTTCATGAATATTTTATGAGGTTATGTGCATTTGTTTACAACTATTCGCACACTTATGCAAATAAACTATTTATTTGAAACTCTTGTTGTAATGATTTTATTAAAACTAATTAAATTTTTTTTTTTAATTGCAGTTTTACTTTAAACAGAAAGTTTGTAAAAGATAATAAATTTTTTTTCAGAAACATCCTACTTTTATGCAATATTTCATTTAAAAATCATGCTATAAATGCTTTATTTATTTTTAAGAAATATGACGTTTATATATTACTACTTCACAGATTTTTTAAGCATATATTCAAATAAATTTATGTTCATTTCCTGCCATTTTTTTCCGAGTAAAAATTTTTGTAAGCATGCCGAAATATATATCAAACGAAGATAAATATTGCATTTCCAAAATGTATATAAATGCTTCCACAAATTTTGGTTTTGATTGAAAAACAATCTTTGTATATATTGAACAATATTCACTCGTGAAATAATTACAATTTCCTAATATTTTTATAAGAGTAAACATCTCGCAACCTCTAAGAGATTTTTTTTTTTTTTTTAAATCATTCTTTTTTAAACAGTTATTACTTCACTTTTCCTTGGGGTTTCGAAAATCCTGATATTTCCTGATCTGGTATTATAACGACTCGCGAATTGTTTGCTGTCGATTATTTGTTGCAACTTGCAATTTTTTTTTTTTAAATCTTGATATTTTTAATACAATGCTTACACAAAAAGCGAAATTCGTATGTGTGCGTTTTTAAACTGTTAGCTGTTTCTAAAATTTGTTTCTAATTTTTTGTTGTTAAAAAAAGTGCTTAAAAAGTCGTTTTAAGATTTAATAATCATAAATTCTGGAACAAATTATGTTGTACTTAAGTTAAAAGTATACTAAGCTAAATGTTGTATCTTATTTTGAGCTATAATGTGTTTCGTTTTATTTTAAATCATTTTTGACACCATACAATTTCGTTCATTAAAATCTTAGCATCAACATTCAACGTTCATGTTGGGTTATGCTGCTCAGTAAAAAAATAATCGATTTTTTTTAAATTTTATTTTAGAACATTACAGATAATTTAATTAAAAATAAAAATTTTTATTACATGATGAGATAAGAAAACAATTACTTTTTCCCCGTTTTTATATTTTTGCGATAAATATGGGTTTTGTTTTTTTAAACAAAAGGAAATATATTAATTTTCAAAGTATCAGTTTAGTTTTCTTCTGTTTTTAATGAATTTTTAAATTTAAAAGAATTTAATTTTATGCAAATACACTACTAAGTCAATTGATAAAAATAAGAAGAAAAAAAAATTAAATAATAATTTTTTAAAAGAATTTAATTTCGCCCAAAGATATTACTAAGTTAACTGATAAAAAGAATTCTGTTTGAACTTATGTTTACTTTAAAATTATATTATAATTGGACTACTTACATAAATTAAGTGCACTTAATTGGCACCCCTACTTAATGAATTATAATAAAAATATTTTTTTCGTTCGTAATATATTTTTTATTTCAATTTACAAATAAAAATAGCTTTGAACTAAACTTTGATATAATTGTTGTAAGAAGACAGGGAATTATTTCCTCGTATTATTAAGACAAATTTCATTCCAATGAAGTCAATTGGTAAACCCTTTGGCCAAGGTGTAAACAATATACCCATTTAGTGCTAAGTTCGACCTTTACATTATTAATTTTTTATTAATTTAGATTAAATATAAATTAATATAAAATTAGAATATATAAATTAATATAAATTAAAATAATATTAATGATTATAATTGCTCTAATGTCTCGTCATAGTGTTCTTGTCTCATATTATAATTTTAACATATTTGTGCTGTCTAAGATAGGGAGCATTTATAACTCGGGCAGGGGAGCGCCCCTAAGTTTGTGTTTGCCACTGATGAATATCCTTGTTAGCACGTGTTCATAAAGCGGTTACAGTTAATTATTATGGAAGCCACGTGTTCTCTTTTATATAATGTGTTTACAACTGTAAAAAAAAAATTATGGTAAATTCTTATCGAATAAAAACAACAATTTGAGCCAAGGTTCACTTACCTTTCATTTTGCGACTTTAAATGTTTGAATAAATATTTAATAAATGCTTTTCGAAAATCGCACATGAAGAGCGATGGAACCGGTCTTCCAACGGAAAAAGAGTCACGCTTTTATAAAAATATATCTCCTCTAGAACATTTCTTCCCGAGAGAGCAGCCTTCCCCTTCCTCTCCTCTCCGATAACGTAAATTATTCAACAAAGCTTCCCACAAGTTACGTATTCGACTGGCTGACGAAATGAGCGCCAAATACATCGCCGCAAATCACCGCCAAATTACCACATTTATCCAGAATTATTTTCCTGTCTTCGTGTGACATCTTTAAAACGAAAATAAATTAATTTTGGCTATCAATAATTTGAATATGAAAAATAATGCAGGGAATTTTTTAGTAATAATAATAATGCAACGTAAAGTGTTAAAACAGTAAAATAAACAATTCGAATTGCAAATCGATTGAAACAATTCGAAAATAAACAATTCGAATTGCAAATCGATTGAAACAATTCGAAAATAAACAATTCATTCAACCGGTGCACTAGGGTCCAGAGAATAGAGTCAGTCGACTTAAAAATATTTTAGCCAGAGCTAAATTATTATAATAATTAGTATTTTTAGGTTAAGAAGTTTTATTTTTAATAAGGCATTGTTTAATATAGTTCATTCAACACAGTTCATTTAATACAGTTCATTTCAACTTTTTTATAATAAAAATATTTGTTAAAGAAAATAGTTGAATTTGATAAGGAAATAATAAAAAGCTTTTTTTTTCAGTTAAAATTTATTACACTAAATTTTTGTACTAAAATAAACATATATATATACATTCAAACCCCGCTATAGTGAACCTTCAAGGAACTGAAATTTCTGTCCACTATAACCGGGACTTCACTATATCCGTTCCGCAAACAATTTTAAATAATGGTTCCTAACTCCCCCCCCCCTTTTTATTACATAAAATTATTTAAATAGATAAGGAATAAAAGGAGATACAAAAGCGACTGAAAAATAATACGTTGTAACAAAAATCTTTTATTTTTTATTACTCTTCGTCTTGCGAACAAAAATAAATAAATAAATAAAATAGTAATCTTTAGCTGATGAGCAATCTTCACATCATCAGATATGGAAATACTTCCGATAATTTTTCCTCAATCTATGTTTTTCCGAATTTTAAACCTGTCTAACCAGCCATTCGAGTGCATAAAAGTAATCTCACCAAATCGCTTAGCAAATTCATCGGCTTTGATTTAAAGCATTTGTTCAGATAATGGAAGATGGCGGCTTCTTTGAATGCTGAACCGATTCAATAATGAAGCAAACAAGAAAAAATGGTTCTTGCTATATTCTACGCTATAGATGGTTTTGTATTTATTTTGAAGTTGAAATTTCAAAATTATTACAAAAAAAATAAAAAAAATAAATCAGTTCAAGACAGAAAAAAGTTCATAATATCCAACTTCCTCTCTTTTTTTTGGTTCACTATATCCACAAAAAATAACATTATACGTGTGTAGCAAGGCACGGGAGCGAACATTTCGTTCACAATAGATGTTTGACTGTATTAGGCAAATATCAAACAGTAAAAATAAATTTTGGTTACTCAAAATTTTTAGTTCAGTGTAACATTGTAAGTCTTTAAAATATCATATTTTAATCTCTTTTTAATTTTACTTATTTATTTATTTTTTTGTTCTGTAAGGAATAAGTGTTAACGAGGTCTCATAAAATTTGTTTCCAAAATGTATAAAGAAACTAAGGTTCTCTGTGACATTCCTGCAATCGTTTGTTGGGGACCACGTTCTAGATAAACAATCATTGTGAATTGAAAAAAAAAAAAAAATTCTTTGGATAAATATTAATTTTTTATTTTCAAAAATTTGATCATTTCCTAACTTAAACTAATCTAGACTTACCGAACACAGTGGTTCCTATGGTGTTCCTCCCGCTGAGCCCTAAAGATTCGTATCCGGGCCACAGGGGTTCTAAAAGTTATTTTTATGAAATTATTTAAATAAGCACCAGAGAAAAAATATTAAAATTACATATGTAATTTATAGAGATATATTTTCGAATAAAAATATATAAAAGATGAAAGGGGGAAGAATGTCCATTTCTCACAAACTACGATTGCATCGCCTTCTATTGCATTTTGAGAATTACTAAGTTTTGACTAATCAATAATAACTTGATAAGTCAGTTCTCCCTTAGATTGGGATACCAGCAAGTGACGTGGTGTGCATATCTCAATCCTGATTGGTTGTTGAAGTGTAGCATTTGTTTACGTTAACAACTGTTCTTTCCATTCTATTTCGAGTAAGCCTTCAAGCATCAATTCTCTTAAATGATACATTCTATATTCTTACACAAAGATTTCAATTCTTTCACTTCTTGTTTCTTACTTAGCACACAGAAAGACACGAAGCCTTTGAAAACATAAACAAACTAAATAACTCGAAGTTGCCAGGTACACAAAACAAAAATATACCACTGTTACAATAAAAGACATAAATAAGAAATCTAAGTTAAGTATAAGACGTCGAAGAGAAAGATTTATATTTCAATAAATTTGAAGTGTGATACGGCACTGTATTTAATTAACTTCCAATTAGTTAACATTCTAATCCATGTGGTGAAGCTTAATTCGACTTGAACACGCCATAAACGATCAACCGGTGCTGACGTCATAGGTTACATGTGTATGTGTAGGTAGGTTACATGAGTTTCCCTCAATACAAAAATATATCGCCATTTCAAAGTTTACAATGATTCTTTTTCGTTTTCACTTAAACAAAAATCATAATTTATTTTATTATAAGCTTTTATTTTATAATAAGCAAATTTAGAATTTTAAAAGACTCGACTAGCGAATTAAACTTATTAAGCCTAGTATCATAAATTTAATTTTAAAACAGATAAAATGATGCCAAAAAATTTCATTTTTTACATTAAATATTTTTATTTAGTACCGTTTTAGTTAATATTACCACAAGTATTTTATTTATGAATTCTGCCAAAGGGACCAAAAGAAAAAAAATGGTGTTACAAGGAACCTTAGAGCTCCGTGTCTACACACGAGTTCTAAAAGATGGGACAAATTTTTAATAGTTATGATTTTCGCAATCTGTGATTAAATTTATAATAAACATTTATTTATTTAATGTTTCCATTAGTTTCATGGAATTATTTCATTAAAATTTTAATGAAAGTGGAAATTCAAAAAAAAAAAAAAATTTCTGATAGGTATTTATGAAAAATCAGTATTTCAAGTCTATTATAAATATCAATGAAGAATCTCTTATAATCATTCTCAACTATTATTATTTTCGTTTTTATCTTAACGGAAACAAAACTCATTCAATTTCAGTTCATGCAGTAAGATCAAATTGAGAATCAGATACCGCTTCAGACTTGTGAATTCTGGCCCAATTTAAGACAAATATCGATACGATGATCTGCCTTCATTCGCTAAATGTTTTTAAAATAATTCATAAAATTTAGATCATTACATGTTTCCAAAATAATTAAATTTCGTTTGTTTTATTAATTTGTTCACAATTGCTAAGGAAATTTCCGGCAAAAGTTTTTTAGAGTTCCACTACCGAAACAATTGAGAACCGCTGATTTAAGGAGTGCTGTATTTTACAAACAAAGTTTCAGATATTGTAAGTTAAATCACGATGAACATGTTCAAAAACGAAGAGGATAACTTATGAACATGTATAAATAGTATTAGTTTTTGTTACTTCTACATCCAGACTTTCTTCTTCTACCAGCACTACTACCGATTTCTAGCCATGGCTGTCTCAAACAGCTTTAGCCATCTATCACTACTCTCCTCAGGGTGTCTGTTACATTTTAAACTTTCAAATTCATGACTTTTCATGACTAATTCCAAGAATTTTTCATGACTTAACGAAGTTACTATTTTCTTCGACAAAAACACAACACTAAATTTTAAAAAGCATTATAATAACATTATATGAAATGATAAGTATAACCAAAACTCTTATACTCTGCATCTTCATATTTGTAAATTTTAAATTTAAAAAACAGAGTAAAGGAAGAGTTAAAGCAATAAAATAGCTGGAAAAAAATACAAAAACAAATTATTATTTTATTTTTTTCTGCAGAATTATATTCTATAGATAATTTTTCTTGTTCATGGGAAAGGAAAGAAATACTCTTAATTTTTTCTGTTCTCATATTGGAATTAAAAAAAAATCGCCAATGACTGGCTAGTTTCAGAAAGAATTTGAAATTGATATAATAAAATAATAACAAAAATTCCGAAATCACAGCAGTTTTTGAAAGAACACCATAATTTTTAAAGAACATGATAAAAACATTTTATATTTTAATAAAATATGAGTGAGGATTTTGTTACAATTTTATCTTTGTGTTCTTTTTGTGTTAATATGCGTTTGTCATGTGTTTTTCTTTGTTTGTTTATGTAATTTTGTTCTTTTACTCCCTGTTTGTGTCTACTTAAAGCTGAACATTGTATATGGATTTCCAATAATGTAACAACAACTCCTTGAAATTGGGGGAAGGTAAATTTCCTTTTAAAAATTAGATTTTTCAGCGACCTAAGTTCATGACTTTCCATGATTTTTTTTTATTTTTTATATAGTTAAAATCATGACAAATTTTGTTCAATACCGAAATTCATGACTTCCCATGATTTCTCATGATTTTCCAGGTGGTCAGGTACCCTGTCTCCATCTCTCACACTGCTTAGATATTTTTCAACATAACGTGGTCTACCTCTCTTTCTTTTTCCCTCTAGCCTTTTGGAAAGTTTTTTCTGGTTTTATCATTGTTATATCAATAGATATGACCACTACTCTCCATCTCATTCATTGAAATCTAATAAATATCACTTTATTTGGTTCTCTCAATTTGTTGTAATCTACTTTACTACATGGTCTCCACAAGATCTCATTTTTCATTGTATTTTATTTCATTTCCTTAATTATTTTTCTTATTTAATTGAATTTATTTATTTTGCTATTTTTATGACCAAATGCACACTACATGTGAAAATAAAAAGTCCAATTACAGTGGTCTACAATGAGAAAATTCACTGCAAAAATAAAACTTTTAGACATAATTTAAAAAAAAAAAGCATCAAAAGAAGCAGTCTTAAAAATGTTGTAAAAATAAAAAAAAAATTTACCTTATTATATTTACAAAATGAGCTAACAATTCATCTCGTATAGTGTGACTTTTTACAGAAAACTGAATCATACCTAAAATATCAAAGCAAACAATTAGAATTTTATAGGGGAAAAAAAAAATAAAGCAAATCTCTACGGCATGTAACCAATGAAAGGTGATGTAAATCTTCGAGAGCTCGAGGTATACCACTACAGTTTATCAAAATAATTCTAAAACAAACATTTGTTAAAATTCGATCTAAATGATTGCTATTAAAATTTAAAACATTATTTATTTGCTTCATTAGATTTAATATTTCTCTAAAACAGCGATTAGTTACCATGTACATTTAAGAGGTCGTTGTAATTAAATAAGTTAAAATCATCACATGTAAAAATACCTAGATCAAAAGAAACTTTTAAAAATAAAGTCACTCAAATTAATTTTTTTAAAACTTTTAAATTAATAAAAATAAAATAATATAAGAAGTAAGGAAAATTGACTAGCCTGATAATTCTTTCTCACGGCAATAATAATTCCATCAGCCCGTTTACAGTTTGTCTTGATGCTGAATCTAGTTCGTTTTGAAACAAAACATTTTTGTTATCAAATAAATCATTTTCTTCAATCTGTTCACAAATCCAAGTTTCGGTTAAGGTTAAACAAATAATACTATAATCCTCAGAAGCCGCGGAGCTTTAAAATTCCTGTTTTTCGGTTTGCAGGCCACAAAAAGTTTTGATGAAAAGTTACTCATTTGATTTTGTGGTATTTATTTTATTTAATCTTATAACTGTAGCCGACCGGCCTGTGTAGGGGTTAGGGAACTGCCCTTGCACCAGAAAGGTTCTGGGTTCGAATACCGGGCAAGACATGGATGTTCTTTCCTTCCTCGTACTATCTGTCCTTACTGTGGGAGCAACGTTGGCCCACCGAATAGGGTGTCCCTGAAAGAGTGCCCAACACATCTGCCCTTCAGGTGCCTGCATGACCTAGGTCATTATCCATGAGGGCATTGGAAGAAAAAAAAGAAAGAAATCTAAATAACTGTAGTTGAACAGCCGACCCAATTTTGGGCTTTACGACTGTCCATATTCAACTTAGTCTTGGATTAGTCTGCGTAGGGACCGAGGATGTGCGGTATGGGTCCTCGTTAAACCGTAAAGTGCTCGACTTCGCGTGCAGGTCGTCGGGCTACCGAAGCGGGAATCCCCTCTGCAGAGGATCAAAATTGTGATGGCATCATCATCCTCATGGATGTTTCCCAGACCGATTGTGCAGCTCTAGTACGACGTAAATGAACTACAACCAACAACTACAGCAATCCATTTCATTGGTTTGTAATTTTTAACGAAATCTAGGAACTTCTGGATCGGGAGAAATTTTACCTTCGTGGAACACTTTTTGAACCATCATTTGCATTACATGGAGAACCACGAAGACTTAGCCAAACGGCAAGGGGACTCCGTCTATCACTGAGGATATTTTACGGTGCGAACGGAATTCGTGTCGACCAGTAATTCACTTCATTATCAATACTAACTTCTTTGCCGGAAAACTCGTGCTTAAATTTAGCCAACATTCACACTATTCTTATGCATTTCAATAATATCTTTTTAAACTTTTGAATCAATAAATTCTCATTTCCCGAGAAGAATGCACCATCTTTTCCGAATGTCATATTCTCAACGTGACACCATTTATTATTACACGGGTGGTTCTTCGGCCAGCTGGATTCCCGTATTCTCGAACAAGAATCCAACCGGACAGGCTATCCCGGCCCTTTATATGAATATTAACCCCCTGATTGAGTTGTGGTGGCGGCTCTGGGGATAAAACGTTCGCTTTCCAATGAGGTGAACCGGGTTCGAATCTCAGCAATGGCTTGTAGATAAGAATTCCGCACCCGGCTCGTACCGTGCTGACGTAAAATATTCTCAGTGGTAGAAGGATCATGGGATCGAGCCGTCAGGCTAATCGTGGGAGATTTTCTTCTCCATGCAACGCAAATGCGGGTTAGTTCCATCAAAAAAGGCAAATTTCTCCTAATACTTGATCCAGGAGTTCTTTTGGAATGGATTCAAAATTGCAAGCTCAAAGCCCCTGAATAAAATGATTTTTGAACGAAAGGAGAATATCTTGGCAAAGTATGTCTTGAGTAAAAGTATGTTTTGGCAAACTGCGTACTTTTAAAAAAATTGTATGTTTGTAAAAAGCCTTCCGAGAAAATAAACTTAAATGCTTTTTAAGTGAACAATTTTATATGACATTTTTATGTATCAATCCGAAAAACGAACGGTTCCTTCTTCTCTTCAATTTTATAAAGCAATGTGTTAGCAACCATCGGCTACGTTTTCTCTCAAAGAAGCTTTTTCTTAAAAGAATGCTCATTATACCTATCGTGGTTATGAATGATGTCAAACATTTCATTTCATTTTCTTCTTGCAAGAACTTGTAAAGATTTGGAATCTTGTTGCTCAAACATTCCTGTCCTGTCTGCCTTTCATGAACCAAACAATCTGTAGTCTACTCCAGATATGTATTTTTAAATCAAAACGAAAAAGATTTTCAAGATAGATATTTCGTTTCTTTTTTTAGCCTTTTTATTGCTATTTTAACATTAAATATAAGAATTTGCTTATAAAGACAATCTCGATCGTTTACTATTATGAATTATCGTTACAACGGTCTTTAACTATATTTGAAAAGTGACTTCCTAGGGCTTTTTGAAATTACAAAAATGAAAAATCAATTCAAAATTTCTATAATAATATTTATTAATGAAATATATATCGTTTCTTCCATTCATATAGAAAATGGAAAGAAAAAAACAAACAATCGATACAGATATACAGCAACATTACAACAAAATAGTAACGAAAATGTATAAATTTCTAAACACAATACAGGCTGATTCATATAGCCGACACTCTTGAAAGCATTACCGTTTGAGTGAAATTTCGAAGCAATTGAATGACATATTTATTTATGATTCGGTCAAATTTGGAATTCAGGGTGCGTAGCCAGATTTTTCAACAAACAATAAGCACTTTTTAAGCACTCAAAAATATTTTTAATCACTTTCCAAAAAAAAAAAAAAAAAAAATCATCATTAGGATAAGAGCACTAGTAATAAATAAGAATTATTTCTTTCTATTGTTCTATTAATAAACATAAATTTATAAACATAAAATCAACAAATTGCAAAATCATTCTCAATGATTTTACATAATCATGTTAAAATAACTAGTTTCTGATAAATACTGCAAAGAAAATTGTGAAAATCATGTTTTTTTGTTGTAATTTATGAGGACAATCGACACGGCGAAGAAAAAATCTCATTTTGAAAGATAGAAAATTAAGCACATTTTACAAACCCCCAATGAAAAAAAGCACCTTTAAGGGTTTTTAAAAAACGTAAATCAAAAATAAGCACCTTTAAGTACTTTTCAACAACGCTACACACCCCTACTCATTTCCCCCTCCCAAAAATATAGGTTCGTGGCACCCTTGTTCATACGGTATGCTCCCCAGATGGTCATATATCGGAAAAATTATTTTATAATCACCCTGTATGTATACATATAAAAAAATCATACAACTTTTAAAAACATAATACTATTTCTTTAAGAAACGAAACATTCATACATCAACAAAAACTATGCACAACTTTACAAGAATTCTCAACAGATTGTACAGATATAATATTTCATATGTTAACTCTACATTACGAGTATAAAATCTATAGAAAGTATCTATTTAATGTTAAGAAATAACAAGTACAAATACGAATTTCTGTAAATATTCAACAAAATTACGTTAGAAATTTCTGTTCGTATTCAAAATTACGATATATATATTTTTTTTTTTTTTTTCATAAAGGAATATTTGCTTATTACTTAGTAAATAGAAATACGTACGGCCAAGTGGAAGACTAGCTTTTACAGGTATAAACTCCACTTTAAAAAAACTTATACATCGTTGATATTTAGTCACAGATTAATTTAGGTAGAAAATTCCTTAAATGGAAATGATTACAGAAACAGTTTAAAAAGATATTACTTGTGTTTGTAGTAAGAACATATATAAAAGGAATTAAAAATTTTTTAACTTAATATCCCTAATTAGTATCTAGAATTCCATTGTTACATTTATTTTTTGTGTTCAAATTCCTTGCTAAGATATGACATGTTTCGAAATTAGTTTAAATGTATCGTTTGAAGATAAAAAAGCGTTTAGAGGTCTGTGTGTTGATACAGAAACCAGCAACAAGAAGAATGCAATTTTAAGACTGCTGGCTTCACTGATCAACCTTCACAATTTCTACATAAATTTATTTTATTTTTTAACAATTAACAGTTTGTAACATAAAAAAGAAAAAACATTAATGATCCCAAAATGTTGTTATTGTAATAACACATACTTAGTTCTAAATTCTATAGAGAACAAATTTGAACTTAATTTTTTTACTTCGTTGCTAAATTAAACTCTGTGGCCTGACAGCCCATAGAGGGCTAGGCATACTGTGCTCATCTCAGTTTTTTGACTTTGGGCTCTGGGGTGCAAGAGCAGATATTCCGGTTGGGTTTATATATATATAATTAATTTATGCATTAATTGTTCTAAAATATTAAAACAAAATTTAATATTTTAATTTAATAAATAAAAAAACGTTCAATGTTACTTCAGAAAAAGTTTATTTCTTAAAGTTTTAAATTCATACTTAATTTAATTTTAATAAAAGTAAAAATATTAAAATGAAAATTATTTATGTTTTATTATTTTTACATAAAACTTAGAATAAAAAACGTTCAATGTTAATTTAGAAAAGGAAATGTTATAAAGCTCTTAATTCATAATTGTAATAAAAGTAAAATCATTAAATTAAATATTATTTATATTTTAGATCATTTTTATTTTTTAAAAAAAAAGAATAATAAAACGTTAAATGTTACCTGAGAAAAGTTATTGTTTGCGAAGTTATGGTATAGCGAAGTTATACTCACGAAGTTATGGATCTGCGCAGTTTTATTCACACGAATTTATGAAGATTTAGCCGCGAACTACAAATATTAGCAGGATAATAATTATATCATCTTGTCTAGGTTTAATTTCGGCTATACTTTATATATTTTTTTTATATTTTCGGCTTTGTTTTCAGAGAAAAATATTAAACAAGCAAAATTATAATTTGTTTTTTATAAATTAAAATTATCACAGTAAAAATTCATTAAAATACTTCATGGAAAACTAAATTTTAAAAAAAAAGTATTCATAATACAAAATAATACATAATTTTAAAGTTTCATACATAAAAATGTGAGGATTCAAAATAATATTTGAAGTAATAAAAGGAACATTTTGATTCATAATAAAAGTTATTTAATAAACATAAAGTTATTAATATATATATATATATATATATATATAAACAATTCGTAACGAAAGTAAAATCCAAGCAACATCACACACATAAAAGTAAAAAAAGATTGCGTTAACATAAAATAAAAAAATTCCTTTTTTTAAAAAAAAAGAAAATGTGTTTTAATAAATAATTAGTGGCAATTATCTGCACTTTTGTTAGGGTAAAATAATTTGCACTCATAAAACAAATGGCACAAATAATGTTAATAAAGAATAAGTATTTTAACACAAAAACAGTTTCACTGAAATGAAGGGAATGAATCAAACATGCCTATTATGATTTTTGAGAAGTATTTACAGGAAAAATGAAAGATTAAACACAAAAGTGCTTAATTTTCCTTTTTGATTCTTATATAGTTTTATGAACAAGAACTTTCATAAACGCAGTATTTCTACAGCAGTATCACTACATAGGGTGATAAAAAATTTTGAAACCAAATATTTTCACCTACCACCAATTTTTCTCTTTTTTACTGGCTTGCTCCTCAAAAGTGTGACAATCTTAACCCTTTCAGTCCCAGTGGAATCGCAACATTTAATATTTTTTTACCTAAATCAAACATTGATTCCAAATGGACAGCATTTTTATTTACTAACATTTCCTTAACAAAGAATATTTTCTTTTTTTACCAATAGGTGATTGCACTGCATCTATTGGTGAACAAAATGATGCTTGATTGAGTTTTGTTCAAATCTTAAAAAAGGTGTCGAAATAAAAATTATTTTTGAGTTAAAACAAGGTTTTTAAAAATGTTATTTTTATTTGTTCAAATATTCATAAATGGTACTTCAACGATTCGTAACAATTTTCTTCTGAAAATATTTGTGTTTTTGTTCTTAGAAAAGTTATGATTCCAAATGGAACCAGTGGGAGGTAAGTACATCACCTGTCTTGTTTACTTTATTTTATATATTTTCTCTTTAGATTACTGCATTTCTATACAATACATTTATAATGTTAAAAATTGGTTAAATTTTTCCCCCAATATAGTAATATATATTAGAGCGGTAAATATATATTGTAAAATAGTTATAAATTACTTAATCATTAAATAATGCATAATGTTTTCAAAATTGTTTTATTCACTTGAGATGATTCTAAAAAGTATGAGTAATGTTTAATATTTTGTTCCCAATGATGCCATCTGGGATGATTTAAAATGCAAAATGAGTCTGTTTTTTTATAAGCTTTAATTTTTTTTCATTGAAAAATGAATTTTTGGACTGAACAGATAAAAAAGGTTGAGAGTAAGAAATATACTCTGTTGTGCTGGGTAGGCAGAAATAGTTACATCTGATTGGGAAGGCCTTTGCCTGGCTGTAAAACCTTTGAAGAAGCAGAAAATTTTATGACAAATCTGCATAGTCACTCTGAAAAGTTTGGTCAATACCTTACAAGTAATATTTTCATACTTTTTTCCCCCTCCACCATAAAATGGATATTTGTACTAAAAATTATATATTTTCCACCTTAAGTACAGGAACAAATAAAAGAACCAAGTTGCAGATTCAGTTTCGTTATATCGCATTTATAGTATAATGCAATAATTATCATAGATTTATAAATGTTTATTTATATCAATAGATTTTTTTCACTCTGAAATTCATCGAAACATAACAGCAGAGGAAGTTACAAAAGCAGTTAATTAAAGTATTACTATAACTTAATACAGTTATGACTTTAAAAATTGGAATAGCATGTTTTTCTTTATCACATTTAGAAAGGGCAGCAAAATATTTTATAAAAATATTCTAAGTATACAATTACAAAATACGTATATTAAAGATTTTGATTTACAGACTTGAAATATTTTGTTTAAACAATTTAACATTTTGTAAGTAGACTTACATAAAATATGCCAGCATCAATAATATCAAACACATAAACTGAAGAGCTTAAAATGGAAGAATCTGTTAAATTGAAAACACTCCATTATACAGTATTGTATCGTATGTATAAAAGAAACCTTTATTTAAAGAAATTCTTTTAATGATGGAAGTACTTAATACAGGACATCTCATTACATTTCAATATATTGTCGCATTATATTGTTCAATATATCATGTCACATCAACAATATATTGATGTGAAATGACCTTTTTGACTTGGTTTAAGGGCTTAAATCTAGGTAAAAAGCAACAAAACAACTTCCATTAAAAAGCTCTTTTTATTTTGAATGTCTCTATCATAAGAAAGGACACATTAAAGTGATAGTAAATTAAATTTTTTAAGAATGTTTCAACAGAAAACTTCAAACATTTAAGAAAAATCAACACTGCAAGGTTTGCAGAAATGAATGAGCAGATTTTACATTTTTGAAACTGCTACACATATTACAATAATTGATACACAAAATTTTTAAAGTTATTTTTTAAACATTTAATTCAATATATGGCTATTTCATTACACAGCAGATATCTAATTCTGTAATCAAGTTTGCTCCACATATTTTCTAATTTCTCACTGTTCTAATAGCATTGCACAAGTGAAGTTCTAGCAATGTTTCCAGCGTTGGACAGGTAATTACATGGCCACAAAGATCTCCAGACCTCATGCCATTTGAATTTATTTTATTAGGTTATACACTTTATGAATGTAATATAAAGAATGATTACAATCAAAAGTTTGCCTCTTAAGAAACAGATCAAATCTTTTTATTTGAATAAAAAATATAGCATATTTCAGGTTATATTGTAATAAGTTTTGAAAATATAATTGTTTAAAATCTGGTCATAGATTTGTAATAAACCTTCACTTAACAGACACATGTAGAAAATATTAGTACCGTATAGAAGAAAACTACGTAGCTCATAATACTCATACATAAACATAGCTCATAATACTGCCAATCTACTAAAATTGAACATTTGTTCCTTTGTTTTTGTTCACATCATTGAATGCCTTTTTTTTATGTTAAAAAAGGCTTTTTGATTGTTGCTATTATTAAAAAAACTTTCAATCCCAAAATTTCTTACAATAATTCGTAGTCAGTAGAACTGGATCTTTATGTGTGTATATATATATATGTTACCGGCAAAGTATGAAATCCGGCATTGTATAGAATGCCTAAAATTAGCCGGCAAAGTATGAAATGGTTTATATTTCACACATTGCCTAGGTATTCTATAGAATGCCAAATGTTATTTAGGCAAAGTATGAAAAAAACGTCCTGATGAGGTTATTATGTAAATGATGTGCATGTTACTGTGAATGACCGAAATCGGTGGTTGTTGACAATCACATAGTCGCTTTGGTGAATGTCCGAAATATTTATTACATCCGATTTGATATTAATTTATTCGTGGATTTAATTACATTTGTTCGATATTTTAATACTTACTGACGATAGATTAGAAGAAACATCAGTGTTTTTAGTATCGGACAAATATATACCGGGCAATGGCACTTGACTTTAAAAAAACATCAGTGTAGGGTAAACCGGACAAATATATACCGGGCAGTGGCACTGAACCTTAAAAAAAAACATCAGTGTAGGAAATACCGGGCAATGGCACTTGACCTTAAAAAATATCAGTGTAGGGTATACCGGGCAGTGGCACTTGACCATAAAAAACATCAGTGTAGGGTATACTGGGCAGTGGCACTTATCTAGTCTAAATAGCATTTGGCATTCTATAGATCTAGTATGACCAGACCTTTGGTAAATGTCCGGTCTAATTAAGTGCCACTGCCCGGTATACCCTACACTGATGTTTTTTTAAGATCAAGTGCCATTGCCCGGTATACCCTACACTGATGTTTTTTTTAAGGTCAAGTGCCATTGCCCGGTATATATTTTCTCGATACTCCAAACACTGATGTTTCTGATAATCTATCGTCAGTAAGTATTAAAATATTGAATAAATGTAATTATATGCACGAAAAAATTATCGAATAGGATGTAATAAGTATTTCGGATATTCCCCAAAGCGACTATGTGATTGTCAACATTCACCGGTGAAAGTCAACAACCACCGATTTCGGACATTCACAGTAACGTGCACATCATTTACATAATAACCTCATCAGGACGTTTATTTCATACTTTGCCTAAATAGCATTTGGCATTCTATACAATGCTTAGGCAAAGTATATTATAATTCTCACATTTCATACTTTGCCTAAAAACGTCAGGCATTCTATACAATGCCGGCGTTTATTACTTTGCCGGTAACATATATATAAATTGAAAACTTTCTTATTTACCATTCAGAGTCCACATTTTTCAGTGAATTTTGAATTTCGTGGTGGCAATTAGTTCCCACAAGAGCACCTTATAACGTACCTTTTAGGATAAATGAGGTAACAGTTATCATTTAATCTATTTATGAGAATTTATTTTGGCTTGTATGCCATAAGATATGTTTTATAGTCCCAAGGAAATTTTTTCAGAAAAGCTTTTGATACATACATAGTATAAGAGTACAAAGTTTAACACAACTCCATTTTGATAAAATTTTAGCTTTTTAATGTATAAAGAATTTTTTTTTCAAACATAGTCACTTTTAAACAGTTTTAGTGAAATGCTCCATTTAATAAATGTTTTAGAAGTCTTAACTTTTTTCAAATAAGAAATAAAGTCAAAAACCGATTTAATTATATAAATAAAAAGTAACAAATCAGAGATTACACATACATGGATTTACTTTTTAAAGTTTGTTTAATCTTTATTTGCCACAGCACAGCTGAAAAATAATTTTAAAACAGGGTTTGTGATTTTAAAAAAAATCGGATTTTTTTTTTTTTATTATTTAAAAGAAGAAACTTTAAGAACTTTAGTTTATAATGAATGAAATTTTAGAAATCTAGTTAATTATACATTAAATACTATCAAATTAAACCGCATTAAAAAATTGCTTCAAAGTAATGCTTAAGAGTAGTAGGGATTGCATAAATACAAATACAAGATTCAAATTGATTGAAAGTTGAATAAAAATGTATCATTGCTAATTATTGAAAATAAAAACACCACAATAAAGAAAACATAATATTACTGCCACAAATAATTTATTTCTTAAAAATAAAAAACTTAATGACAAATAAATTGCATTGCCTTATAACCTGTTTATTGTAGGTAAGCAAATACTTTTTTCTTTATATATAGAATAACTTTATGAATCATTGAAAAAAAACAACAAAAAAAACGCTGAAATAAAGGGCAATCTGAGTACATTTTTAAAGAGCATGCCATATTAGATTAATTTTCTAATATTGTATATAAAGGAATTCTAATATGGTATGTATCTAATATGGCATAAGTGTGAGATTCAGAAATAAATTTACAATATTGAAACAAAATATTGGTTTTAAGGCAAATGATCTGTAGGTTTTTCATTACCATTATGTTTTTTATAGGAAAAAAAAAACATTCTATAACAACTCTTTAAGATATGTAATAAAAATAACAGCTTTAACATTTTCTCTTTATTTCTTATTTGAAATCTAAAATATCCAAGACAATTCTAAGATTTTTAAAATATCATTTCACTATTGCTGAAATTCTTTACTCGCCAAGCCGCAAGTTTCATCCATAGTGGAAAAAACAAGCCCCCTGATAGAAAAAGTTTTTTCCCAATCGAAATAGAGAGAATTAAAGAAACTCTTTTTAAAAATTAAATATCAAACCAGATTATAATGGCAATCTAATTTAATTACAAATTATTTAAATGATTTACGAGCTATTTAATATATTATTTGTAAATAAAACAAAAACAATAGAAAAAAATTCTTAACAAATTTAGAACTAAGGTAAAATCTAATTTTATCATTATGTAAAGAACTGTTAAAATAACCTAATCAAATTTTATAACAAACACTAATAAATTTACAAATTACACACTGAACAGATTAGGTACACTACTAGAAACTGGAAAATTAAAGAAAAAGGAAAGTTAAAAATTATCAAAAGACAAATAGAAAAATTGAATATATAAATCAATTATTGAATTTAAAATAATAATAATTTTTATAATCAAATATTGTTCTGTATGAATACACAAACCAACTTCAGAAATAACACTATAGACTTTTAAAATTCTGTATAAAACTGAAATTTAAAAAAAAAAAAAAAAAGTAGTTGTTAAAAACTTAAATTTTTTTTTTAAACAGGCTTCATTTATAAGTTTTATAATTGAGACCGAACTTAAAATTTACCATTCACAACGCTTTTATGCATTTCATAACCTCTAAAAAGTCACGACAGTAAGTTAATTTAAGGAAATAATATTACAGCATAAAGTGCAACAGTTGACATGAGTGTTATCTTCAGTTTTTTATGCTTTCAGTTGAAGTTAGGAGGATTTAAAAATAAAATGGTAAATGGCACGTCATACTCTAAACAGTGTTAAGTACAACAGCAATATAGGATGAGCTTAGAAATCAAATAAATAAGAAGCAGAAATTTTGAAGACTTTTTTACGAACCCTTAGCACCATCCAATAACACAGCAATCTGCTTAGAATAAATATTAAAACTATGAAACTCAACAAAAATATATATTAAAATGCTTTTCATATTTAAAAATGCCTTGTAAATTCTTAAATTGAGGATTTCTTTTAAAAAATTGTGTTAAATCAATGAACTCTGCTTTAAAAAATCAATTTGCAGAATTAAAGGTATCATTATTTTAGTGTATTGAGTTTTTATTGTTTATTTTTTTCACACAATTTGTTTGTAACGGACTGAAGTTTTCTTACCATTATAGAGACAAAACCTATGTTTTCACAATTCAGTGAAGACAGAACTCACAGTTGAACTTGTAATCTGTTTACTGATAAACTTTGCTATCTTATTTATTGCTATCCTATTACAAGTCATAGTTGGAAAGACGATAATTTCCTATCAATCTGCATATTACAATTATGCCATAATTAAGCATTTGAGCAAAGATTAAACTAATTAAAGTTAACAAATAACATATGTAACATTATTATAAGTTAAGATATATCAGCTAATCTTTAGTTAGTTTTTGTTAGTTGTACCTGTTCTTCAGCAACAACTCTTCATTCTTTTCTATCAAACAAAGTCTTTTAATACATTCAATGTTATCATTCTTGGTATTTTGATTTAGTTTTTTTATTTAATTTTAAGATATCAAACTGATGCTGGTTAGAATTCAGATTTCCATGTGAAAATTTCTCTCGAACTACATGGTTATTGGATAAGTAAACAGCACAATAAGTGACACAATATCAGTTGCATAGTTTACTAAGAAATGGACTAAAAAATTGAATTATTTATCCATATGTTGGTCTGTTACAGATAAGAATAATCTTTCCTTTTATTAAAATTGTGACAACAATGCAATTTTATGAAAGTAATATCTGAATTCCTTTGAAATGAAATTAATTATTTTCACAATGAAATAAGCATTATTCTTTTATAAGTAGCAAACTTAAATATAAAAGTATCAAAAAAAGAAGGTAATTTTTCTATTTTTACATATTTTTTAAATCATAATTATTTAAAGAATTTCTATCATTAATACATATGTAAGAATAATACTAAACGTAGACATGCTTGAATTAATTTTTTTATACATTACCAAAGTGTTAGCATTCTTCTATGATGTTTCACCATTTGAATCACAATAGAATTTATTCTAGTAAAAATTATGAAGTAAATAGTGAAAATATTCGAACCATTCATTTTGTAAAGCATTTCACAAGTCATATTTATTTTATATACAAATTTATACATAAAACAAGCTCTGAAATTTAGTTACCTTAGTATATATTTTGATTATTTTCAATTAATATAATGCAGCATTTCTCCAAAAAAAAAAAAAAAAAAAAAAAAAAAAAAAAAAAAAAAAAAAAAAGACAAAACATTTAAAAAAAATAAAAACACAGGAGATAAAATATCTCATGAATAATAATAATAAAAAATTATAATTTAGGTAAACACCAAGCAGTAAGCAATAATATATTTTGTTTTTCTACAAAAAATTTTGAAATTTAAATCCTCTTTTTTTACAACACTGCAAGAAATGGTGTTATCATTTTTTAACAGAGCATTTTGGTCCTATAAAATATATTTTTAAATTACAAACAGTATTTGAATTATGTTGTTTCTCTTTTTCCTAAAAAACAGTTTAATATGCATAATCAGAAAAAAAAAAATAATAATGCAGAAAATTATTAATTAAGAGAATAAGGTTTATTTAATTTTTTTGTTTATGAAACAATATCTTATATGTTTTTCATACATTTTTGAAAAATATTATTAATCTATTTTGCTATATTTTATGAAGAAAAAACTTATAGAAAAAAGGAGTATTTAAGCTAATATTTCTTTTAAACATAAATTAAATTATTGATGTAAAATATTTCCCCAGAACAGGAATGGCAAATTTCTTCCATAATGGAAAAAACTGCCTTGGAAGAAGTAAATTTCTTCCAATCCAAAATAGTAAAAATGAAAGAAATTTTTTAAAAAAAGTTATTCTTCACGCTGATCTAAATAATAATTTTGATTTTCAAGCAATTTAATATATCACATTTAAATGAGTGAAAACTAAAAAGTAACTTTTTGGAAAGAAAAATAAATTTAACGAATTTCTCAAGAAATTAAAATAACAGCAGTCCTTCAATATTTTACATAAACAAGTATATTAAAATCTTATTTTACAATAACATAAAGAGCTGTTAAAATATCACAATCAAATTTTATTAATACTACTAAATTTAACCAATCATATATACTAAACATACACTAAAAATCACACATAGAATTCTTAATTAAGAATTAGTAATTTTTATAATCAAATAGTTTCTTTAATATGTTATATAGATTTTAAATTCTGAATAAAGCTAAAATAAATAAATCATAAATAATTAGATGATGTGAAAAACTAACATTCTAGTGCATATTAAGTTTAATTTTTTTTCAATTGAAGCTATTCTTATAATATTTATTGTTAAACAATTGCAAGGATCACTCTTAGTTTAGAACATAGTTTCTTTTCATGTCCTGGAGAATATATATTTCTTTCCGACAAAATACCAATTTTTCCCTAAAAGTTACAATATATTATTTTTCGTGTTATAAGGTATTTTTTATTGTATTCAAATTAGACATTTTAAAAGGTAATAAGAAAAACATAATCCTCAAGTGAAAAATATTTTCATTATAAAAATATAAAAAAAGATAAGTGAAAGTACATAGTTTGGGCCGAAAACATTTACAAATACATAGTTCTTAATACTAAAGCAATTTAAATTGTACCATCAAGATACAAACATATAAAATGGAATGCATGATTTTTTAATTACAATAATAAAATATTTCAGCACTTTACATCAAATGGCAACAGCCTTTTTTCTTCCCCTTTTCACCAACTACTTCCAGCGGATCTCCACGGAACTTTTGAGGAAGGACACTCGGAGATGGCGGATGGTCATACGAGGTGATGGCAAAATGGCCATTTTGTAACAAAGACTTTCCATTATTGTCTAAAGAGTTACTTCTTTGGTCATTTCTCTGCTTTTTCAAGTCTGCAAGTCCTGACCCGTAGGTAGGACTGGTATTTACAGTGACATGAATCTCGACATTCACAGACTGTCCTGGCTTCTGCTGCACAACCATAGTTTGGGTAGGAGACAACTTTTCGGTATACAAATCAGACCTATTATTGGGAGGCCTTTCTTTTCCGACCATTTCACAAGTCTCTGTTTTATCATTCGTAGTGTCGTGTGGGAAGGGACGTTTGACAGGTTCCCCTTGTTCTAGAGCTTCGGATGCAGATTTGCCCCTGAAACGCTGCAGCGTATCTTTTCCGTCCAGTGGGAGGAAGGTGATGTCGATATCTGTCGGATCGAGATCAGAATCTACTGGAGAATTTTTGTCTAGAGCTTCCATAGAACATTTTATGAGATCATCCTAAAAATATGTAAAGAATGTGTCAATAATGTTGTACAGTAGGGTGCCTCTTTATTCCACTTACAAAAATTTATCAAAAATATGACTAAAACTTTATTAATGACTTAATTATCATATACCATGATTAATTTAAAAAAGTTATATGCAATTAAAAAACAATTTACACAGCAGTAAATGCATAACTAGATAAAAGTTGTAAACAGTCAAAATTTAACGTTAATGTTGAAAGAAGGAAAAAACAATTCATAAAAATAAAAAAATTATAAATTACAGAGAAAAAATAAAATGCACTTAATTAAATATAATGGAAAATTAAATTTTTGGCATTTTTGACATAAATGATAGTATAAGAATTTGTTTTCTTTTATTTAGAAGCTTTCATGGGCCAAAAGTTGTGCAACCCAAATTATGCTTTAAAAAAAATCCCTAGGAGAACAGAAAAATCTCCTAATAATCTCCTTTTAATGAAAATAGTTGCTTCATCAGGCAAAAATAGTTGCTTCAATCGCCTCAGGCCGCAAATAGTTGCATATTAATCGTCTGTAGCAACCCTGGATCTACTTACATCTATAATTTGAACAATTCCTTCTTTCTCTTGTCGTAACATTGCTTCTTCTCTTGCTTCCCTCCGAGAAATTTGGACTTTGTCCCTTATACTCGTTCTTCGAATGGATTGACTGGAAGGAGAAAAAAAAGTAACATTTAAATAGAAGTTAACTAAAATTGAGTCATAAATGACAATCAGGTGATGAACAATGAGCTGAACATGCAAAAGTATGCACCTGCGAGTATTTTGACTGTGAGTTCTCCTCAACCTGTTACTTTGTGAACCTCTCTTCGTCTCCATTTCATATTTCAGTTGATTTATCCTTTCCCTTACTTCGATGTCTTCTGAAATTTCTAAAAATGAAAAAAAAAAAAAAAAAATGTGGATTCAAAAAAGACAAAATTTAGCCAAGAACACACTTTAATTAACTTAATAGTGTGCAAAGCATATTGAAAAGGAAAAACACAACACCCTGGTACATTGTGATCTAGTAATTACACTTTAGGACTTTAAAATAGAGATGCTTTTAGAGAAGGAGGCTTTGGAAAGTCCAAAGCTTCAGCACAGTTGCCAAAGCTCTGGCCCAGCTGAATAATTAGCTATGACATAGGCTAGCCCCTCCACCCCAAGATCTGAAGAACTTCTATTTTTAACCATTCAAAAAATGTAAAACTCTATTAAAAAAAAATTATGAAAACTTTAATTTTTTTTTTATACAATGGAAGTTAGAAGCAATATTTTTAAGACTATTTATTTATTTTGATCTAAGCGTTTTAGCTGATATCATTGGAAAAAAAAATTTAAATACCCTGAAAACTTAACATATTTAAAAACTTGTACTTGTCAGAAAAGACTCCAAAAGTAATCTTAAGTAGTTTTTCACAATGTAAATTTTACAAAGCATTCTTAAAAAAATAAACTGTTTCAATAAATCAGAAAATGATCTAAGCGAGTCCTGCTAAGATGATGGGACCGTATTTTTTGGACAGCAACTACCACAAAGACTGAGGTAAAAAGAGGAATTCAGGGAATTAAAACACGTGGTAATTTCTTGTTTTTTCGTTTACTATTGATGATTTTTTTCTTCAAGCAATTCATTGTTTTGCTCCACTCAAAAATTTTTTAATATTTTATAAGGTGCGAAATAAAAACTAAGATTTCTCTTTACATTTTAATTAGAGTCTCTTTCTATTCTTTAACAAAAATAAAATTATTTCCACTGCCTTTTTGTTAACCTTCACTAAAAAAAAAGCAATAAAACAAACTCTTCTCTGGCTTGATTTTCACACTTTTACCACCTACAGAACCACCTGACACATTTTACACATTGAAAATGTTCTTAGCTTCTTTTAATTGCCTCTATTTTACCTATTGCCGGCAGCTTTTTTGTCTCACTATAAGATTTTGAAATATTGACTATCACATGACCAATTTTTTCCCTAGTTACAGTTATAAATTGCCTTAAACAAAGTATTATGAGTCGTGATGGTTCTGGTAATAGATAGAGCGTTCCAATTAGGTGAACCAGGTTCAAATCCCACCGATGACTGGTCGATACAAATTCACATCCGGCTTGCAAAAACCTCAGTGCTGACGTGAAATATCCTCAGTGGTAGACAGATCATGGGTTAGAGTCCTCTTGCCATCAGGCTAACCGTGAGAGGTTCTCATGGTCTTCCTCTCCATGTAAAGCAAATGCGGGTTAGTTCCATCAAAAGAAGTCCGATACGAAGGCAAATTTCTCCCAATACTTGATCCAGGAGTTCCCTTGTCTTCTGGATTGGGTTCAAAATTACAAGGTTACGATGTTGAACATTAATAGTCGTAAACCCAAAAAAATTGGGTCGGCTGCTCAACATTGGTTATAAAAAAAGTATTATCTCATTTCTAGGATTGTGGATATTAACCTTATAAGGGACATAAAACTGTGTTGACATTTTTTTCCGATCCGTTCTTTCTCTTTAGAATTTTCCTCTGTGTTAGTCACTATAAAAGCACTTTCTTCTTAATTTTTTTAAAACTATTATTATAATTTTTCTTTATTTAGTCAATATAACATTTATTACTTTGAATTCAGAATTTTAATTTAGTATAAAAGCTCTTTCTTTAAAAATAAATAAAGAAATTTTTTTGATTATTAAAAATTCTTTCTATAAATACTAGTGTTATTTTTTTTTTATCATCTGTTTTGCAATTTATCTGCAATCGCATCTGCAATTCATTTTTTTATAGACAAAAGCAAATATTTGTACTAAATCAATCTATTTATTGATATTTCTGTAATAATTGTAACTATAAACTGATTTATTTGATAAATTAGATTTAATTTTTAGGTTTCCAGTTTTTATCCTACCTTGAATATATATTTAAAAAGATAGAATTTAAATTTTTGAAATTATAAATCAAAAATTTTGTTCCAAAAAGAAATATTTTATGTCACATTTATCAAATAATAAAGTTTCACTAAGTTTCATTAACAAATAACTGAGAACGTATCATCATTCAAAGTATTGTTGAATAAATAAGTAGCTTAAAATAAAACTATTATTTGACAGGTAAAAATATTTTTTTTAAAATAAAAATCAGGGCTCGAAAAAACTCAGAAATTTTAACCGTCTCTGAGGACAGCTTGTCCAACAATGTACCCGTCCTCCTTTGAAACCCGTCAGTTCTAAATAAATAAAAACATAATTTTCTCTTATTTATTACAAATATTTATCATATAAATTGCACAATGAATTAGTAGTTACTAGGATTACAAATACTATGTTTACATTATATAGTAATAAAAGAAATACTAGGTTACTAATAGTAACCTAGTATTTATTTTATGAAATAATTTATTTCTTATATGAAATAATTTAAATGACAAAGGTCAAGTTATCTGGAGTGTCAATTTATCTGAGGGTACTGCGTTTTTTAAATGAATCAAATATGACGTTTGCCAGTTACACAATCAATCCAATGATTTACAGAGGTTTCTGCTCAGAAATCTGAAAGGGGTTTTCCATTTAGGTAGATGTTCATAATTGCGTTTAACGCTTCTTGTTAAGACCAGTACGTAATGTGTTTTTTTTTGTAAGTTCATTACTGAAAAGCTCCTTTCAACCGCTGCAGTACTCCCAGACAGAGAAAACATCAATTCCACCAAGCGCAGTATGTTGCTGTATTTCTAGATTAGAGCGTCTATATAGAAGTGAGGCAATGGACTCTTGTAAAATAACAAAAATTGAAAATGTATCACAAACTTTAACGGGAAAATGGCAGTTCGCGCGGACGTCGGATTCGAGAAATTTGTTGTCCGCGGGGAATTTTTTACCGCCGGTTTTTCGAGCCCTGATAAAAATATTTGTTTTAGAGGCAATTATATTGGTTATTCCCAGAGATTTTTTCATGCCTGCTCTTTTGGATTACTATTACATTTATCTTGTTATAATGAAACTTAGGTAAGATAATTAAAAACTTTAAAACTAATACTTTTGTTGCACACCAAAAAATGGTACTGATAATGTTTCATATAGTTAAAGAACATATCATCACACAACTTTAAAATATCAAAACGATGACAGAAATTATGTATTCAATTTCACTTATTTCAAAACACAATTGAGCACACTTTTAAAAACGATTATAATAATTTCAAGTATTTCTTTCCTTCTTTATTTTATTTCATATGAATTTATAGCAGGTCTAAAATTCCTAATACATTAATTCTCTTTCATGTATAATTATGTGCTAGAAAGATACACATTTTTTGCTAACAAATATATGCTAATGACAATTTACATAAATAACAATTCATTTCAATCCAAGGAATATTATTTAACATGAAAAATTTGCATTAACTTGTACTTTAAACAATCAAGATGAAGATAAAATAATGAGAAAAAATTTCTAACATAAAAAATAATATCAGTTTGAGAAGAGTTTCTAAATCTGCAATAAAAAAAATTTCATTAACGAAACAAATTTATCACTGAAATATTTATAAGATTACAACAATTTAGTTCAGAAATAAACAGAAAATTTGTGTTAAATGTTTGCTTGTGTTATTATTTTGTACACTTGCAGAGATTAGCTGCTTTTTTTTATAAATCTTTACACAAGTTTTTATTTTCATAACTTTCACAGGTGAATGCTAGCAATCATAGTCTTTTTGGAGGATGTCGGATTCGATATTAATACATTGGTTGATATTTTAATATATATTCAATATTTTAATATCCCATTAGGGAAACATAAGTGTTCAGAATACCGGACAGTGGCACTTGACCTTAAAACAAATGTAGAGAGTCCATGATCTGCTTGGTGTCGCTTGCCAACCTCCAGAACAGTTTACTCAGTTCTGTTGATTTCAGATATTGCCTTAAGATTTAAATTAGCTTTGCTTGTTCACCTTGGCCTTGTTTAGTACTATAGAGGGTATACTTTAATATATTTTAAACTTGATACTAATTATATTCGTTTATGCCCCCTGGTCAATTTTACTCGTTACCCATCGAAAAGATTGATCATTCGCTGTTGAAGTTTGTGCATTTTACTTTAAATGTTTAGTATAGTGCCCCCTCCCCTACCATGCAAAAATCCTGTGCACACCGGCCTATAACAATTTATTTTCAGAACATCTTTTTTACAATTATTATTATATTAAACTTTAGCTTTTAAGTTATGCACAATTGTACCTTATAATAAAATATAGTAGAAATGTATGGTATTTAACTAAAAAGTTTTGAACTAAACTCTTTTGAACTAAGAATCATTCAATAATTAATAATAAATTCTATTTATTTGAAAATTGCTAAGAAATAAATAAATTACATTACATTATATTTAGTTATATGAATAATTTTGGTTGCTTTGAAATAAAATTATTGAAATATTGCATGAATCGCTCTTTAAACATTTTTAGCTTCAAAACTTAATAGGAAAAAAAATAATGTAGTTATTTTTATTTATTAGGGCAGATGTGACAAAAATTTGTAATTTCTTTTAAAGTTATATTTTATTTAATAATTATGGGCATAAATAATTCAACATTTTCCTCAGATATCTTGATCAGTTAACAAAATTTAACCAATTGTCATTGATCAAGATCATCAACAATGACATGAAATTATAAAACATGCAAAGAAATTACAAAAAATAAATAAAAGCTAAATATTTATTACTTATTTTTTAAAAAACCATACTATGAGGAGGATGCCCATTACTTGTACATCTACCTAAGAATTAAACTCTAAATATTTATTGTAGATAATTAAAGTCCTAATATTTATTCTGGAAAAATTTAAGGCATAATATTTATTGTAGATAATTAAAGTCAGACATAGTCATTCTAGGTTACTTATTGTTAAAATTTTTTCGATGTTTATTATGTTATAATAAACAAGATTAATTAACCTCACTACATTTGAATGTACAGTAGGGAACCAATTATCCGGAACGATCGGGACCATCGCCATTCCGGATAACTGATTTTTCCGGTTTTCTGAATCGCTACAAAAGCCGTTTTTACTTCATTATTAACAGATGAAAATGGAAAAATCAGGAGCATTTCTTTTCCTTCCTATGCGTGAGAAAGACAAAGTTTGAATATAATTCTATATAAAATTTTTTTTACTTAATTATTTTTTATTATTCTCAAATCAGAAGAGCAAAATCTGGAGCGTTTCTTTCCCCTCCTATGCGCAAGAAAGACATCCTTTGAATATAATTTCAGATGAAAAAAAGAATCCTTCAAAAATTTCTGGGCAAAGGAAAAACATGATTTTTTATTTAATTATTCTTTATTATTCTCAAATCAGAAGAAAAAAATTGTGAACATTTTTTTCCCCTTCCATTTGAATATAATTCTGGATGAATATAAAAAGAATATTTGGAAAATTTCTGGAGAAAAGAAAACCACAATTTTTTTTTTTTTTTTACTTCATTATTTTTTATTATTTTTAAATCAGAAGAGAGGCATTTCCCCCTTCTTATTTGAATATAATTCTGGATGGGAAAAAAAAATAATCTTTCGAAAATTTCTGGATAAAAGAAAATTTTTTTTTTTTAACTTCATTGTTCTCAAACATTTATTTTTCCTCCTCCTATGCACTAGAAATACATCATTTGAATATAATTCAGGATGGGGAAAAAAAAATATTTCGAAAATTTCTTCAGAAAAGAAATTAAAATTTTTTTACTACCAAAGGAAAAATCTTTTTGCAAAACACTATCTTACGTTCTACACAATATCACCATGATTCTGGCACGCGATTTCTATCTAGAAGTGTTTAACTTGGGTTCAACATTTTGCTAAAACATTAATCGAAATCAGAAGGAAAAACATGTGTCTTATTCCTCATTAAGATAAGTGATTTTATTTCTCCTCCACTTCAGTTGAACATAAATTGCCAAGCCCTAACAGAAGCTGACAATAAAAATAATTTATGTTCTACCATGTTCTGCCCCACAGACTATTCAAAATGAAAGAATTTAAAAACAGGTGCAGTTGCAATACTTGACCTTGAGTCATTATTCCCATGTCCTTGCTGTCACTATGTTAAAAGGGGAAATAGCAGAAATGACAGATAATTTTTTAAAAAATAAGAAAAAGTAGAAAATAACAGGGGGAAAAAAGAAGGGGTAGAGAAATAATAGGGAAAATAGGAGTTCTGCAGACCCTGTAGGGAGTACTTTAAGAGATTTCTAAGAATCAAAGAGGAATAAAATTATTTGTTTTTAACTCTCCTGGACTAAGCAATCAACAAACATGATGACTCCTATTGTGAGAAGCTGGTAGTAATGACTCCCCCTGCTTAAGGGTTAGATGATAAGAAAACATGTGTTCAATGAGTAATTCCTTCTCACTGAGCTATGATTGAAAAGAAAGAACTATGTAGGGGTGAGGCAGGGAATGATTGATGATATTTAGTACAAGACTCTTACTTCTCTTGGCAATGTAGGGAACTAATGATTATTTCTAAAATGATGGTAAAGTAAACATCTTTTAAAAAAGAAAGAAAAATCCTAAAATCTTAGGATGAAAAAAAAAAGTTTTTTTTTTTTTTTTCTTTTTAAATAGTAGGGAAATATATGGAATTTTGTTCTGGTTTTTTGGTTTCTGGATGAACGGTTCTGTACTGTAGGTAGTAAGCTGAAAATGTTAATGTTATGAAATGAAACTAAGAATATTAAAACACATGGAGTATAGATATTATATACATTTATTGTACATTCAATGCTAAAATTCAAAATGAATAGAGGTATTCGGAGTTAAACTGTGCCTTGTAGCCGCCTCTAATTTTAAAAATCTAATTTAAAATAAAAGTATGCTTATTAAATTGAACAGAGTGTATTTCAAGAAATCAAGCACAAAAATATAGTTTCCTTGTTTACATTATTATATTAAATTATTACATGGATCCTATATTCCCAATTTTTAACAAATCTGAGAAAATTGAAATTTTAATTTCATTTATTATTCAAAGTTAAATGATATAGGAAAAATTTTTTATTATTTGAAATAATAAATCTGAATCATGTAAGATTTTGATGTGCATTTCATAAAGGTTAAAATTAAGAAAAGTCCCTCGATTTACATGGATGATGCCGGTAAGCCGAAATGCATTGTGATTGAAGGAAAGTGATTGGAACATTGTGAAAATGCTGCTCTTTGCGTAATTCCTGACAGCAATCAATATGATTAGAAACAAAGTGATATTTTGGAAAGGAGAAATTTAAGCTCTCTTTACAAATACCTAATAAAAAAATATTAAAAAGCACCTTTTTAAAAATGCTATGCACCCTGTAAGAATAAAAGCTAGAGTATTAACAAAGTCCAAGATGGCAAGACCAAGCAAAACTACCTCAGATTGCAAAGCAGTTTTGGGGGTTGGCAAGCACTCTATTCTGTTATAAAAACATAGTTTTCAGTTCAAAGTGTTCTTGGCTTATTAATGGACTTTTTCCTTGCTCATTGTATTTTATAGTTTCTCTAACTTCTAATTTAGATATGCTAAAAATAGTATTACATTTTGTTTTGATACACAATTAATCAAGCAAACCCTTAAGTTTAGCCATTTTATAATCCTAAATTAGAGCAAAATAATGTTTCCATACACATAATGTTTAAAAATTTTGGACCACCTGTTCTTAGAGGGATCTCTATATCCTAGACCTGATGCGATTCAAATGAGATTCAGAACAAAATTTAGGAAAAAATTTTGAAAATGTAAGTCCAAACCTCCAGTAGTATTTAAGCTAGGTTACGATATTTCATGCAGTTATTGGAAATAACAACCAAGGTAATCAATAGAAGTTGCAAGCATATTTATGGTATAGGGTGTTTAAAAATACTTGTTTTCTTTCGTGCTAAATATGAAAAATCGCATGAACTAAACACTTCTGAAGTAAATACATAATCTTCTAAGTATTTTGATAAAGTTAAAAAAAATGTCAAAAACTGAAAGTGTCTCTTCCATTATTGTAGGTGGCTTGTTTATATATATAATATATACTTGTATATTTTTCATGTGCTCTTTAATTACAAGAAAAGTATGTTGTTTAACTTTATTTTTCCACTGCTTTTTACCTTTTTAAAATAACGTAATAAATACACATTTAAATTAAAATAATTGAATCTATCTGTTTCAAATAACACTTAGTAAATGTTTATTACATTTTCATACTTTGATTGAACCAAATGAAATATATTTCATGCATAAATATATTCGTAATGGTAAAAAAAAGAAAATATTACTTAAAAAAATGTCAATACAAAATAAGTCCTAAAACAAAGGAACAATGAAAAGTAATCCCATCTTAACCATACTCATAAATATATAATGTGTGAAACTATTCTTCCAATAAGAAAGTACAATGTTGTAATGCTAAAATGAATTTAGAAAAATACAGAAGAAAAAAAAAGTTAGACAATGCACTCAATGTAAAACAAAATTCTATAAAATATTGTTGGTGTGTTATTTACCATATGGTGTTTCTCCATTCTTTGTTTTAGCATTAATATCAGCTCCAGCTTGCACCAGCATTTCAATAGCATCAGGCTTAAAAAAAAAAAAAAAAAAAAAAAAAAAAGATTTAGAAAAAAAATATATCTTACATGAAATAAATGATTTATAAATATTATCATGGCATGTAATTATGAGAATGTATAATTTGAATAAAGATATAAATAATGACTGAATTTAAACCTTTCAAAAGCATTTGGAATAATTTTAAGTTATTTTTTTTCCAGAAAAAAGTGAATTGAATCAACATAGAAAGATATTTGTCTTTCTATCTGTAATTTAAGAAACCATCACAGCATATAAATGTCCTATTTCTAACTATGTACCCGCTTCCCTTCAAAATACATGAAAAAAAAATGAATTAGCAGAAAAATTATTTTTTGGACTATAACATTGTTTCAAATTTAAATAATTGCATAGACATCGGCTAATAGTTCTGTAACATAAGCTTTAACAATAAACAATTTCTTTTTTTTTTTGCAATATGTATTTGTTCAATAAACTTATACTTACATGTCCCCAACAGGCAGCTGCATGTATGGGTTGCCACTGATCATCATCACATATATCTATGGTCGCATGGTTTTCAAGAAGAAACTCCAAAGCAGATAGATAACCATTGGCAGCAGCAATATGCAGCTAGTAAAAAGCAATTACAAATGCTATCAGAAATCATACAGAATGCAGATGTAGTAAAAGAAAAAATCTATAATAAGATTAATCTGCGGTAATCACATAATAAGCAAAACACACTCAAAATTTTTCTCTTCCCTGTAAAAAAAAAATTTTCCCAGTAAAATTATTTTAAATATATGTATTTTTCAAATTAAATTATTCTGAAATTGCATTTATATTTAGATGATAGTTTTTTTTTAAATTTATTTTTAAAATGAATCAATATGTGCAGTAATTTATATTTCATCATACAGAGCTCCCTCGCCACTTCACGCTTTTGCAGCTTCAGTGCTTCGCGAATTTATTCAAACTATTCATCAAAAAATAAAAATGAAAAAATACAACAATGTCGGCAACCACATAGCAGAAAGGAGCGTTGTTTCATGTTGATGCGCGGGAGAGAAGGATCCCTGCATGTCAAACAAAGCGATGATTTGACTCAGAGTAAATATACCACAGGCTCTCATATATATTCCTAAAACTTCTATGAGTCAAGTGATAGCCTCTCCTCTGCCACCAACACAAGACTCTTCGCCTCTCTCAGAAAGCAATGTTGATTAATGTTTATTACTGTATAAGGTTTTGTAATGAACCTTATTAATTAGCACTGACATGTTTAAGTAAATACGTATACTGTTGTAATTTTTATCGTAAATGTGTAAAGTATAAATACTGTTTACATATTCAAAACATTCGTGTATCCGCATACACGAACATTTCTAGGGCAAATCCTACTTCGCGGTTTTTCAGCTTTTGCTTAAGATTCTGGTCACCATTAACCGCGAAAAACGAGGGATCACTGCATATACTTAGTAATTTATATTTTCCTCATAATTTTTATAAGCATTAAAATATATTTAAAAACTAATTAATTCTAAATAATTTACATCAAACTAGAGGAAATAAATCTTGGAAATTTTTTTACTTTACTTTATTTTGCAAAATTATCTGTTGATATTACATAGCACTGCTAAAGCATTTGAATACTTGAAAATCAAGGGAATGAATGATTTAAGTCCATGAAAGCTGATTCAGGGGGAAAATGAATATCAATGCAGACAAAAACCAATTTTTCTATAGCACAGCCTATTTTCACTGTTATAACTCTCTGAGAGAATCTGATTATCTATGTTATTGAATTGTTATGTGCTCTCAGTGATTTATATTTTCCACAAAATTTTGAGAGCATTTAAATATATTTAAAATGAATTAATTCTAAACAATTTACATCTAACCAGAGGAAATAAATCTTAGAAAAATTAACTTTACGTAAATTAATTTTTCAAAATTATCTGTTAATATTAGATAATACTGCTAAAATATTTTATTTTTCAAAATAATCTGTTGATATTGTATAGCACTGCTAAAACATTTGAATAAAAATCAAGGGAGTGAACGATTTAAGTCCATGAAAGCTGATTCTGAGAAAAAACGAATATCAATGCAGCCATTTTAACTGTTATAACTCTCAGAGAGAATTGACTATCCAAGTATATGAATTGTTAAACTTGTGAAAAATGGGCATAAACCATTCTAATAACTTTAATTTTACAATGAAGATTATTAATAAAATACCTTATTGTAAATGATATGTCATAGTAAACGTAAGTTGATGAGTCTGGGGCAAAGAAAGAGGTCTCTCATAACTTCTGTGATTATTTGAAGAGCCCGTAATGAGTTGTAAAATAAATTTAAGTTTGAACTTTATTTTCAAAATATATATATTTTCAGAAATTTTCTTAAATTAACCAAGCCAACATTCAACTTAAATTAACCAAGCCAATTCGCCAAGCATAGAAATTTAAAAAAATATAGTATTATTTTCTTTGTGCTTAAATTACATTAAGACAGAAAAAAGTTTTGTTCATGAAAAATAATGCTTAATTGAGTAAATAAAACGGTTACTACCATTTACCATACCATTAGCCAAATTAATGAATAAATCATTTAGCTAAACATTAAGTTTTTTTATGAGATTGGTTTTATTTTTATTCCATTTACAGAACTTGCAACTTTAATCCATCAAAAAAACACATGATTAATTCCAAGTGTAATAATTACACATTTTGAAAATTTTTCAACAGAAATTTTTTACTTCAATCAAATTACTAATAATTTATTAATGTTTTCAGAATCCTTAAAAATAACAGAAAAATTAAATAATAAATAAAATAAATATAATAATTGATAAAATAAATTAAATATATTAATTAATAAAAAATAATAATTGAAATAGTGCGTTTATGCACCTTTGGCCAAAAATAAATCAATTACTTTTGAATTAGTTTTTTAGAACAGTTCAAATCTAGAACTAATAAAAGATGATGAAATTTTGTAACAGAGCAGTTAATAATTTAAAGTTCACACTCACAAAACTTGCCCCATTCTTGTCCTTTGCATTCAGAGATTCCTCTTGAGAAACCAAATATTTAAGGTCTTCCAACATGCAGTTTTCGGTTGCCGCTCGAGTTTGATCAATCATTTCTTGCGTTATACCTAGATAAATGAATACAGATTTTATAACCAAATTATTTACATGCATTGGACTAAACGGAAAATATCTAATATTTTCTAATCAATTAATACCTTTTACTATAAGAACAAATACTTTAGGCCAATTATAATATTGAGTCGTTCAGAAAGTAATTTCGTTTTTTTTGGGGGGGGGGGGATGAAAGACAATTTTCGTATAATGAATAAATATTTAATTAAATTATATATTGGCCATTCTGGTCCAAAACCTTTTGAAATCTTTCTGGTAGTAGCATGATTCGACGCTCATAAAAATGTCTTTGCTGGCAAAAAACTGATCCAGGTGATTTTTGACCTCTTCACTTGAAGTAAAGGTTTGACAGTCCACAAAATTTCGCAGTGACCGGAACAAATAATAATCCGAAGGCACCATATCTGGAGAATATGGTGAGTGTGGCAGTGCATCCCATTCAAACTGTAAAAGCTTTTGGCGAGTGACCAAACTTGTAGAAGGTCTCGCATTATCTTGGTGGAACACTGTACCTTTTCTGTTGATTAATTCTGGCTTTTTCTGTTGAAGTGCATCATTTAGTTTGTCCAGCTGACGACAGCGACAGCAGACTTCCGAATTAATTATTGTGTTATCCGGTAAAAGCAATAAAAACAATTTTTAAAAAACGATTGCTTTAAAATCCCACCAAACAGATAGCATCACCTTTTTTTGATGGATATTGGCTTTCGAAATGCTTTGTGCCGGTTCATCTTTATTGCTCCACTATCTCTTGCGTTTGACGTTGTTATAGACAACCCATTTTTCGCCCACAGTAATGATGCACTTCAAAAATAGATAATTTTTGTGACGTTTGAGAAGCGAATCACAGACGTCAATGCAATGACAAATTTCTCTTCGTGAGAACATGGGGAACCCATATATCGAGCGTTGAGGTTAAACCCAGGCCTTTCAAGTGGTCATAAACAGTTGAATTCGATAAATTTAACCTCTTACCAATCTCACTTGTTGTTATTCGTTGATTTGCATAAACTAATGCCTTTATCACCTCCACGGGCCTTCCAGAACGTGGTGCATCTTTGACATCAAAATTGCCGGATCGAAATTTTGCAAACCAGTTCTGGCACTGGTGTACTGTCAACACATCTTCTCCATACACATCGGTCAATTTCTTTCTGGCATGAACAGCATTTCTACCTTCTCTATAGTAAAAGTAAAACATGGCAAAAATGCTGCTTATTGCTCTCCATATTTAAAAGGGCACCAACCAAAAACTACTGCGTAGAATTGATTGAACTTTTTCACACACAAGCCTTGCTCTCAAAACATATAATGATAATGCGGCTTAAGTGTGAAGTTGGGTTTGAAAAAATACAATTAAATCCACTGTTGGAAAAACGAAATTACTTTCCGAACAACCCGATATATATCTCAAATGGACTGATATTTTTTCAATGAGCAGAGAATGTTGTTTATTCTAAGCAACTTATTAAACACAAAATAAAATGAGCCAAGTAAAATCACGTTAAAAAGAATTGAAGCAAAAACAATAGATAAAAAATAAAGTATAGTGAAATAGAATCTGTATTATTTATGCATACGAAATTAAAATTCAACAACACATAGCAACAAAAAATGTTTGTGATTCAGATAAACATATTGTCATAAAATATGCATTTAAAAAATAATGGAATATATTTGGAAGATAATAGTACATAGACATTAAAATTTTTTTATCTTATAATTAGATTTTTCTATATTAAGTGACAATACTTATATAAAAATACATTTAGGATGCATTAATGTGTTAGTCAATAGGTGGATAGGATGGACAGTTAAGATAACTAATGTGTTAGTCAATTATGGCTAAGTAATAAATGAGTTTGAGCAACTTTTATTAACTACACATGAGTATTAAGACAAATTTTAGTATATTTTTGAATTTTTTACATTTGTTTAGTATATTTGACACCCAGAAGTATTTTAAAAGAATCTTATTCAGAAGTTAATTGACATTTTGATACTTTTATTCTTATTTTTACGTCTCACAGTTTCTGACATATTCAAAACAAATTAAAATTAAGTAAACTATTTCACGCAGATAAAAAAAAATTTTGACAAAAAAGTATTTTAAAAAAAAAAAAGCGTAAAAAAGAAATTATTTCAAAAACTTTATTATTTAAATGTCAGAACTTTTAATAAGTCTATGCTTATTATCAACGAAGTAATTTATGAAAACATTTAACTTAAAATATAATAAAATCATATGAACATATCATACTTATAAATAAAAGTTTTGAGTATTCAGATTTTCTTAAGGTCAAGCAGTAGTATCCTTATTATTAATGCAAACAAGTTCTATATACATATAACGAAAAATAGTTTAATGCACTAATAAATGAAAATTAAAATAATTACAACAAAGTTTTCTTTTTATTCAAGAAATATTTACTATTAAAATTGTAACACAAATAAATCTGTAAATTGAAAATAACACTCAAACACAAATTCAGTTATTTTCTTATCAAAGTATAATTATTTTCATTTATAACGGTCGACCATCGAACAGACGACACAATTTTGGGTTTACGGCTACTAATATTTAACTCCGTAGTCATGTAATTTTTAACCCAATCCAGAAGACAAGGGAACTCCTGGATCAAGTATTGGGTGAAAATTTTCTTCGTAGAAGACTTTAACCTGCATTTGCGTTACATGGAGAGGAAAATCATGAAAACCTTTCACTGCTAGCCTGATGGCAAGGAGCTCTAAACTATGATCCATCTACCACTTTACGTCAGGACTGTGTTTGGTGCAAGACGGGTGCAGTATTCGAATTGACTAGCCATTGCTGGGATTCGAACCCAGTTCACCTCATTAGAAGGTGAATGCTCTATCCCCTGAGCCGCTATGCCTCAAATTATAATTATTGATATTACTAACACAATATTGAGACAAGGGAATTATTTGGGAATATTCTAAAGTAATTTTTTCATCTTACCTTTCTTGGCCATTTCATTTTCAATGTAGTCTAAGGTAGAATCATCATCACAGATGTCATATGGCATATTTCCATCAGCATTCACAGCCAATAAGTCAGCTCCTCTTTAATAACAAAACTCAGTTCAATTATTTTAATCATTACCTTATTTTTAATTAAGTAAGAGACAGTGGAAAAGAAAATTAATAATACTTGTCTTGTAATTAAAGTACAGATGAAAAAACAAGTATATATATATAACATCTGATAGACAATTAAAGGAAGATGAATATTGTTGCATATGATGAGTGCTGTAATTGGAGAAAAATATTTGGGGGAACTCACCTTTTTGCAGGGTATATGCCATAGTGTGTCAGTCATGTCTTGTTAGACCAAAGTTTATTTACAAATAATATTTATTTAATTTAATTTTATCTATTGCATTTTAATTATTTGATATTTTTTGATGAGCTAAATGATTTTTATTTTTACTAAAAAGTAAAAAAAATCTAACAAAGTGTTTATAGAATTCTGCATAGTAAACAGAAGAAAATTGAGAAGTGAGTTCTAGGGAAAATTGTTTATTAAAATAAACAATAAATGATCAATTTTTAATATGATAAGATATGATTAATGCGCTTCTAAACGTTTGAAACCTTGAGAAATCTTTTTGAATGTTAATGAAACTTGTTTTAAAGAAAATAAAGTTTAAAAATTTTGGTCATGTTAACAACAAATATTGCTAACACTAAATATTTTTTGGATTTTGAAATTTTTCATGATAATTATAATCTAGATTACTTTTTTTAAACAAAATATATAGTAAAATTAATTAACAAAATTCTACCTTTAAACTATTATGAGTTCTAGTTATAAATATTATTTTATGATTAAACTCTTACTGTAATTTATATAAATATTATTAATATTATTATATTAAATAAAATTATATTTAAATTAATACTATTTGTAAATAAAAAAAACCTGGTGTTATTGGGGGTAAAAAGCCCACTACACGATTTGAACCACAAGGGTCTCTCAGGGAGGCAGATCTCTACCCACTAGGCCACTCAGATGTCATCGAAGTGCAGTGTTGGAAGTAGTGCACTACAAGTAGCGAAACTACTGTAGTCGCTACTTTATTCCATAGTTTGTAGTGTAGTGCACAACTTTATAAGAGAAGTAGTGTAGTGGGGAGTGGGATACAAACAGTAGTTTGTAGCGATTCCTGGCAACTACTTTTAAAGTCAGTTAAATAAAGAAACCAAGTTTAAAAGCAAATAAATTTTCAAATCTAAATGGAGCAAATCCTTCCTGGGCCTGTCAACTAACGCTATGAGAAAGCCTCTGTGGCTGAGCGTTAATATGATCTATGTCTGATTCTCGAAAAAATCGGTCGAATTGATCTTGAGAAATAGAATTTTAAATGTCTGACTTTTTTGAAGTTCAATTTCGCAGGAACAATAAAGTTCGTATTTGTGTCTGCTTTCCTTACTTAAAATATCGTCCGCATTAATTAATTAGTATAATTGCTGTCATCCCCTCAAACCATTAATTTCGAGTCCTAGAGCACGAAGATCTGGTCATTATATCAAATGTTATTTAGGGTGGTCCGTTTTTTGGTTTTCAAACTGTACTTTATTTCTTGGAGGATATAAAAAAGCGTTGATCACTTAAATCCCAAATATTTGATAATTTTCAAGCATTTCTTAAATTACTGTAGAGAAAAGCATAGAGTTAGAAAGTTTAAAGAAAAAAATGCATGAAAAGTGCTTTAGAGTAAAAAATACTTAAAATACCTTACTTAAAATATCGTCCGCATTAATTAATTAGTATAATTGCTGTCATCCCCTCAAACCATTAATTTCGAGTCCTAGAGCACGAAGATCTGGTCATTATATCAAATGTTATTTAGGGTGGTCCGTTTTTTGATTTTCAAACTGTACTTTATTTCTTGGAGGATATAAAAAAGCGTTGATCACTTAAATCCCAAATATTTGATAATTTTCAAGCATTTCTTAAATTACTGTAGAGAAAAGCATAGAGTTAGAAAGTTTAAAGAAAAAAATTCATGAAAAGTGCTTTAGAGTAAAAAATAATTTCATGTAAACATGAATTAAAGCTTCTTAATATCTCCTCCTATTTAACCAAGCCAATTTTTTTATTCAAAATCATTTTGAATATTGGTGAAAATTAAGTTCTCCGGTTAAGTTTGATTTCTAAAAGTAGCGAAGTATTTTGTAGTGGCTACATTTTTTTAAAAAAGCAGTCACAGTTAACTATAATTGTAATAAAGTAGTTGTAGTTAACTACAAAGAAAATGTGGTTTGTTGAAGTGAATATTTGATCAGCATATAAAGTAGGCTTAAATCTTAAAATGCATTTTTCTCACTCTTTATTATTTTGGAGAATAAACACTCTCACTATTAGTGCATTCATATCAAAGTCTCTTAGAAGACTGCACACGTGATCTTACTTCGTTATTAGATATTTCACAATATGCAAATGTCCGCAAGTGGCAGCAGCATGAAGAGGAGTCCATTGCTCACTGTCTTTTGCATTCTCGTTGGCACCGAATTCGAGGAGAAGCCTCAACATTTCTTCACTGTCATCAATACAGCACTATAACATTAAAACAGAAACTTTAGATTTAGGAATGAACAGCAACATCAACAACAACAAAAAGTAAGTACCTGATGTAGGGCAGTCAAACCATCTTCATTGGTGGAATCTGGAGATACACCCAACATCAACAACCGCTTCACTGAAAACAACATGTTAAAATTATAGGGATGTAACGAATAGTGATTTGGTTAAATACCAAATAATCGGTTGAATACCGAATATTCGATCAAAATAAAAAAGAGTCATTAATAAATGTTATTTTTTCTACAGAAACAAGTTTAGTCATTATTGAAAAATAATAAAATTTAGCAGTATTTCTGATATGTGGAAAAGGAAAAAAAAAATTTCATAGAAATTAATAGAATAATTAAGTTAATTAGATATTAAGATACTTAAAAATTTTTAAGGTAAATAAAAACTGACTAACAACTGTTTAAAAAAAAAACTAAAGTTGTAAAGTTGAGAAAAAAAAATCTTCTTAATTCTTAAAACAAAACTAAAAATAATATTTTCAAAAAAAAAAAAATATATATATTATCCATAAAACATCAAAAGGGATAGAGTCTATCAGAAACGCTTTTAAAAATGCAGCGCTATCATAAAAACAAAGATTATATACAAAAGCAAAACATAAAAAATAAATATCGATCTTTATTCTTGAAAGAAAATTTCAAAGCTGAACGTTTCAGTTTTCCAATTACCATATTTTCAAGAAAAAGGTGATGGTTAAAGTTTAATAAAGACCCTCTTAATTACCACGTCATAATAAAAACATCTATAAAAACGTTAAATATAAGTTTTTTGAAAAAACGCTTGATAGAAACCAAAACAAAAATCGTTCTAAATTTTTTTAAACGATAAATTTATGTAACTCCATAAAATGTAATTGAGCTTTTTCACATTGCCGTATTTTTAGAAAAAGAAGTGATTAAAAAGAATAACGTTCATTTAACGCTCTTTTAACAATGTAATAATAAAAACGCTGTTAAAAAGTTAATCAAAAAATCAAGAGAAAAAAATTGTTCTTAATTATGAAATGCAACTTTAACGTTGAGAATCAGTGTTCTATGTTACTAGTTATCTGTATTACCGTGCAAGAAAAAAGTGACAATTAAAGAATAACGTTTATTTGAAACGCTCCGTTAGCATGCTTCGCTTTATCATAGATATTAAGTCCCTGTATTGGTCCTTGTCTTTAAAAACAAAAACAAAACAAACACAAAAAGTCTCACTTTTTAAAATATAAAGTGTTAAAAATTTTTTGAATAGACTCGTCAGAATTTAATTAAAAAAGGAAAAATTTCAGCATAAAAAAAAAAAAAAAAAAAAAAACTAATGGTTCAGTATAAAGGATCTAGTTTCAATTCTTCAAATTTCGCTTTCCTATAAGTCTTTCAGAACAAAAATTAACAAGTTTTAGCACTTAACAATTATGTTTATGTTATGTTTTAATGTATTTCTTTATCTGAATTCTCCTTAATAAGAATAAATTTTAACAATAAGAATAAATTTTTGAACAATACACGTTTCCACAATTTGGTACAAGGTAACTCAAGCAAACACACGGTTTTAAATGACACGATTTTGAAGAAACTAATAAATAGTGGGCAAATTTAATTATTTTAATGTTAATTAAATAATCCCTCAATAATTCAAAACGCAAATAAATGCAATACTATGCTGGTTAACATAGACTGAACAATTATTCAGACAAAACACGAAACAATCGAATGCTCAAACGATAATACATCTTACTGATCTGGCATCTTTTCAATAATCATCTGCTGCGAAAATTGTTCAGAAGAAAGCCATTAAAAGAGATGCAACAGTTTCCTGCCAAAGGAAATTAATGAAGTTCACGATGTCTGAGGGACATATGGAAGAGGTGAAGGTGGAATATATAAGCACGCTTACCAATATATGTATTTCCAGTGATGCAAAGAGGAAAGAGAAAATTCTATTTCTTTCTCTTTCAGAAAAAAAAAAAAAGCTGAATAATTTAAATTCAAAACGATAGTTTAAAAAGCTTGCTAGCTTATTCAATAATGAACATACTATGAATAACAATGTGGAACTAATTTTTTGTTGCTTTTCTACAAATATTTGTTACTGCCTAATTCGAGTGTGAGGATTTCAAATATGAAATTAGTTTGGCTTCTAAAGTTACATTTTTTAATTTTTTATTTATTTATTTATTTTTTGTCATAATGTACGAGTTTAAAAACGTTATACATAAGAGGGGATCGCATAAATATTGCAACTAATTTCTAGGGGAGTTAGGGCACATCATCAGGATTAAAACTGCATAGGATCTAAATACAGGGTGCGTAGCCAAAATTTTTCAACAAAAAATAAGCACCTTTTAAGCACGTTTCAAGCACTCAAAAAAATATTTTTAAGCACTTTGAAAAAATATCATAATTAGATAGGGTTGGCAAGTTTTTGACAATTGATGGTTTTATTTGCTTGCCATTGAAGAAGACGATGGCGCGTTACCAACGATGAAATTAACAAGAGAAATGAAATTTTCTATCGCTAATAGAGAAAAAAATTGACAATGTTTAGTTGGTCCAAGTAATTAGCAAAAATTACAGAGATTTTTCGACTCTTTTCAGGGCGGAAAATGAAGTTTGAAATTTAGAATCTCTTGCAAAATGCAGCAGAGTTGCACATGAGAGACAAAAATCTTTACCACTGAATCCAGCTCAGTATACGCAAGTGCGAACCCGCAAGTATTTCATCGAACAAGTACAACAAATGGTGTTTTCATACACTATAGACCGACGGTACGCCGAAATAGATTGGGGTTAAATAAATTGTGAAAACGTTGAATAGGACAATATCTTTTTGCATAATTTGTGGCGAAAATCAACAAGGTAAAGAAAAATATAACATATCAGAAAAGGGAAAATTAAGCACTTTTTAAAAACACACATGGAAAAAAGTACCTTTAAGGGCTTTTAAAAACGAAAATCGAAAATAAGCACCTTTAAGCACTTTTTAAAAACGCTACGCACCCTGTTTAACTTGAAAGTCAATCCACTTCAGATAAATACTTTATCACTGAAAAATAAATGGAAAAAAAAAAAAAAAAAAAAAAAAAAAAGAGTCAATACAATCAGCCGAAAATTTTTATTTACAAAATTTAGAATTCCAATGGTTATGAACAATGTTAAAGCAATAGCACAAAGTTTAGCTCTAATAATACAACAATTAAATGAAAGTATTTACAAAGTCTTTCAGTTCGAGTTCAACACTCATTTTCAAAATCATTTTGGGAAACTTTTTCAGGAACAACAACCATTAAGGCATTTTTTAAATGTTCTTTCAAGCTGTAATGCTTGGTAAAAAACGCTTCCGTTTTTCGTTGCAAATCGAGATGTAGAGTAAATTTCCGCAGATCTTCAAGCCATAATAATTTTAGTCCTTGCAGTGTCTCTCAAAAGTCCAGAGTACATTTGCTTACATGTCATTCTTTTAAGTCATTATTCACAAAGAAGTTTAAATTTCACCCATATCATTAGGGAACCACTCGGAATCCATCGACGTCCATGTCAACCAAGCCTCCTCTCTTCGTCATAATTACTTTAATTATACAGCAACAAAAAAAAAAAAAAACCGAAAAAACGCCGAACTCGTTCAAACACTCTCATGATAAAAATTTGCAAAATTTCTTAAAATAAGATGTATTTCTCTCTTTAAAGATAACTTTACAAATGACATAAACTCTAAATTTGTAAAAATTACTTTTTTAAACAATGTAATTGAGAGTATTGTTGAAAGAAGAATTATGCATTATTAATGAACGAGTCTTAACATTTATGTGTTTTAAAAAAGTATTGTTACAAAATATAAATAAAACAATTCAAAAAAGTTGCTACCGCTAAGACCATTTTTTAAAACAGAATCCTATTAAAAGTGTTGTTCAGATCTCGTATATTAACGTTTTAAATTGTTCACATTAAGTAAAAGCAGTGATTTCAAAAATATATTACCGCATGAAGCTAACGCATACTTGTTTGCAGCTGTCTAAAATACTAAATATTATAATTATTTCATTTTAATATAAACACAAGAATCATAGAAAAAATATCTATTTATTAGATATTTATATTACCTATTTATTAGATATGTTACCGGCAAAGTATGAAATGCTGGTATTATATAGAATGCCTAGGCATTGTATATAATGCCTGACGTTCTCAGGCAAAGTATGAAATATGATAAGTATTACATACTTTCCCTAGGCATTCTATATACTGCCGGATGCTATTTAGGCAAAGTATGAAATAAACGTCCTGAGGAGGTCATTATGTAAATGATGTGCATGTTACTGTGAATGACCGAAATAGGTGATTGTTGACTTTCACCAGTGAATGTTGACAATTCCATAGTCGCTTTGGTGAATGTCCGAAATATTTATTTCATCCGATTTGATATTAATTTATTCGTGGATATAATTACATTTATTCCATATTTTAATACTTACTGACGATAGATCAGAAGAAACATCAGTGTTTGGAGTATCGGGCAATGGCACTTGACTTTAAAAAAATATCAGTGTAGGGTATACCGGGCAATGGCAATGAACCTTAAAAAAACATCAATGTAGGATATACCGGGCAATGGCACTTGACCTTAAAAAAATATCAGTGTAGGATATACCGGGCAAATGTATACTGGGCAATGGCACTGAACCTTAAAAAAACATCAGTGTAGGATATACCGGGCAGTGGCACTGAACCTTAAAAATTACATAAAATTTAAAATTTTTGTTACATTTTTTTTCTTCCGGATTCTTTGAAATTCCGATTCATAGAGAGAAAGAATTTTTTTTTTAAATGCAAGAGTTATTGTATTATGAAACAAAGAGATAACCTTAAAAGTTTCATATTGTTGTCGGTGCATCATGATACTATTAACAAAGGAGATCCGGCAGTCGTTACCTGAAAGTTAATGGTAATTACAAGAAAATAATTTCCTAACGATATTTTTTTTTTATATGTTCTATTTTGATTACTGAGGCATTTATTAAAGTTATTTTCAACGCTATTTTATTATGCTTCTTCGCTTAATATCGTTTATCATTTTATTAAATCAACAATCGAGATTATCTTAAGCGGCATTTAAAGTAAGGATGAAAATGCTTATAAGGAAAAATCGTCTTCCTTCATTATAAAGTAATTTTATGATAGTATATTATGCAACATTTTATGATAAGCATATTGAATTACGGTTTTACAATCATTAAACGGTAAATAAGTCAATTTTTAGAATATTAAACAATTTAGAATTATTATAATAATTTACAAAAAATTGTGGTTAGCTATCGCATATAACTAAAATAACGGGTAGGTATACAATGAAATAATGAATATTGGGAAATTAGAATCCCACAGCAATAGTCTAAATTTTAACTATATGTTAAAAAAATAACAGCAAAATTTTTATCAATTTATTTATACATTAATTATTACTATTATGTTTTTTAATAACCAAGATAAAACAATTGTATGCATAATAAAAATCAATTCAAATTTCACTGAGAATATTAGTATCAATTATGTGAATATTACGAACCTATAAATCACAAGTAGCCTAGATTCATATTTGATTGAAATAAATGATAATAGCCAACTTAATAATTTTTTAAAGGGAACCATTAGCTATATAGATGCCATTACTTCTTTCGTAGCAACAAATAATTATTATTATTAAGATAGGGAATTGTGACAAACCACCAAACAGAGCCATTTTCCTTCCTTTATGACAAAAGAAACCAATTAGCTGACATCAATGGCGTACGCAGAATTTTTTCAAGGGGGGTGTTCATAATTTTCTGAAACTACTAAAAGAAATTCGAGTATGTAATAAGCACTATTATTTCCCTAATTTAGACAGCTAGACAATTTTGACTTTTTATTTAGACAGCATTGTTTAGTTAAATTCTGATTTGATTTTTTAAGTTTAAGAACATAATTTTTTTTAATAATAAGAGGTAAAATATTTTATTTTTATTAAAAAGTAGGAATTAATCAAGCCGGAAAAAACTACTCATAATGTATCAGCTACCTAAATAATAACCATATAAATGTGAATATTCTATAGAACTATTCTATGACCAAAAAAATAAGAAAAAATAATCTACCAATAAATAGGGAATTAAACCAGTATACAACCACGCTAAAAATTTTTGCCTAAGAGAAGAAGAGCTGAATATTTCAGTGGCATTTTCACGCATTAATTTTAGTTCTTTAATAACATCTTCTGCAAGACTCACTGCCTCTATCAAATCTATGCTTGTTTTTTGTAGGTTTTCTACAAAGATGGATTGTTATGGTGAAAACTTTGTAAATACACAAAAGAGACATTACGAACTGACAATTAGATACTGTGAACAGTAAAGAATTAGCTTGAGTAGCTGATTCCTTATCCTTCCATTCTGATATTTTTTGAAGAGTTTCAACGATAGGCTCGAAAAGTTCCACCACAGCTGTTACTGAGTCGTATCTTTCCATCCAACGGGTTGCACATAGCTGATTCATTTTCTTTCATTTCGAATCCTTATGTCCTCTTAGAGCGAGACCTTGATTTCCACAAAGTAGGATGGTTTCAATGATTGGAGTGATGTTTTTTCTATTTTCTAATTTTTTTCTGCTTGCTGCACTGTCAACTTGTTCATCCACAGGTTTCATCTTTCCAAAAGTAAAATATCGTTGAATGTCCCAGCAGTTTCGATCGATTTTTTGTGATTTTTTTTTCTGAACATTTCTCGTGTTCAGAAAATCACTCTACTGCTTTTTTCCAGCTGTCAAATTTTACATTGCACAGTTGACCTAAAGGTTGCTTGCCAGAACCGGTACCACTTGCGGCGAAAAGTACACAAAATTTGCAAAAAGCACCACCCTTAACCTCTGAATATGTAAGCCATTTCCAGCGATAAAGCCATTTGAAATGAAATTTCTATTTTCTTTTTCAGGAAAAACAAATGCTGGATTGGGTTCCCAAACATTTTTTATTATATCCAGTTTTTTTATCCTCGCGTGTACTATCTTCGGAGAAAAGTCCAATGTCATATGGGTGGGAAGTAACACTTTGAGGGCTACTTACGTATTCATCAATTTTGCTATGCCAGAAACGTTTTCTTCAGCGGAAGTATCACATTTCTGTTCAACGGGAAAACTTACGTTGGTACTAGATGCTGTCACCTCACTAATTTTAGGTAGTGATTTTTTCTCAAGATAATAAAAATTGTGTTTTGACATCCTAAAGATCCAAGAACAGCAAAAAAATATATATTCATATACATATTGGCACAGAAATATCTGCTATGCTCCGATCTCAATGTTTCGAGCTGGAATGAATTACTTCAACGAGTACAGTATCTCCAATGGTATTGTTACTGATTTCTTCACTAGTCGAAATAGTGACGACGACGAATTCGGCTATTGAATGGACTTTTTGTTAAGACAAAACAAAACAGATTTAGCGACGAGTTCCGAAAGACAAGCGGCAGAGATAATTCCTAGTTTGACTAACTAACTCCACTGTACTCCGTTCCCCCTTTTATATAATTTTTCACCGCGTCCCCAAAATTCTCGAATTGTCTCAAAGACGACAGAACGTCTAGAATTCCAGAATCATCGCATAAAGATCTCGCGAATGCCAGCCAGTCTCGAAAACTATCGTGACATGCAGGACAGAAAGGAACCAGCGATCGGGGCTCGCCTGTAACAGTATCACGTGAATTTGGTTTCAAAAGTACAACCCTATTATAGTAAATGTTTTTTCAGTATTCTGAGAAATACCGTGAGAAAAAAAAGTAGGCATACGGCAAATAAAAATATATAGTCTTAAAAAATATTAGCCCGCATAATTTCTACTAAAATTTTTATTTTTGCCATTTTGTCTGAGCTCAAGGGGGGTGTTTACACCCCTAAACCCCTCCCTTGCGTACGCCCCTGGCTGACACGTCATTTACTTTTCCTTTAAGAGGATGTGCCTTATTTCTAATAGCTCGATCTATCGTTAAAGAATGAGCATATAATTATATGTAGACTAATTTTGATTTTAGAACCGACGTCAACCCTTTTTCGGGTTTACGACCATCCATGTTCAAACATAGTAACTACTTTTCGATGAGGAATTTTTGATGGATCTAACCCACATTGGAGAAAAACCACGAAAATATCCTACGGTTAGTCAAAGGAATTCTACCCGCGATCCGTCTACCATTGAGGATATTTCAATTCAGCGCAGTTAATGGTTCAGACGTAAGCTAATTCGGTTTTTTGAAAGCCACGAAAATTGGAGAAATCTCCACTATTTCTAATCAGTATCATATTTTTATAAGCCCACATTCACGTAATTAGAATAGACATCATTCTTTGTTCAATTTACTTGATTTCAGGTTGTTTGAAATAAGCGCAATGCAATGTAGACTTATTGTAAATAGCATTATTTAAATGTTTTGTCAAACAGGTTTTAATTACTGCGTTCTTCGACAAGAGCATCCAGCAAACGCCTTTTTACCAATCATCAACCTTATGACATTATTCGTTCTTTTTTATAACTTAAAATAGTTAATCGGGAGATGATTCATTATAATGTTATTCTACTGAAATCGCCAGCATGGCACAACCTAAAACAAATTCATTTTCGTACAGTTTCCAATTAACCATAAGACAGTGATCTCCGTAATATAACCTCGTTCATCCCATTACAAACCATTCTTGAAGCGCAAAAATACTATATTTGGCACGCGAGCCACAGTTTGTAGACCACTGGTCTAAGGCAGCGTTTCCCAAACTTATGACTTTTGTGTACCCTTTCTAAATTTTTTGTAACGCTGTGTTCCACTAATAAAAGGATGAATGTATTTTTCACTATAAAATTTTTTTTTCACGAAAGTTAAAAATCACACCTGGCTGTTGACACCACTAATTATTAACTCTGCAAAAAATAGCCAATAAAAAAATACGTAATCGTTCATGGCTAGCTTTGTTTTTAAATAAAATGTTTTGAAATTTTCGTTTGTTGCAAGATATTTCGCCTAAGAACGCGTACCCCCGCTAAACTGTTCCCGTACCCCTGGGGGTACGCGTACCAGGCTTTGAGAAACACTGGTCTAAGGGAATAGGACCCGATTGTAATAAGTCTTAAAGTATTAAACTAATTAGAAATTCTTGGATACTTTTTCAATTAGCCTTGGGCACTTTCCAATTAGCTTATGTCATAAAATGAGCTCAGATAAAAAAGTATTAATAACGCTTATTGTTATTTAAAAACATTATTATAACTAAAATATTTAATAATTCTAACTAAAATAATTAAAATTATTATTTAGTTATTCCAAACTAATCAGTGAATCAACAAAATCATAGTTATTTTAATTTAAGCTCAATAAACTCATGAGTTTGAAAAAAAGAAAAGATCTAATTTGTCAAGTAAGACTTCAAATGAAGAATAAATTAATTTAGAGCAGGAAACATTAAAAAAATCAATCATTCAAAACTATTTTTAAAAACACAAATCTTTCTTCATTATTTATATAATACAAACAGGACACTTAATTCAAAAGTACTTTTTAAATCATTTGCGCAGAAACTGGTTTTTATTATTTGAATTGTGGTATTAAACTTAAATGAACATAAAACTAAACGAATATAATTAAAATATGCGTATTAAAAAACTATTTTATATACAACAAAAGGATAATTTCAAAGTTTTACGCTGCGATTATTCACATTTGGTCCCTCTTTTTCTACTTATATTTCTGTTTCATATTTAGTATTTAAGGCAATATATTAAATCCATTATTTCTCTGCAAGGCATATTAGGCATTATTTATCTGTAAAAAACCTTCAATATCAGAATTTTTTAAAAAATGTTTGGGACTAATATGAATGATTTTTTTATTTTTTTTATTTTTTTTTTTAAATCAGCCGATTAAAATTAACAACTTTTTTAAAAAGAAAATGATCCTGTTCATATAGCGTCAGTTATTGAACAACATGAAATAGAATTTTCAAGGATTTCAATGCAAATTTTTAAAGTAGCTGAAGATGTTCTTATTCATTTTATAATATGTTCGATACATGCTTGCCATCCATGACTGATGACGATTTGGAGAGGACAAATAGCAAAATTTTGAAAAATTCGCTTGGTACTACTAGATGGCCTTCTGAATGGCAATTTTTAGTTGCAGTAATTGTTAGGATACTTTGTCCTAATAAAAATAAGTCACAAGGATTGATGTCAGGAGAAATGGGTGGCTTTAACGATTGACATTAGCTTAGAAACGCTGTATTTCGACATTTTCCCCGAAAAATGAACAGGTGTACTTCGTTAACCAGGAGTTGGCACTTGGCTCCGCCTTTATCACGTGATATCTGATGATACTATTTCGCTATTTTTGGGAAAAGGATGTGAACAATCCTGAATGAGGTTGCTATTTGGCGATTGTATGACAACAAAAAAATTATTTCGCAATCTTTATGGTAATTTTTTAACATTAAATATTTTATAAATTTGATGATACTTCTCTCTTTTGAGTGAATAGTTTGTCCTTTTTGAGACATTTTGCAGAGAAAACAGCAGTTTTAAATTTAAAATATATTTAATTAGCTTGAGTAACGAAAGGTATAATAGAATTCACTGTTTGCTTTAGGCGCGCATTAAAGGTTGTCTCAATTTCAAGCGCGGAGAATTTCCTCCTCTCTCCCGCACCGATATGAACTCTTCAACCGATTAGGTGGAGCCAAGTGTCAACTCCTGGTGAAAGAACTATAGGTCACAAGCATTCAGCTAATTTTTAGACACATTTATTCAATTTCCCTGATTTTTGTAAACGGTGACGTTAATTCCATTATTAATTCAGTTATGCCGTGTCACCCATATTCGGGTGTATTGGGGTGACGCTAATTATGACCACTTGAGAAGGATATTCGAATGTATTTGAAAAGATATTTCACAGGTAGCAAGAATTGTTATAAAAGTAATACAAAAATAGATTTATTAAGAAAATTATTGTGAGCCTTTTGTTAACGGCTATTTGACTCACTAAGAGATAAGTTTTCTTTTTTGGGGTAAAGATTCAAAACTGATCATATAAAGTGGCTAGATGAGAAATGGATGCGAAGCAAGACACAAATAAACAGACCATGGAGGGAGAGTGGGAGTACATGCTTCGGACAGAGAGATTTCACAGTAAACGCGTGCGGCGTGTTAAATATTAAAATCTATTATAAGACACAGATAGTTAGAATTGAACTATTTCCTTAACACAAGAGACTATTACAAATAGAATTATTATTACAATTTTATGGATTGAATTCCAGGACTTAAATCAATTCATTTTCCTTGACTTTTTGTGTATTTTAATTAAATTCCGTGTTCTCCAGATTGATAAAATTCCCTGACTTTTTCTTATTCCCCATGTCCACCCTGTCACGACTCCCAAGGTTTCAATGAATTTCGTCAATGGTTTAAAAATTATCAAGGTTACAAAAAAATCCTTGCATAACTACAAAAAAATATATATATTGTTTAAAATATGGTCTGTGACTGAAACAATGACTCATATTGATATTTTTTATTGTAAACAATAAACAGCCATTACTCTCTTTACTTTTGTACCTCTGATACAATCAGCTTGATAGAAACTGTGATTTAATCAAGCTGATTAAAAATCAACAAACCCTGCCCTGAATTTTTAAAAGTAAGGCTACTTTGCAGTCACATAAAAACACAATTGCCAACCGGAACCGAATATAACAACATTCTTTCCCCATGGCAAACTCTTTTCTAATGACACCGTAATGGACACTAAATGGTGCCCAACATAAAATGATAATTTATCTTGGGTCCATTACGGAAATAATATTTGTAGACATTGCATGCGAAAAAACGTGAACCTGATTGGTGAAGTAAGCTAATCAGTTCGCATGTATTATAGTTTGTCTACGGTAAGAACTCCCCCTGCCACAAATTCTGAGGCCATCCGGTGCTATGGAAACAAGAATAGCGCATTTCAGGAAGGGTGGCTTCTCTTCACTCTACTGCTTACACAGTAGACCGAAGAAAAAGAATCCCTTTCTATCGCCGACTCGAGCCAAAGACTGTCTTAAATTATGACCCCACACCCCTACTCGAAATAGTCATACCTCGTTACCATAGTCACCATCACGGGAATCCAGACGAATGGCTAGGGAAGTTCTTACTTTAGACAAACTATAGTTGAATTTGACAAGAAAAACTCACCCTCATCCACATCGTTCCTGGCTGCTGCTTCGAGCAACATAACACTGGGCACGAAATGGACCTTGTAATCATTTTTCCGCACCACCGTCTTTGTTGTCCTTTTTTTATTGCTTTCTTTCTCTCGCTGGCTCCACTTCTTCAGCTGTTGCAGGCGTCTTCGCTTAGCCAGCTTCAATCGCTCCTGCGTGCTCATTTTATCAATTTGACTCATCTCCAAAATCAGCTCGGAATGCTCGGCCATAGTCATTCAACTAAGAGGTTCGTTAATGTAATCAGGACACACAGTAAACGATCAGCAAGTCACATTTCCAACGAGAAATGCAGTCACCTTTTTAGGAACATTGATAAGTCGAACAAACAGGATGGATTTAACTACACATATTTTGATTCGTTCAGTTTCCAAAAACATGTTCGCTCTCTAAAACAACAAAACCATTTTAGAAAATATCAACTCAGACATTCAGAAAAAATAGAACAACTGAGTGTTCTCGGTGAACCAGTAAAGGACGGAATGTTCTCACGTGGATGTTCAGCCGGAAAAGACAAATATTGGACTTTCTCGTATAAGGATCCAATAAATCAGCTGACAGAGGTGTGACATGGGTGACAAAAATAATAGTAAAAAGACTTTACTTCGGCTGTCTTCGCAAAGGTCGCTGGATGGAATGTTTCGGACGGAACAGTTGCGAGAGGGCTTACTTCATGTGTTGCCATGACAACGGGAGGCGTAAGAGCGGAGAGTCCAAGTTAGGCCTTTCATCATCAAATCCTGCAAGAGATAAAAAGAAATATAAATGCGTTGTGCATCTTAAAAAAAATAATAAAAAAAAAATGCTCTGCCCTGTTTTGAGTTTCTTAATTAACCAGGGATTCGGGGAATATCAATAGGTTTTTAACAACCTTCACACCTACCAAAAATAATTGAAACAATCCTTCGTGTTTAAGAGTTCCCGTCTGAGATTCATATACTGTTGTCATCATTTTAAAGAATACATTGCAAAATTCTGATAATTCCTCAAATAAATTGCTTGAGAGCTCTTGGTTTTTATTTTACATTTAGGACAAGAATGCTCAACATACATTTATAGATGTTTTTATGTAGTAAATGAGTAGTAATTGAAAACAATGACAAAATAAGCAAAGTTCTTCACATCAAGATTGGCTAGGTAGAATCTAATTGCGTCAAACTCAATAGCTTTTTTTTTTTTTTTTTTGTTGATAAAGTATAAATATAAAATAAATTTACATTTTTAAAGAAATTTTTACACAAAAGTTACATTGTTCAAAGAACATGCATCCAGAACTTGGGGAAGAATTTACTAGTTGAACAAAAAGAACTTCAAATAATATGAAGACCGTACCACAAAAAAGAGTTTTCAATACCAGACCAGTTGGCACACGAAAAAGAAACAGGCCGAGTTTGAGATGGATGGTCTAGAAAAAGACCTTTTGGTCTTCAAAATTAAAAACTGGAAAATAAAGGTTAGCATGGAAAAGACTTCTTGAAAAGGCCAAGGCCCACCCTGGGCTGTCGAGCCACTGATGAAGATGATAGATATAAAATAAAAATTACATTTTTAAAGAAACTTTTACACAAAAGTTACATTGTTCAAAGAACAATTTTATATAAATGCATTCAGAACTTGGGGGAAAAATTCACTAGTTGAACAAAACAAAAAAAACAATATCATTGAAGAATCGGAGAGTGTGAAGTCTTTGTTTTGTTCAATTACGCTGCTATTTGAGTACTAGAAATAGCTGTATTTTAAAGAAGTTCCTGCTAACAAGGTTTTAAGAGTTTTAAGGCCTGTTTCAATCACCTCCAATCGAAACGTGCTCGGTATAATATCTATTAACTTTAGCTTTAAAGTGACTTGTGTATATTTCTGCAAATAAAGCATTTGTGAAGTTTTCTCTCGAAAGAAACCAAATTTTTCTTAAACCTTACTATTATTATTATTATTTTTTTTTTAAAGTTTTTTTTTTTTTTAACTTTAGTTTAAATAAGACTTTCAAAAAAAGAACAAACACATTTTTGCTGATAGCTTAAAAAATAGATAAACGAATCAAGTGAAATTTTGAAATAAAATACATCAATTTTAAGTAAAACTATAACAAATAGGTAGTGGCATCAACGATAGTAAATTAATGAAGATACAACGAGATTATCTAAGGAAGATGTAGCAAAATGGCACTTGCCGACATAGGTGTAGTGTGAGGGAGTGAGGGCATACTTCATTGTTTTTATAAAACTTTTCGTCTATTTTAAGTTTTAAACACACATTTATAGACAGACATTAATATAAAAAAACTATGCACACATAAAACTTGAAATAAACAGTTTTCTAAATACAAAATCATGCTACGCCTACGCATGTGGAACTTTTAATAAAGAGTATGACGCTTCCTGAGGGTTCTGCACGTCTAACAACGAATTCTCAAGCTCTTTACTAATGGTTTGGGGCAAAACATCTAAGATCTTGGAACAATAAGTCTCATTCGTCCATTAAGACAATCTTTAGCCATGGGATGTTTGTGGGAGATGTTCAGATGCAATTGCTCGGCCAAGAGCTTTCAAGACATGATCGATAGGATTGATTTTCGATTGTATGCACACATATGGGAGATCACCTCATTCTCTGAATATCTTCCGCTTCGAGGTATTCCTCTCTTCCATGTTATCACGCTACAAAGTTATACTACATAATTGGATCCGATTGGCAACATAGAAAATCGTCATCAATGCATAGTAGTTCTTAATGGTGCTTCTTTCTACAACATTCTTTTTTAGAACTCGTGGTGATGTTTCAAAAACAATTTTCCACGTTATGTATACTTTCCTCTGAAAATGTACTTTTTGTTGTGAATAATGATTGTATTTGATTTTACTCCAAGTTTCTATAAAGCAATAAAGAAAGGACTATGTCTTTTCCGTACATGTTAGTTAACAAAATACATGCTCGAACATCTTTTTTTATTGTAATAATGAATGAATGCAACTGTTATTTATCTGCCCAGAAAAAAAATGGTATTAACATTTGTATAAACACTTTAATTTTAAGTACTATAATCATAAGTAGTAATATCAGCAAAGAAATATGAAGCACTCATAAGCATAACTGTAGTGTATGCAAAGGCATTATTATGAACACATTATCAAAATTATAAGTGCGTGCTTTTCAACATGCTATAAATTTTTATATTAATTTTTCTTATGCGTAGCGATTTGGGTCTTTTTTTTTTTTTTTTTTTTTTTCTTCTTTTTTCTTTCATTTTTATGACAACAAGAGAATAAAAAAAGAGCAAGCTATCTTTGGTTCGTTTCATAGATTTCTAATTTATTTTTAATTAGTGAAACTCTTTTAGTGTTTATATATATATATATATGATAAGGTCCAACTTTGAGACTTCTTTCTTAGTAAAAACCGTTTAAAGCGTTATAATTTCGAAAAGATCCAAAATTGAGACTTCAAGCGCCTTAATGGTGCTTTTCAATTGAGGTAACAAATATAGTGTGATATAAATAGACAGTTCTCAAGTGAAAAATTTTAAAAACATCTGAGATTATATAAACAAACGCAATAAGCTCTTTAAAAAAATTAACAACATACTAAAAGATATACAAAAATATTTTCCTCGACAGAAAATAATGTACAAATTCTTAATTATTCACAAAGTTAAAAAAAAACTTATTTTAAATTATGACAGCTAATTTCTATTACAGAATCGTCACTTATAAGAATCCCGAGGGGTCACGTCCTACAGGCAGACCCTCTACTAGATGGCTCAACGACATCGAAAATGACCTGAAAACCCTAAAGATCAGAAATTAGAAGGGATAGATGGCGCTGGCGTTTGTCAGCTGTTGAAGCAGTCAAGGCCTACATGTGGCTTGTTGCGCTGACGAAGAAGAATTTCTATTACAAAAGATGCCTTACTGATTGCAGCTATCGATCCAACAGTAGAAAGAAAATTGCCATTTTAGCATGAATATTCGAAAATAAGCAAGAAACAAACTGTATTAAAGATAACTTTAGAAATACTAATTTGATGGTGGATTATGGTAATTCGTGTATGTTTCCAAGATCATGTTGAACATTTAGACAATTATTTTTCATTCGCTATGTCAAATCAAGGATTACAAAAAGCGCAATAAGCAACGATTTTGAATAGAGCTATAAGCTAACATAACATCACTGATATCTTTAAAATATTTGGAGATAAAAAACTGAATTGTCTAAAGTTTATCTTAAAACAATGGCTACCGCTCAAACAATGAGAAAATTCTATTTCTAAAATGTTTTTAAATCAAAAATTTAATTAAAAAATTTAAAATCGGGTTTCGAAGTGTGTTTACAATAGTACTTATTTAGCTTGATACTGAATGTCGTACTTTTAACGCCGACGTTATACCCGCCATCCGATAAACAGACACACAAATAAATTCTTTATTTTATTATAAGTATAAATTAAATTTGGGTGATAGTATTTAAGTTTTATGAATTAAAATTGATTTTCCATTTAGTGCCGTTTATTCCACCCAATTGGCATGTTGACGATTTTTGTTAAAATTTAAAGAGAACTAACTGGAATTTTACGGCAATTTAGATTGGTTTACTATTACTCAAGTTTTTTTTCGGAAAAATGTGTTTGTTTTTCAACTTCTAGCCATTTATTATTATTTATTTTTTTACATAAAAAATATTTAAAATATTTACCTTTACTATTCTATTGAGTAATGCTTGGTTATTTGTTTGGTTGTGTTGAATCTTCAAAATTTTCTAGGAAGCATAATTTTTGCTTATTAAAATGAAAATTTATAAAATTATGCTATTAATAAATGACCCACTTGAGCTATGAACGTTATTGTTATAGTTAGAAAACTTTGGGGAAAAGAATCAAGAATACTTTAAAAACTTTGTTTTTTATTTATTTATTTGTATTATTTAAAAAAGAATATTCTAGATATGATGGCGTTCCGAAACAAATACATATTATTAAGACCTTAAAGCAACAGGTTGTAAATTGTGCAAAATTTATAAGCTCTTTCTAACCTTTTTTTTCTTTCGAAAAAATGAAGGCGTGTACTTTACACGAAATAGAAGCCCGGAAAAATAAGAACAAGAAATAGAAGAAATTTAATACAAAATATTAAGAAAAAAAAAAAAAAACAGTACATTTTAATTATTACCTTTAATAGACAAAACAGGAAACCTCCAATAACGGCTTTTGCAGAATCGCTCGAATTATTTCATGAGGGCCCCAAAATCAGTTTACACAGCTTGCAAAAGCGATAGATAATCAGTTTGCTCGGTTATGTCATTGTACGGAAGTCATATTCACAAAAATAAACACAAACCTAAGAGAACGGCCGTTACTCACGCCATTTTCAGAAAACAGACTTTTTTTTTTCTCTCCTTCTTCCATGAAAATGATTTCCCAATGCATTTCGTGGCAGATTTCGGTCATCTCTTTTTAAATAATATTTTTGGAAAATAAAACAACCAGCAAATACAATTACGGGGGGGGGGGGGGGGGGGGAAGCTGGGTAACACAATGATGTGGCAAGACATTCAAAATATAGGCTATACAATGAGGCCCGCCCTATGCTCGCATCACTCACAAACCTCCACGACTACTATAGAATCATTTTTACGTACTTATCCATTTCCGAGAAACATAAAAAAACCTTAACCACAGCACCAGTAATACATATTATCAATAATAGTACGTCTTTGTATTATACCTTTAACTTACTTAATGTCTCTAAAATAAAAATAATTTTGCATAAGAGATAAATAATTTCTAAATTACAATTTGTAAGCTGATGACAGCCGAATCTTCTTTTGTTAATTAAAGAGCCATTGTATGATTTTATGGGGGTCAATGACTTAGTAAGATAAGTTGTTTACTCTCATTGTTTTATTTTATATAGTTACAAATTTTTTTTTTTATTATCGTTACGATTCCTTTGAAAAAATATCTACTGAATTTTCTTGCAACACTTGTATCAAACGCCCTTGAACCGACCTTAATTTCGAGGATGGTCATTTGAACTAGTTTTTAAGCTGCAATTAAGCGTCCAAGGGCATCCCATACGTGTTCAGTGGGGACAGGAGACATCGCAGGCCATTCCAATCGTTGAATATCCTCTGATTGAGGTATTCATCTACCCGCTGAGCCCTGTGTAGATTTGAAATTTATCGTACATGAAGATGCAATTTGGTCTATCTCTTTTCTTTTCTTCCCCCCCCCCCTTTCCTCCAGACGTGGACACGTACCTAGGTTTTCAAAACCCTTACCCGTATAGTCCACGTCTAGCTACCAGCCACAACCCGGTGAGCTAGCCTGATCAGTGGAAATTTATTATAAAAAATTGCATATTACATATAAAAAATTTTACAATAAAATTTAGCAAACAACATTGAAAATCTTGCAGAAGACAATGAAGTGCATCACATTTGTTTAAAAGAAAAAACAATGAATGAAACAATAAAAGAAACGAATTTTGTTATATCCATAAAAATTGAAAAAGAGAAATAAAAAGAATAGTGTACATAAATAAAATGTATCATATTGTCTCTATATGGTCCGAGGGAAAGTCTCTGTAACGCTGATCTATCAGAATACCTATATCAAACACACTGTGGCAGAATTTTTATCAGCTTTCTGCAAGATACCTTTAATAATAACAAACATATATGTTACTCATTTAAAGAGATGTGTTTACAAATTGAACATGAATATTCTAATATTATGGGTGATATTCTCGCATTTTGCTGGAGATCCTTTGCAAATCCTTTCCTTCTTCGCATTTTGTAAATAATCATCACAATAATAATACTAATAAAAGATTATGAAATCCGTAGTAGTAATTGTCGAAAAAAAGATCGACGATGAAATCACGCAAATCGGACACCTCAAATGCGTTAAAAAAAAAATCTGATTTAAAAATTATGGAGAAATCAATAGAAATAACTGCCAAAAATTCGATAATTATTACCTTAAAAAGTAAATACTAAAATACACGACTCGTATTTTCATATTGTTTGTAAATATAGTGTTTGATATTTAAATCCACTTGAAAATCAATACCAATAACTCCGAAAATAATATCGAAACATTACATCGATTTACGATACTATCGGCGTAAATTGGTCTCGTCAAAAAATGTTTATCTAAACGCAAGATTCAAATATTACGTGTAAATTTCTGTAGAAAAGAGTTTTTTTTTTTTTTTTCTTTTTTTTTCGGTATGCCCGTCTGCCATGATGCCTGCCTAAACCATCCGACCCTATAGTCCTTTTCAAAAATTTTAGAAGGCTGATATAGACTACAGCGTCTCGATTCGCTCTCCAGACTGATCACTGAAGGGATGACTACACGCATTAATTGACTATTGTTATCACTGAAATAAATGTCCCTGTTGCCTTTTAAGGGCTACGAGACAGTTGTGTCTGCCACGGACCCTATCCCTTTTGGCTAGAAATCTCAAATAACGGGTCTTCAGCTGTCCCTGCCTCTGTGAACTGATTCCACAGAGTGGACATCACATTTCACGAAACAAGTAGCCCCTCGAGTCTTCCAACTATTCGCCATATTGGGGCATCATCTAGCTATAGAGCAGTGGTTACCAACTGGCGGCCCACGAAGCCTTTTTTTGTGGCCCGCGAACCAAAATATATTAGTTGTCATTTTTTGCGGTCAATATTCGTAGAAATTTTATGTGGGTTTTAAATACTTTTAAGTTTTATATCTTAACAATTTGATATCTGTTGCACATTAATTGTTTATAACATAGGTGCACATTAAAGTCATTGTAGCCAGAATTTTTTAATATGCAATTAAATATTTTTAAAAATCTACTTCTTATTTTAATTTGCAATTCAATACTTTTGTTAAATATCTGAGAATACTTGATAAAAATCTGACAGGGATATTTAATGTTTCTTCGAACATAAAGGAGTCCTATATAAAATTTTGATAAAGTTGCGACCCGCCATTTGACATGTGTTTTTAATTACGGCCCCTGGCCTCGTGTAATCAAGTTGGAAACCCCTGATCTAGAGTCTAGCCAAGACGATAACGTCTGGTCGTATTAACGGGGGGTAAACAAAGAAATTCAAAAAACAAGGAGCTGAGATATTTAAAAACGTTCTTACGTTTCAAGCTTCGGCAAACAAATGAGATACATCTACACAAACACGATCATAGTACCACTGCCTTACGTCACAGGCCACGCCGTGGCAGAGGTGTCTGCTAAGAGCTTAGCTATCCTCTAATACTTAATTTGCTTTTAGGCATTACTTATTTTGTTCTTTTAAAAAAAAAAAAAAAAAAAAAAAAACTTTTTCTCCCTCTAATTGTTTTCATCAGTACATTTCATTTGTATATACTAGTAAGACGTTTATTTGATTTGATGTTTTAAAAATTATATGGATTAATAACCAAGTGTATGAAGTGACAAATGCAATTTAAACAATTTAATAAACGTTTGTTTTAACTATGCAACTACATTAGTTTGCTGTTAGGATTTCTCTAACTCAGTAGAGTATTATTATTATTTTTAATTTTATGATAAAAAAAAAAAAAAATACTGTGTAATATAGTGCTCTCCAAAATAAAAACTTAATACTTTTTTACGTTTTCAGTGACTAAAATGCTTTAAAAATTTAGAATATAAAAACAAACTTCTTTAGACTTACAATTAATAAGCGTGTGTTCACAAAACGTGAAATTTGAAATTTCAAAGGGCATATAAGACACACTTTTACCAGTCAGCAGCATGTTATGGAATGAAAAGAGCCTTTTGCTTTTATATTAAATTTTGCTAAAATACTGAGCGCCAGCTATAATTTGTTAGACGCCATGGCAACTGCGATTAGAGGACTCATAAGCGATATGGCTGTTTTATACCTATTAGGAGAGCATGAATTTTGTAAATTGAAATAAATGTATAAAGCAACTTTTTTTTTTCTAGTAGAGAAGGGTGAAAGATGTAAAATGAGAAGTAATTATGAGTTGAAACATCGAAATGAATTAATGGAAATGTTTCATTAACCAAGCAGAGTTTTAATAAGAAATTATGCTAACTTGCCCTGCAGCTTAAATCATCTCAATGATTGGTGGAAGAAAGTTAAAAAGAATTATACGTGAATCACTGTGTGATGCTGCCGCAGTAATTCTAATTTTGCAGGAGACAAAAGAATTCCAAGAACATCGATTTCTCTTTCTAATTTGTTCATTTGAAGAAAGATAAAATACGATTGCTTTGGCTTTACTCAAATCAATTCAGTTAAACACAGTTATAAATTTATAAATTGCGTTATTTGGAAACAACGGTTAAAATTATTTTACTCTAACATGATTTCATAAATTATCCAATTCCAAACAAAAAGGCTTTCCGAAGTATAAATATCAGAGAACAATTAAAACGATATGAATTAATTCAACCTCCGAAGAACGATTCTATTTTGACTCAAGCCAAGGTGACTCATGGGATAGAGCGTTCCAATGAGGTGAACTGAGTTAGAATCCCAGCACCGACCACAGTGCTGACATAAGATATGGGTTAGAGTCCCCTTGCCATCGGGCTAGCCGTGGAAGGTTTTCTTCTCCATGTAACGCAAATGCGGGTTAGTTCCATCAAAATTTCCCCCAATTACAAGGCTACTTAGTTGAACATTAGTAGTCGTAAACCCCAACATTGGGTCGGCTGTTCAACGACGGTTATAAAATTTATTTTTACTCTATTTTTAAACCGTATTTGTTCCTTAAGATTTTCATTAAGAACTTCTTCTGAAACAGCGACTTTAAAACAACCGTTGCGATTGTGTTTAACCGCTTCCCTTACCCAATTTTGTTTGAAGAAAATAAATCAACACATTTTTTTATTTCATTAATACAAGGAACTGAAACAAAACATAATACACAAGTTGAAATTTTTATTTTTTTGTGTGTAGAAAATATTTAATTGACCATCAGTTTACTATCCCAAATTATCTCGGGCAAACGAAAAAGAGTTAAATATTAGTTTTGTATATGTTCACATCTTCATAATCTGCATTATTTTCACTTTCGCTCGCGAACGCCATTTTTTACTTTTTTCTATGTACATTCATCGTATATACAATTGTACAAAACACGTCTGCAATACCACAAATAACAATACAACTCTCAAACAAACAAAAATTGGTAAGCTTCCAATCACAGCAGATTATTATTATTCTTTGTTTTGCTTCCGGATGAATAAAATCGTGATAAAACAAAACGTATTGACGAATTCTGCTATGCCCGAGTTTACTCCGGATAATAAATATTTGCAATATATACATGCCCGAGTTAACTCGGGATAATCAGGGAAGCGGTTAAAGGTTTTCTATCTTTGTTTACAATGATCCTCATTGATTTTTACTAAATATATTATCACATTCCAATTATTGTAATAAGAACAATATTTAAGCATTCATACAAAAGTCAATCATAAACACAGTTTCATTCCATGAATCAAGTGACTAATGTTCCAACATTCACGATGGACGTTCATTTTAAGTGATTTAGCGGGCATCAATGCTTGTTGACCGATTTCATATTTTCTTTCGTGGAGAGATTTCTGAAATCGCGGCATGAACCGCTTCCCTGATTATACCCAGTTAACTCGGGTATGTATATATTGCAAATATTTATTATCCCATCCCGAGAAAACTTGGGCATATCAGAATTTGTCAGTACGTTTTTCTTATTACGTAATAATCTGCTGTGATTGGAAATTTGCCAAGTTTTGTTAGGGAGTTTTGCTGTTGGATTGTGGTACTACTGCACACGTGTTTTGTGCGATTGTAAATACGATGATTGCTGAATTTACATAGCTGTAGCTCATTTACGTTGCACTAGAGCTTCACAATGGGCTATTGGCGACGGTCTGGGAAACATCCCTGAAGATGATCCGAAGACATGCCATCACAATTTTGATCCTCTGCAGAGGGAATGGCACCCCTGCTTCGGTAGCCCAACGACCTGCACGCGAAGTCGAGCACTTTACGGTAGCAGTTTAACGAGGACCAATACCGCACACTCTCGGTACCTACGCAGAATGATCCAAGTGGTGACCCACCCGCACACTGACCGCAGTCAGTCATGCTTGACTTCGGTGATCTGCGGGGAACCGTGTCTTAACGATCAGTCAGTCCACTGCGGGACCTGAATTTACATAGAAAACAAAAAGTGTAAAAACAAATAGCGTTCACGTACGAAAATGAAAGTAATGCAGATGATTTTTCAGATTATGAAGACGTGAACACATATTAAGACTAAACTTCTTTCTTTTACCCGAGATAGTAAACTGATTGTAAATAAAACGTTTTTTACGCATAAAAAAAATTAAAATTTCAACTAAAAACTTGTGTATTATGTTTTAGTTCCTTGTATTTATTAATAAAATAACAAATTGGTAAGGGAAGCGGCTAAAGTTCTACCAAGAAAAGGGAACATCACTGAAGAAAAATACAAATTAAATTAAAAAGTGATCATTAAGTCATTTTGTGCGTCTTACTTTTATCATTATACTAGTGGATTAAATTTGTTTTATTTCCTTTAAATAAGAATCATTTCATTGATAATTTCGGACAAACTCTTTACATCGGTCATAAGAGTTCGGAGGTTTGACTGTCTTCAAAACTAAGTAAAAGCTTTAAATTATGTTGCCTGAATAAATTAATAAGCCTAATTAAAACAAAAAGAACTGTTCACCTTTCATTTCTGTCCAACAGCTCAATTTATTTCCGTTATTTCTCTCCAAAGCGAAAAAAGAAGTGCGCTTTAAGAATTTCATAATATACAGGGTGTTTATAAAGTCCCGGACCCATTTTGATGTTTAGTAACTCATAAAATAATAAAGTTAGATTGAAATTAATAACATAAATGGTTAGATAGACTCAAAAAGTTTCATGACCCTTGTCAATGAGCTTCCACGTGTGCCCCCTTCGTCGCACGGAGAATATCAAGTCGATAGTCAATTTCACGCCAATTAGCGGCAAGCATGTCGGCATCCATAGAGACTATTGCGGTTGTAATTCTGACTTTTAGGTCATCAATGTTCGACACAATCCTCCTGTAAACATTGTCCTTTATAAATCCTATAATTATAAATTCTTCTGAAATTTTTCTGTGTTCTATCGATTTCGCTTCTATGAACCACCATAAAATCTGTGCTTTCTCTTGTGGTGTAATTATTCTCCCTACTATCTGCTCGAATAAAACATCACATAGAAAAGTACTACATAGAACAAACACATCAAAATTAAACATAACATTGCAATTGTTGCCAAAAACAAAAGAGAGAAAAATGCAATTAATAAGCAGACGATATTTAGAAAAGTACAGATATTTAGACTGGAAAATGAAATTATCTGAAATTAACCACACGCGCAGACGATATTTACAAAAGTAAAGATATTCAAACCTGAAAAGGAAAATATATGAGTTATTCCATCAATAAATGTCATAAGTTTGATTATATCTTCACTATTTTATGAGTTATTAAACATCAAAATGGGTCCGGGACTTTATAAACACCCTGTATTATGAGAGGATAGGGAAGCGAAATTGAGTTCCCGTTTTAGACTTAAAAGCTTTCTTAGAAAAAAACGATTTCGTTGACACAAAAACGTTTTTTTAATTCATTATTTTTTTGTTAAGTTCAAAAATATTTTGAGTAAATTACTAATATATATAAATAGTACCTATTTTTGTTTCAATTTTTTTTTGGTGCTTCTCACACTAATGTATCGATATTTTGCTTTGATTATATTAATACACTATTAGAAAGTTTTTTTTTTCCCTCGGATATAATCATAAGAGCTGATGGCGAGATTATAACTTTTCCTTATTTCATTTTTTAATTAAAAATTTGTGAATATTTTTAAAAACATTCTATAATAAAAATTTTTAAACGCATTTTATGAGTTCTATGTACTTGCAGCTTATGCGCAATAAATAAAACTTATCATTTTTCTTAATTTTCTTCGTTAATCTCTCTTTTCTTTTATTCTTTTTGTCTTCATAATGTTACTATATATATATATATATATATATATATATATATATATATATATATATATATATATATATATATATATATATAAATAGAGAGAAATATATATAAATAGATAAATAGGTAGAGATCATCACAACTAGATGACCTTTTAAATAAAGTAATTTTTTTAGAAAAATGCATATTAACCACAAAAAGATATAGTTTTCTCAACCTACGTGGTTATATCCGTAAAAGGTGCTTTCTGATATTGTATCCACGACACCGAAGCAAAATATATTAAAATTGTAGTGAAAGGAGCATAATAAAAAATAAATAAATAAATAAATAAAAATCAACTAATTTTATTCGTTAACATAGTAAAATCAAATTAAAACTGTCGGCGAAGTGATTGTGTCGGTGAGGTTCTTGTCGGTGATATGAACCCAAACTCAATTCTATTGTCATCAGTATGTCAAAATAAGTTTTGAATGTGGTGTCGCTCGCAGTTTAGCACTACACGATATTTAGGAAACCTTTGTATTGACCAACTCGCTAATTCCGGTACTTATCGATTTTAGGGACCATCAATGCCAGATTTTGGTTTACATAGGTTTACTAAGTACCACAATACATGTCGAATGCAATAATATCGTTATCATCACTGATAACTATAACGGGTGCGATATAGCGAGTATTATACGCATAACGGTATTAATGATTTTATGATTATGATATAATTGATTTAATTTTATTTTTTCTTATTTATACCGATACAAATGCACATTTTGGCGGATACCAAATAATAAAACTATAAATTATTTTGATCATATTTAATGTTACGAATGAAATTTATACAGTCATTGTTTTACCAATAATAGACTTAAAATTATATGTTTTACGTCAAACAATTAAATTGATAGGCTAGTTCTGAATTTGTTTTGGGGTATGCGTATGCTGAAAACGAAGGAAGTACGCTAAATTATAGTTTTTGAAAAAGAACTGTTATAAGAATGCTGGGAATGGTTTTCAGAAAAACATTATTTATTATTCTAGATTTTGACTATTTCATATTGAATTGAAAAGTTCGATTGGATATAATAATGCAATTTTTTATAAATGTATATCATTTTCATAATTTATTCAATAAAGTGTTATAGTAAGAAATATCTTTAACAAAAAATTGCTATAAATTGGATATAAATATGACAGGTTTCAAAAATAATTACTGGTTTTAAAAATTAAAACTCTTGGAACCCATGTAAGCCTTTTGCGGAACCCCGGGGTTCCGCGGAACACTATTTGGGAGCCGCTGGGTTATAGAGACCTATATTCATTTTTGCGACTACTCGAAAAGCGAAATACCCATATTTCCCCCTCCATTTCTTCGGTCGGGAAGAGAGATACCTCTTTTGAAACAACCTCTTAAAGAATAAATTGAACTTTTGATTTATCTGACCCCCTCACGCCTGCCTACGCATATGTCTCACTGAGGAGGAAACAGTTAGGAATAGTTAAGAACAATAGAATAAAAAGCAACGCAAGGTTGGCCACGTTAATGACCTCTTCAGATTGGGCATTCCTTCTCCCCTTCTGAGAGTTCAGTCAAAGTAATTTCTATATATCATTTCTGCAAAACTACAAAGTTCATATTGATTAATAAATAAAAAAAAGTAGAACATCAATGCCTCTGCATTTGTATTATTATTTTTTTTTTTTTTAGATTTTTAAGAATCGAAAAGATATCAATGACTATAGGGATTACATTGAAAATGTTTTCGTAAACATGGAAATCACATAGTTTCTAAAAGTAATATTCAGAAGGCAAAGAACATTTTTAGAACTGTCACCGTGTGTTCTGCTAAAGCTGAAAAGGGTCTGATGAACGTACAAAATAAACAGACAGAAGAAAACATTTCGAAAACACAATGAAAATTTCTTTAATGGGATTACTTCCGAAAGAATGAGACCCAAAGCCAGTGGTTACAAAATGGCGACGACGTAACGTACTTATTTAAATATTTAAGCAAACGATAAAATGTGCAAAACTTCTATTTCAATAGAAAGTCTTTTTGGGAAATTTCTTAAATTGTAGAAAAACCAAGAGAATTTTTATGAAACCAGTAGACCAGGAGAAACTGGCAAAATCCAGTTGAGTTGGCAATTATGAATTTTGCTTCAATACACCCCATGGGAAAAGAAGCATAACTACAGAATAAGATTCCTCAAAGCAAACTTAGGGAATCTTATTCTGATAGCGAAATAGTGAATGTTGAAAATGTCTAGAAACAAAACTAGAAATCAAAATTTAGCGTTAGCATATAAAAAGGAGTTTTAATTTTAAAACTACCAGATCTTTAGAAATTTTGTTTTTACTTTCGGAATTTGTAGTATGTAATAAATTAATTTGTTCTACAAATTCTATAAGCATTATATTTTTTGTTTAACCGATTGCCAAGTTTAGTCAATGGGCAAAATTGGAAGAATATTCCTCCCCTATACACTACCTATTAACATAGAAAAACTGTTTTTGCTATGACTGCAGGTTGAAATGTGATTTTTTACGCGCAGAACCGTCAGTTGGCTCAAGAAATAAGTAAAAAAAAAATGCATTCATATACAGGTAACTCCTTGAAATCCATTAAAATAAAATTTATATTTCAATTATTATAAGTTTTAAAAAATTTTTAATAATGAAGATTTTTTAATTTGCGATATATATATTTCATATCGAATCTTCTGAAAAATTGAGCACTAAAGTTTTATTTTTAAAATTGTTCACATGATGAACTAAATGTTTAAATGGTAAAGTTTGAAAAAGAAAAAAAAATTATTTTATTCAAAATTAAAGAAATATTAAAACTCTGGAATTTTTTTTTTCTTGAATTATTATTTATTTATTTATTCACTGCATACTTTCATGTAAATGAAATGAAGCATATCTTTTTTATTTTAAAACTTAAATAACAAAAAATCAAGTAATACTCTTGATATTAGTTTATATAAATATTACCATGGAGCCTGTTAGTTAAAATAATTCTGATAAAAGGGAATACTGGCTTTTAGTTCTGTAAAAAATTAATACATAAAGATGTATAAATTGTTATTTTTCGAGATCGCATAAAAACTAAAAAAATTTCAATTTTAATAACTTCAAAACTAATTTAAAAAAATATGTGACAGCTAAAAATTATAATTTTATCCTCTGATGCAAGAAAAGAAAAAAAAATTGTTTTCCTCAGAGAAAAAGAATGAATTAATACATAAAATTTATAAATAAAAAAAATTATTTAAACAAATGAAAAAAATTTCTTGAGGAAAATTTTTAAAAAATTCAGAAAAAAATAATGAAAAAACAAGCAAAAAATTTTAATTGGTAAAGTAACCAAGTACAAATAAAAGTACTGTCATGTATGCTTATTAATGTATATGATACTACTTTAATTCAAATATAATCCTAATAAAGTTGCAGTTACATAAATAAGTCTCTTCATTTTCAAGAGAACCTCAATAAAAGAAAACCTCAGCTGCAGTTGTTTAAGTACACTTTTTATTTATTTGAAAACAAACTATGTGAAAAATATTAAAATGCTTGATTTTAGTAATAAAATTTATAAAAAGAAAAATAATAATTTTAATAGTCAAATAATAATAATAATCAAAAACCCGGAGTCATAAGTGATTTATTTTCCAAGTGCACCACCACAAAAGAATATTTTAAGGTCTCTGCAAAATTGAGTGACTTTTCTGTACAATCATATGCCCTTCCTATTTAAATGCAATTTAATGTGATTGTATCAGTATTCTAAAGGTTTTGATGTTAATAAATGGTTGATTCCTCACCATAATATGAAATTGAAATTATTTTATTAGTTTTTTCTTTTCACAGAATTACAGTATAAATTTACAATAAGATTCATTCAATTTACTTATGTTTATAAAGGTTTAATAGTTAATAAGGAACCATCATAAGTTTGGACATACAGTAGAACTCCAATTATCCGAATCAATTAAGACCGGACCCCATTCGGATAATCAAAAATTCGGATAATTGGATTTTTTTTTAAAAAATGCTTATTTTAAATAATTACTGTATGTATAGTGGAAATGAGAGAAAAGAACTGTTTTTAAGGAAAGAGATCTCTTTATGAATACCTTGCAGTAAATGAAAGTTAATACATGCTAAACATCTCAGTTCAAGTAAGCTGTTTAACTGTCCGTTTTCAGGCAGCTAAGTTGCGCATCAGTTTGACAGTGAGAAGTTGCATAGGGTCACACTCGGGTTGGTGCTCCATCCACTTCAATGCAGTTTCAAGGCCATCAAATGCTTCACTAGCTGACGGCCCTGTGTCTTCCAATTTCAGCATTAGGGTCATCTTCTTCATCGACACTTTCCTCCATCACACTTTCAATAAGTTCATCATCATTTAAAATCCACAGTCTGATGAATCATACGTCATCCACTCTCCTATACCTTCAGCACCGACATCTGAACATCCAGGAATTTTCAAAAATATGTTTTTAATTCCTCAAGAGATACGTCATCCTCATATTCTGTCTCTTCCCTTTTTTTTTTCTTTAACTTTTTCCCTTTTCTCTTTTTCCTTCTCTTCTTTAGTTGATACGCCTTTTAACTTGTTCCATGCACGTCTTAATGAGACATCTTTAACCAAATTCCAAGCTTCCGCAACCATGTACACGCAATCTTTCAAATGTATCTTTTTGTGGTTATCCAACACACCTTCTTCATTCTTTCCCTCTACTAAAAGCTTCCTTAAAAGTTGTCTTCGGTAAAGACGCTTCATTGTTTCAATAAAATATTGGTCCATTGGTATAATAGAAACAAAGAAAAAAAAAAGAGAAACTTATCTTTTTACTATATTTCCATAGGAATTCTGAAAGCGATTTGGATAATCGGCGATTCGGATAGTTGGAGATCGGATAGTTGGAGTTCTACTGTACATTCAAAACAGGAATGGTACTCATCGGTTATAAGGACTGCTTTTCTGGTTTTTCGCTAACATGAACATAGGCTCCAATATAATGAAATCTTAAATATGTAATTCATTCAAAAATATCGATATTTGTGTTGTTAATGGTTTTTATAAGTTTTACTTAAACTAAACTCAGCGGCGCGACAGCCCAAAGAGGGCCAAGGTCTACTGTGCCCGTCTCAGTTTTCTTGACCTTGGGCTCCGGGGTGCAGGAGCAGATGTTCCGGTTATGTGGTCAGCCGAACGCGAAACCCCCAGCGTTTAGTTCTCAAGCATGCTTGGTACTCATTTATCGACCCACTGAAGGGATGAAAGGCTGAAGCTTTACTAAACAAAAACAATATTATGGTGTGTTAATATGAATAAAAACCAAAATTAAACAAAAATATTAATCGAAAATTAACAAAAGTATTGTGGTCTGTTACTAGAAATAACAACCGAAATTTAATAAAAACTCTGTAAAATATTTAGATAATAATGGAGCTCGATCAACATAGTTAATAAAAAATTCATTGTTCCATCAAAATAATTGGCGGTCATAAACCAGATATATTTCCGTGTCGTTATCTGTCGCAACAACTACAGGTGCCAATGTGCTAAACAGATTTTGAACTGATTTATAAAAAAAATAAAAATAAGTAGATGTTTGCCAAAGGTGGCTACCAGTTATACCTTTAGAGTTGGTCCCTTTCTGGGATTTTTTTTCCCTTTAGTTTTCTGTGGGGCGCTGTCCGGAAGTTGCCAAGCCTTGGTGATTATTCTGCCACAGATCACGATACAGTAACCACCCTCATACTTAGCAGATAAAATATGAAACTTATCACTACTCTCTTTATGCTCTACACAAATTTAGTGAGATTGGTGTAAACCAAAATCTGGTGTTGTTTCCACGTGATGGCAAACTTGGCTTCAGACAGTAATATAAATAATACCCCTGCGGTACGATATTCCACGCCTTTTCAGGGCGCACTCGAAAGAAAAAATAACACTATGAGTTAACATAATATTTATTTACAAAATACTTTTCACTTTGTATATAATGACCTAACTTTGAATATGAAATTTCAATATAATATTTCAATATATTTCAATTTCGTATTGTAATTTTACCTTTTTAATGTAATAATTAAATTAATTTTTTTAAATTAAAATAAAATTAATAACTATAAATATCCAAATAACTCTTCAACACAATGTTTGTTGTTTCATCTTATAATTTTAAATTTTTAATGGTAGGTCTAAGATGGGGTGTATCAATAAATCTTGCAGGGAGGTGTAAATATTGCACAAAGAAACAAACTATGAATAAATATAGTAACTTAAAATGTGATAATGAAACAGAGAAAATTAACTAAAACAGTGCAAGAAAAAGCAAACTCAAATAACATTTTCTGTGTTATTATACTCACATGAACAGCAGAACTAAAAGTTAGTTTATTTAATTTAGTCACAGTGCTTATGCTAAAGTTGAGCATATGATTCTCATATTGTTAACATATTAAATATTTTAGATTTAGTTTCAAAAATCTTTTTAAAAAAATCTAATGAATAAAAGTTAGCTTTTTTCATAAAAAAAACACTAAAATTTAAGATTCATAGTGTATGGTTTATTTCAAAACGTGTAATGAGAAACTCTTTCAAATAAAAGAAGAAAAAAAAGTGCTCTTCATATCTAGCCCAAACCGTTATTTGATGCTAATAATTTGAAGGGGGGGGGGCGAATCGTTCCACAGGACTGCAAACTACATATGAACACATTTTCTTTTAAATATATTATAACATGCAACGAGCAAATGTTTAAATTCTACTTACGTAAAATTAAATTCAGAACTCAGTGCAGTGTAAGCTTTCAATATATATCTAAACAATTTTTAAACAAAATTTAATGACAAAGATTTTATTCAGTATTATAGCTGGCAATTGTATAACCTTTATCAGTGCAACTTGGTAATGCAGTTCAACGATGAAAGAGCACACTACTTTTATAACAGTTTAAAAACCCTTTAAATTATGCAAAATTATCTTTCCAATAAATAACAACTACTAGAATAAATGTACTGTGTTAAATACTCAGTTGGCATAGTTATCTTAGTAAACAATTTTAATTTAAGTAACACCCCCATAAATATCGTTCAGAAAATATAATTGGGTTAATAACAATTTATAAATAAAATAAAATTTGATAGAAAGTAAAAAGGAATGCTTACTTATAAGTAAATAATCAATCAAAACAGAAAAGTTACTGAAAACTTCACAAATTTACATAAATCCCATGACTAACAATTCACGTAACGGTAACTCAGTAAATGAAATAAAAAATCTGAAATGAATGGACTTACCCTAAAAAAATGTATAGTAGACTTAAGATCAGCTGAAGATTTGAAAGAAACCCGTTAAACTTTTTCAACTTTTACGAACTGACTTTTCCGTGCTATTTTACAGTTTTATTTGTTTTAAAGAATGAGTTAGAAAATAGGAACCCTAAAAAAGGAAAAATATATTTCTTTGTTTGTTGGCAACACCAAATCGAATGTTTCGGCATGGTTTCTTTCGCATGATTGGCGTATTTCTCTCTCCATACAGCCGATATAAGTTAAAATCGATCTGCAGTAGTAGACAGATAGTATATTGGCGATCGAAATGGGCTGCAGGTGGCGTAGAGCAGAACTCTCTACCTATGGCAACACTTCCCATGCTTTCCCCATTAGCGTGTGGAAAGTCATAGAGGAAGGAACTACGTTAGTTTCGCTCTTGATTTTCAAATAGATTAAAATCTTTTAAATTGGAAAACTTTATAGAACTGAAAACTACATTAAACATAGTTCTAAAGAAAAGTATCACAGAAATTTTAAAAAATATTTTTATTAAATAAAAAGGAGAAATATTAAGAAAGGGGAAAATATTGTAGTACATTCCTATACAACTGAAAAGAGGAGGCGAGGGAAAGGAGAAGGGCTAAAGTCATGAAACCGGTCTCTCCCCAGATGGCGTATTCGAGTGTTGCGATCGCCAATATATATCCGTATATATAATTTTTAAATATTGAAAATCTCCAGGTGTCCTCGAACCTTCGGTACTAGCAATTTGTTGCTTCCTACCTCTCAGGGACTAATATAGGGGATAAGGTAATTTAACTTTTCCCGGGGGGGGGGGTTTAGAAAAGCAACATGCTTTTGAAAGACCGGTTTTACGCACAGAAAGTGGCGTTCGTGTCGTCCTAGGGATTATTTTCTGACATCCCCGCCGTACCTTAGCATTGCGCGTAATCAGTGTTGATCATTAAAAAGCAATTTAATTTAAATTCTAAATTATTTTCATTTCCGTAAATCAGTATATAATTTTGTATAAGATGTCTATTCATTACTCATAATTTATTTATTTGTTTATTGAAGTTTTAAAACCAAAGATCATTCAGATTACGAGCAATTATATACTATAGTTTTGGTTTTGTTTAGTTTCGGTTTTCAGAACTTTGGTAAATTAAAACCGAAGGAAGGATATTTGCTTATTCAACCATAGTTATTAGTTTGAAGCGTCTGGTTCTATTATAACTGAAGTATAGATGCTTATATTAGCATTTTTTTATATTTAAAAATTTGATTTAACAGAACGAGTTCAAAACTAAAACCCTTTGAATTTTATAAGTTTACTATTATTGTTTTAAAATTTTTATAATTAAAAATGCACATTAATGACACATTTTTTTAAACAAAATATAAGCCATGCAACCGTACATTTGTTAAATTTTCCGATGATAATTAAAAATAAAAATCTTTTTCACGAATAATTATTCAAATTATAATATATATATATATATATATATATATATATATATATATATATATATATATATATATATATATATATATATATATATATATATATATCCGCATCGAAATCTCCCAATTCATATCTTAAATGTCCGCGTAAGACTATCTACCTTGTTAATTAATTGCCCAAAATCAAATGCTCTTCATTTTGTTTTGATTTAACAAGGAATAAAGATAAAATAACTAATAATTTATGTAAATATTTAAACATTGCTGACTTTATGAATGTTTTTTTTAAGAAAACAATCATATTTTGCGTTACACATAAGAGAAAACCACAAAAATATCATTCAGATTGCTTGACGCTTAAAGAGTTCCAGCGAAATGCTCAGTAATCGCAATGAGTTTTTTTTATATTTTAAATCTTTTTTTAGCGTCTTTGACAGACAGTCAATTATTTCGGTGAATATAGCGAGATGCTCTTCATATTTTTTGTAATTTTAAACTCATTCCAAAAATCAAAGTAACGTGCAATTTCTATATCGGCGTAAAACAATGTTTATAAAAGTTATAAAAATAACTTATTTTGACCAAGATCAAGTTGAAATTAAAATAATCAAATGTTGCGTTAAATACAAAGGAAAACCACGAAAAATTCTTTTAGATAACTGAACAATAATAAGATTACAGCTAAATGTTCATTATCGCAATGAATTATTGTTTTAACCATTAATTTTTTTATCATTCTTGACAGAGAATTTGTCTTCTTAGTGGATGTTGTGAAATACTTTTCTTATATTTTTAACTTTTAACATGACCCAGAAATCAAAGTAACTTGCAATTTAAATATCACTGTAAAATCATGTTTATAAAAGCTTTTGTAGTAACCTATATATTATTTAAAATTAAATTAAAATTTAGACAAATTAAATGTTGCGTTAAATGCAAAGGAAAACCACGAAAAAGTCTTTTTTAGATAACTGAACAATAATAACATTACAGCTAAATGTTCATTATCGCAATGAATTATTTTTTTAACCATTAATTTTTTTCTCATTCTTGACAGACAATTTGTCATCTTAGTGGATGTTGTGAAATATTTTTCTTATATTTCTAACTTTTAACACGACCCAGAAATCAAAGTAACTTGCAATTTAAATATTGCAGTAAAATCATGTTTATAAAAGCTTTCGTAGTAACCTATATATTATTTAAAATTAAATTAAAATTTAGACAAATCAAATGTTGCGTTAAATGCAAAGGAAAATCACGAAAAAGTCTTTTTTAGATAACTGAACAATAATAAGATTACAGCTAAATGTTCATTATCGCAATGAATTATTTTTTTAACCATTAATTTTTTTATCATCCTTGACAGACAATTTGTCATCATAATAGATGTTGTGAAATACTTTTCTTATAATTTTAACTTTTAACACGACCCAGAAATCAAAGTAACTTGCAATTTAAATATCACAGTAAAATCATGTTTATAAAAGTTTTTGTAGTAACCTATATATTATTTAAATTTAGACAAATCAAATGGTGCGTTAAATGCAAAGGAAAACCACGAGATTTGAAAGATTTTTTGAATGAAAATAATTAGAATTTCCATTACACACAAATGAAAACCAAGAAAACGTTTTGCTAGCAAACTAATTGAACGCTAACAGGCAATAATGAGACTATACAACTATTATCATTTTCCAATTTCTTGTGCTTTATATGAAATTTAATGTTTTGACTAGCTTGGAATGTTTACTAAAATGTTCTTTATTTTATTTCTTTTTTGTAAGTACATAAATTGTGTTTTATTTTATTTCAAATATTTGAATTTCAGAATGATATAAAGAATTAAATTTTAAGAACATTTTTGTTTTTTTGTTTTTTTTTTGTAATTTTAAAATTTACAAATTATAAATCTTTAAAAAAATCTGAAAAAAATGTATCATAAAATTTGCGAATTTCAGATTTTTCTGGCAAAGAGACTGAATGTTATCAATTATTATTAATCATTACAACTCATAAAAATCAAATAAAAAAAGAACAAATTATGTACAGCTGCAATAAACAAACACCGCAGTTCACTAGAGGGCGTGGATATAGAGTACAAACTAGTTCCTAGACCAGTGATGTCAACGTTCACCGTGACGTCCGTTTGGTCGAGTGATTGATCTTTCTGCCTTTATATCTATGCTACCTCTTAATCCTTCCAGCCACACTTGGCTGTCCGTATTAATAGAAACTTTTAAAGTAATTTCCCACAATTTTTCAAATGGACCATACTGAGCAACGCCTCCTAATTTGTAATTGAGGAGTTCTAAGGGACCATATATGCATATACCGTATATGAACAACGATATCTCCATATCGTTATCCATATATATATATATATGGATATATCCATATATCCATATATATATATATATATATATATATATATATATATATATATATATATATATATATATATATGTATATATATATATATATATATATATATATATATATATGTATATATATATATATATATATATATATATATATATATATATATATATATATATATATATAGATAGATAGATAGATATGTATATATATATATATATATATATATATATATATATATATATATATATATATATATATATATATATATATATATATATATATATATATATACGAGGGTACCGATTTTTTCTTCCATACTTTTCTGAATCATATTACTTCAAACATTAGAATATACAAGAAGTATACATAAACACATAATGCTATACCATTTAATTTTTCAAAAAAAGTATTTTGACAACAATTTTTATCAAAATCTTATAAACTAAAAAACGTAAAATAAAGAATTCTTAGGATAAAAAACGATTTTAAAAATTCTTTATATTGAAATAAAAACTTTCATGTTTCTTTTTTTTTAAATTCTTATAGTTCTTAATCAGACGTAAAAAATCATTCTGTCGAGAACTATCATCAAATAAGAAAAAAAAATATTTACAAGCAAATTTTTTATTATAAAAATCATAACACTTACCTGTTTTATAATTCCGCAGAATTCCAAATGAAATGGTCTTCGTTTGAAAATTTTATTTTCAAATAATATATGCATAGATTATCCCTTCATTACTTTTAGATAACATACCACACATCAAAATTTTTTAATTGTAAGATCTCGATATGAATTTGAATATGTAGCTTGAAAACAGAATAGCTGAGTTCTAGTTGAAATTATTCTTTCAAAACTAAAAAATACTTACCAAAGCAAACGATAAAAAAATTATTAATAATCAGCACAAATGAAACTATTCGCGATCGCAACACTCGATACGCCATCCAGCGGGAGACTGTAACTATCGGGCATTAGTTCCCACATAACCATTGGCAATGACGGACGCCATTTTTTTAGCATCAAAAAAGAAGCAAAATTTCCCTAAAGAAAAGGTAAAACTTCTTGAAAAAACTAATCAGAACATGCCAAACATTGAAGCAGAACACGCCAAGCATTTGAAGAACAACTTCTCAATATTTTTTACCTTTCTATTTCCAACAACATAACATGATTTCATGATCACTTGCTGTTACAGATGTGTGTATTGCGGTAAAATAATTTTTCTGTCTTCAATTCATTACAAGTTAAAATGAAGTCAACATTGCTTTCGTCATTCCAATGAATAAATGTGTTCCAATGAATTCCATACAGAACTGTAATAGTTATAGAATATTCTTCTTCTTCATAGAATAGTATATATTTCTGTATCTACATAATTCAGAAAACAACAATAAAGAATAATCCGAATTACTTGAAAAAGTATCTTTTATGCTGATTATAAATAAATTTTTTATCGTTTTCTTGGTAAGTGTTTTTTAGTTTTGGAAGAATTTCAACTAGATTTCAGCTATTCTGTTTTTAAGCTACATATTAAAATTCATATCGAGATCTTACAATTATAAAATTTTGATGTGTGGTATGTTACCTAAAAGTAATGAAGGGATAAACTATGTATATATTATTTGAGAATTAAGTTTTCAAACAAAGAACATATCATTTTGGAATTCTCCGGACTTATAATTCAGGTAAGTGTTATGATTTTTATAATAAAAAATTTGCTTGTAAATAATTGTTTTCTTACTTGATGATCGTTCTCTACAAAATGGTTTTTTTACGTCTGATTAAATACTATGAGAATTAAAAAAAAGAAACAAAACGAAAGTTTTTATTGAAAAATGAGGAATTTTTAAAATCGTTTTTATCCTAAGAATTCTTTATTTTACGTTTTTTAGTTTATCATTTTTTAATAAAATTGTTGTCAAAATACTTTTTTTGAAAAATTAAATGGTATTAAATTGTGTGTTTATGTATACTTCTTGTATATTCTAATATTTGAAGTAATATGATTCAGAAAAGTATGGAAGAAAAATTCGGTATTAACCACAGCTACAGATTTGGCAGATTTTTAAGCGCCGCCAATCTACACTTAAACTTTTTGGAAAAAATCTTAAAATGAAACACTTTGTTTAAAATCAAAGTAGTCAATCGGATTTCGGTGGAAAATGGGCCGATATAGAGTTGAGCATAGATTCAAAACAAACTTTTCTCTCACCTGATTCTATAGCCATTATGAACTCTAATAAATAAGATTCAAAATGAAATAACATTTCCAAAACGGACGTTTACTAAGATAAAGTTTCATGTTATGGACATTGGTACATTTTCGTTATATTTCACTCCATAAAATACTTCGCTCCTAAAAAAATAAAATTGCATCTTGTTTTGTTCCCAATTGCAAGTCCCAAAGACGCATTTTCGTAACACTAAAAAATGGCGACAAAAAAAGAATGGTTCTTTTTTGTTTTTTTTTTTTTTGCTTCGTAAGCATTCTTCATTTAACGTTAAAATTTAAATGGGCCTTTCATGTTATACCATTAAATTTAGTAAAACTATTTCTCTGGCTTTAGGTTTGAACTCTTATAAGAATATACCTATTTTTTTCTCTTTATTTACAAATATTTTTCCGATGTGTTCTGAATGTTCCTTCTCTAAAAAAAAAAGAGATACCATTTTTTTTTTTTCGTTTGCATATGAAAGAAAACAAACACTTTTCTTTTCTAAATTTAATCAGCCACAATAAAGAAGGAACGTTCCAATGCTACATACTGCATTAAAGATGTCTCCAGTGTAACTGAATGACTGTTCTTGCGGAAATCGCAGGGATTCGGCACATACAACAACGCCCCCTATAGTTCGTTGCGATTGCGAATTTCAAGTAGTTCGGATGATCCTTTATTGTTGTTTTCCGAATTATATATATACAGAAATATATACTATTCTATAAAGAAGAAGAATATTCTATAACTATTACAGTTCTGAATTCACTTAATTCATTGGAATGACGAAGGCAATTTTGACTTCCTTTTAATTTGTAATGAATTGAAGACAGAAAAAATTATTTTACCGTAATTCACACATCTGTAACAGCAAGTAATCATGAAATTGGAAGTTATGTTGTATGTAATAGAAAGGTAAAAATTATTGAGAAATTGTTCTTCAAATGCTTGGCGTGTTCTGCTTCAATGTTTGGCATATTCTGGTTAGTTTTTTCAAGAAGTTCTACCTTTTCCTTAGGGAATTTTTGCTTCCTATTTGCTGCTAAGAAAATGGCGTCCGTCATTGCCAATGGTTATGTGGGAACTAATGCCCGATATTTACAGTCTCCCGCTAGATGGCGTACTGAGTGTTGCGATCGCGAATACAAAGTATTTTAACACAGCAGACGGTTTTTTACTGACTTACTTCAACTTGTTTAGCTTAGAATAAATTTTAAACAGAAGAGAAAATGGAGTTGATGCGATAAAATTTTCGCGCTATGATTTTCTACGATTTTATAGCAGGATTAAATCAAGAAGAATGCGTTCAACGGTTGCAATAAGCCTTTGGTGATGAATCTCCAGCTCGTGCTACTGTATTCAGATGGTTTAAAGAATTTAGCAGAGGTCTCAATTTTCTTCAGGATGAAGAACACACAGGAAGGCCGCCGTCGGCACAGTCATCCCGGATAATATGTCTCCCATACGGAAAATGTTAAAGGATGATAATCGCTGTACTTATCAAATTATACAGAAGGAACTTAACATTGAATCCGCAGCCATACACAAAATTAAACATGAAGAACTACATAATCTGAAAAAGAACTTACGTGGACGTCGTTTTCATTCAGAAGAAGAGATTGATGTGGTTATAAATGCATTTTTTTCATCTATTCCAAGAAATGAATGGCTTGAGGCATTTAATCTGTGGAAAATTCGACTACAAAATTGGATTGATGCTGGAGGAGACTACTTTGAACACACCAAAAATTTTGAAAGTATAACTTTAAAAACCTACTTATATCTCAAAAATTTCAGAGTGACCCTCGTATATGCAGTAAGTAACAATTTCTTACTTTTAACGAAGGAAGATTCAGGGGTGCCAGAAAGGGAGGTCGCTGTATCCTCCCGAATATTTTCACTATTCGATTATTCATAAACTATTCGGGAAATTACGTTTGTCAATTTGACATAATTACGAAATTTCATTTTCTCTTTTATTTATTCATTTTGGATAACACAAATAAAATTAGTCAAAAACTAGTTTAAAACTAAATAATTCACAAGAATCATATCAGACATCCATCTCACAATTCTCATATTTTCCTTAACAAATATAATCCCCTTCTTGTCATTCTAAAGTTCATTTTTCAAACAAGATTGATGACGATCGTCATGGAGCTCCTATTTTCGAATGCGAAAGAGTCAGTTTCACCAGAAAGAGATCCAACATGCCAAGTATCTCATCTTCAAAAGGTTTTTTGTCCTTCTTTTATGAATTTTAAGAAAAAATCAAAAAGTGTAACTGAAAAGAAAAATCCAAAAAGTGTAATTTTGGTTTGGTTAGTAATGTAGGTGAATACTGTGCGAAGTTTTTAAAAAAAATATCACTTTAATCACGTACTGCAAAAATTGTATTTATTTTTTAAAGACATAAAAATTTCTACGATTAAAAGACTGTGTAAATAACGCTAAGTTGTATGTTTTATTTGTGGAAGTATGCTTCTCACTGTCCTAACTCAAAAAAATATTAAATGCTGCATTATGAAATTTTGCACAATTTAAAGAGAATTAAATCTGATACGAAAATGTTATTGAAGCGGATATTTTACGTCACAGTTAAAGATTTTTTTTTGTTGAAATAAATTCATTTTCATGTCTTTAAATGGATAACTCGACAATTTCGAAGCTGTTTGGAAATAACTAAATTGTTTATTTTGACGGTTTTGGTGTTTTTCTCATAAAATTCTGAAAGGTTAGCAAAAAAATACCTATATATTTTTTTTACTTTGTTTGCACTTATCGAATGTCAAATGTTCTCCATTTAATTATAAAAAAAAATAAGATAATTTTAACAAGGGGGCATCGATTCCCAGGATATACTATTTCTATTCGGTATTCGACGAGATTTGCTGATCACCAAACTATTTGTTATTCGCTTCGTAGGATAGGGAAAAATGTTGTCTTTATCTTAGCTGCGGAATTGAGCGTTTTCTGTTGAATCCTTTCGGTCCCTGAGCTAAAATTTTATTAAATACTTTCGATTTTATAAATATGTTTTAACGAAATTCTAAGCACGATATTATATGGGTTCTTGTCAGGGTCAATGTGCAATATTCTATCGTTCTCTACTAAAAACTACTACTGAACTAAAATAAAACTATTCTGACTCCATTTTTACAAAAAACAAGAAACATAAAACTTTATTTTAACAAAACAATTTTGTTCTATAATATCACCATAGCAACCAATGATACGAACACTAACTTGAATCCTACATATATTCAAATAACGAATAAATTAAAATCTAGTTTACAACTTACATATACTCAAATAGCAACTAACATCTACCGCAGCCACAGCCCGCCCCTACCGCCATCTGCGTTTCATGCCCGTGACCAAACCGCAAGCTCCACCAATGATAGTCGTGGATGGTCGTGGATCTCTAGTCAAAACAAAAGTGAACACATGTCACTTGCATGGTCGTATGTTTATTTATGCAATTACTTAGTCCATGTTTGTGTGCTGTAACCAGATTTATTTATTTATTTTTGTATTTAATTAAAATATTTTCTTGCTTTTAAACACTGCAAAAGAATGAATTTCCGATTAAAGTTTTGATTGGAAATATTCTACTCGATCCAAACATTTCTAAGTAACATGAATTTTTAAAAATAATACCCAGAGAATATATATAAACCTGAATCAACACAACCTACTGATTAAACCAAGTAATTACTTTGGCATAAAATTTTCTTTGATGAAACCATTAAATTCTGTTTACTCTGTAATAGCAGGGTATTTAAATTTGTTTCTTTTTTTATTTTTTTTTATTAATATTATCTCATATAGTTTTTTTCTCTCTCCACTTCATGTAGATGGAAAACTCCATTAAAAGTAAAGATCTGGACAGTGTGATAGTTAGTATAGATCTTCCATTAGCAGAAAAATTTTACATGCGTAAGTTTTTATTTCATACAAATGACGTTACTAATTGTATTTTAATATTTAAATAAAACAAGTGCTGGTAGAACTTTGAAATGATCGGCTTACTATTTAAAGAAAATATGTGATCTAACTATTTTTGATGATAACTATTTTGATATAGTTTGAGGGGAAAAACTAATAATAAACTGTGGTATAATGATAATGGTATCATACCATCAGGGATCGATTAATCATAACTTCTTTTAACAGAAATTCGTAATAAGTATCCTTTGTCGAAAATTTTACCCGTGAAAGCATAAATTAACTCAACAGTTTTGATTTGTATAGGGTTAAAAACAATTGAGAATTTTTTTTAGCGTCCATTCGCTTTTAGGTCTGTATCTTTTCAGCTCTCACATACTGTAATAGCTAATACAAATTTTGTAAGACATTCTGTTATTTGAACATGTGCACATTAATTTAATTCATTTCATGTGTTGGCATCATTAATGCAAGGTTAAAAAGATAATTTTTAATCATGCTCTATAATTTTATTAAATGAGGTTCTATTCCATATCCTTGGGGTCATAAAAAATCAAATTTCTACACAGATCAGTGTAGGAATATTTACTACTGATAATTGTGGTAACATTTTTATGACCTCAGGAAATGGACATCTTAATTTAGCTCATTGTATTCTTTTGATTTGTTTCTAATCTGTTATCCCTTGGAGAAATTGCTGTATTTCTACTTGCTAATTAAAGGCTGCCTAGTTATTTTACTTGCAATTCTCTAGAAACGTGTAATCTTAACAGAACATGCAATCTGTTGCCATCCTCTATAGAACATGCATTTTATAGAGTTATATTCTACCTATAGTGCGGCTTTGAGGAGAACTCCAGACTAAAAGTCTGGGGCTGCCTGCTGCTATGGTAACAAACAAGAGCACATTTCTAATGGAGGTTAAATGGAAGAATGAAGGTGTGGATTGGTTTACTTACATGGACCTATGCTATGCCAAGATTAAGGCAAAACTACACACCCCTATTCGAAGTGTCTTTTCTTCGTAACCATAGTACCTGCCATGGGTGTCTAGAGGAGTTCTCCTGAAAGTCGCATTATACATTTGTTCAGGCTTAATATGAATACTAAACATAATTACCGACCATTTTTTCTTATTAGAATTTCATGTGCTGTTTACTCTATATAAAAATTAAAATGAATCCTGAAAACAAATTTTTATAATTACCATATGTATTAAAAATTTAAAACTAAGTTGTTTTTTGTGTTTCATTGCAATGTAATTTTTTTGCACTGAGTTTAACTTGTCCATAGCATTTTGCATCATTGCCATCCAAAAACTTTTACAGCTGTACATAAAACTTTTACATGGTTACGAAATGCCACTTGTAACTGAAACAGGGCTGGCAAGTTTTATCTGGTTTTAACCGTCATCTCACCTCTTTTCGACAACTGTCAAAAACTGAAAATTTTAGTGTGAAATATAATTAATAGTTATTATAAATATAGAGCATTAATAAATTAAAGTAAATATAAAATACAAGTGACCAAGTAATTATGTTCTCTGATCATTTTTATATTAAACCCTAATTTTATTTTGACACTTACTATCAAAATCCCAAATTTTGGTGCAGGAAATATTAAATAGTTATTCAAATGGAAAATATACAACAGGCAATATTCTCGAATTTTGATGAACTTTTTTTCTGACAATAATTTATACCAATACAATTCTGCAGTTATCTTTCTTAGAAAGATTATTTAACGTGAAACTTAGGAACTTTTTAGACTTCTGAAAAATATATCAGTAAAATATTATAATAGTTATTCCAATTTATCCAATCTGTTAATTTGTTTAATTATTTGAAATAGAAAAATTGGAAACAATCCTCTTATTCATTGTGTGTAAAATCAATTTTCCTTTATTCCCTTTTAAACTCTTTCCCGAAGCAAGTAATTATAAAAAAAGAGTTTTGAAGCCATGTTTACTCAAAGTTCAGTTTTGGGTGAATAAGGCCGAAATTTGAAAGCAATCTTTTGGTTGATGCTGAGCTGCATATAGTAATAAAATGTAGACATATCAAAACTATTATAATCTACTAAAATAGCATGTAATTAGGAAATTTATTCCAATAACTGAACTAAATATGGTAAACACTTAAAGTGATTCATTGAAAAAAAAGATTAATTAATTTAAATAAATATTTATATTTTTTGTAAATTATAGTTCATTTACTTATCATGGGATATATCAATTCATAATGTGACTCATTAAGTGACTCATGTAATTATAAGTATCTACAGCAAATATTGTAAATTAAAAATTTTCATCCGTTGAGATCGGACAGATGTTTGTAGCCTTGCAATTTTGAACCCAATCCCGAAGACTAGGGAACTCCTGGTTCAAGTATTGAAGAAATTTGTCTTCGTGGAGGACTTTTTGATGGAACTAACCCTGCATTTGTGTTAAATGGAAAGGAAAACCACTAAAACATTCCAGGGTTAGCCTGACAGCAAAGAGACTGTAACCCATGATCTGTCTTCCACTGAGGATTTTTTTGTCAGTGCTGGTGACTTTCTGGGTTGGGAGCGGTTTCAAATTAGTGTCATTCTTTCTTTTTCTTAGATCCTATTCTGCCAATGCCTTGTTATAGCTAAAATTTGGGACTATTTTGGGGTAACTAACGATATCGAATTATTCCCTTTTATTTTTGCATCTATGACGCTATTTAATCTTAATACATTGATCATTGATAATGTTATAATTTTTTTTGCCTGTTCAATTTAATTAGTATTAAAAATGTATACCTCTCTTACGTAAAGAATATTACATAACATACTAATTAGACCAAAAAATAATTTTAGACAAATAGCATCATAACCATACCAATTAAAAATATGAAAAAATCATATTTAATGTTGTGCTATTGTATTCCATGATTCAACAACGTATTATTTTTTTGTTTGTTTTCCAGCTGATTTTTGTCTTATTTCCCACTTTGCTGGTAACATACCTTTTCAAATTAATGTATAATACCTGATTTTGAAACATTACCTAACATAATAAAAATGATACTTTTTCTTAAAATAACAGGAACTCAACAGTCATTGAAATATGTGTCTTTAGTGACACTTACTGTTCAAAATGCTGCTCTGAACATCATGATGAGGATATCTCGCACACAGCCTGAACTGTTTCTGTCGAGTACAGCTGTTGTGATATCAGAAATTATAAAGTTCTTTTGCAGTCTCCTCATGGTGTGGGTGACGGATGGAGAAAGCAATTTCAAGCTATTTTTATCATCACTCAAAAAAGAAATCATACATCAACCCATGGAGATTGTTAAGGTAAGGTTCTCCTCTCTTTCCATGGCAGAGAAATAAGTAAATGCCGCATCAACTCCAATAACACTAAACATACCATAACCGGTCAAATGACCGTTTAAGAACTTCTGCATGGAAAATGTACTTATCATCTTATGATTTTTGCACATTTGACTTCATTACTTTTTCTAACAATTTTGTACAGTTAATATTCTATTATTATTTTTTGTTTGTATTTTATATGCTATGAATAATACTTGTCTTATACCTATTTCTACCACAATCGGTCATTTGAATGGGAGAACAATTGATTGCTTTATATGGTTATCTGATTAGAAATTATGATGTAATATGTGTTTAACGAATTCCATTCGATGAGTTGCACATTTTTGCAAAGACTGTTGCTTAGTGAGTTCAATCAAAATAACTGTGAATTCAAATTTCAGGAAATTTTAGATTGTCATTTTTGTGTCAGAAAAAGTGACAAAAACTAAATGTTTTGGCAAGTAACTTATATTTTATTTTGATAGCTTTACTTCATTACTAACTAACTGTTAATTTTTACCCAGAAAAATGTTGAAACAATCAAGACAGGACAAGTTCTTAGAAAAAAATAATATTAATTATAAGGATTAAAATTCTTATATATTCTTATAATTATAAGAATTATAGAAATAATAATAATTAGAGGAAATATGTTTGCGAAAATGTACAATGGAAACACCCTGTATATGTAAGAAATGTGTTGAGCATTCTTTTGTTTTCTTTTTGTTTGTGATGCATAAAACCTGGCAATATACAATTTTGTTTAATTATAATTAATTTTTTTTTAGTTTATTTTCTTCCTAAAATCAATATTTCATACATTCAATCAAGAAACATAAAGTCTGGTCATTTGACCGGTTATGGTAGAAATAGGTGTGTATTAAGTGTTGGTATGTTTAGTGTTAAGATGACGCAGGAGAAACCTTTTATGGAAAATTCTCTTCCATCATTAAGCAGAAAGAAAAAAAAATTTTAACATAAAGTCTGGTTATTTGACCGGCTATGGTAGAAATGGGTATGTATTAAGTGTTGGTATGTTTAGTGTTAAGATGACACAGGAGAAACCTTTTCTGGGAAATTCTCTTCCATCATTAAGCAGAAGGAAAAAAAATTTAAATATTATTTATAAAAATTTCTATATAATAATTATGGCTGGATTATGCCGTGGGAAGTTAATAATTTGCTTTCATTTTGATATTTTGAAAGCATTTTTCGGTATCTAAAACTTCATGGTTTACTCTGATGCCTGCCAAGTCTCCAATTTTTTAACGAAGACTCCTGTATTTTATGGCTATCTCTTGTTTACCCGTATATTGTCAAATTTCTCTGTATTTATTGAAGAAATTTTTAAAAAAAATTTTTAGGCGGTAAAATATCTGCTGATGGCAAAAATACTTCTCTTATTCCTCAACAGATGGCATTTTATAAAATACCCTTCTTTTATGTTTTATTTTAAATACATTAGCTGTCACACACAACACTCTTCCTTATAATCCCAAAAACAGTTTGTGCAGTCCTTTTCAGATAACTTTGCTCACTCATTTTGCCCTGATTTCACAAATTACCCATTTTGGTATTTAAAATTCTTTTATGTTTTATTTTAAATACATTAGCTGTCACACACAACACTCTTCCTTATAATCCCAAAAACTGTTTGTGCAGTCCTTTTCAGATAACTTCGCTCACTCATTTGCCCTGATTTCACAAATTACCCATTTTGGTATTTAAAATTCTTTTATGTTTTATTTTTAATACATTAGAGGTCACACACAATTTTAATGCCGAAAGGCAGAACTTTAAAAATTCTCTTAATTTTATTTTTCTAGGAAATTTTTTATTTTAATATTTTTTATGGCATTTGGATGATAATGGTACCATAAAAACTTTATGGCAACCTTATTTTAAATTAATATTGTTTTTATTATGCCAAAACTAAATATTATTCAATTTTTCATTTAAATTTTTGTCTGGGTTTTAAAAATGATCAATTGATTAATCTAACTGATAATTGATTAATCAATTGTTTTAAAAGTTCTAGAGTTATTGTTCGTATTATTATTTTTTTTATGTGTGTAAGATTTAAGTTTAAAAATGTAAATGTATAACTGGTTTCATTTTTGCAGGTTGCCATTCCTTCATTTGTTTATTTATTGCAGAATAATCTTATTTATGTTGGAGCTACTCATTTAGATGCTGCCACCTGTCAGGTCAGAAAACTCATTTATCCAATTCATGCCTCTCTTTCAGAATGAAATAAGATTAAAAAAAATAAAAATGTCAATTTTATTATAGAAACATTACTTTTGTGCTTTGTTTATGTTTTCCTTTACATGTAATTGATATAATCCTTTGAGAATCATTGCAAGTTCTACAGTCCCTTTCCAAATTATTAGAGGCACTAAGAATTCTATGTAAAATCTTAATTATCAGGTGATACTATACAGCTTTATTGCTTTTACGTAGCTGAAGCCAGTTTGTACTTTATGTTCGTGTATCAATTGGTTAAATTAGACTATATATCATATAAATTTAACGCTTGGATAAATTAGACGATATGTCAGATAAATATAGAATATTTATTATATCAGGTATTATATTAGTATATTATAATAATTAGATCAAATGATTAGATGCACTGTATTTTTTTAATAATGACATGATTCGCATGAGTTTATTGGCAATACTTTCATATTTAAACATACATGTATTGGGTTTTTATTCAGGAGATTTTTTATATACTTCCTATTTGTATTTATTTTTAACATATTGCATGTCAATGTTAACCAATTGATACAAAAGCGCAAACAAGTCAAATTAGAATAATAATAATAAACTCTTAAATAAAACTTTTTTTGAAAGTCCCGAGATCATAATAGATTACTTTTTTTATTTCTGCATCATTGATTCTGAAAAGAGGGTAACATAAAAATCAAATTTCAAATTCCTATATATTTTCATATATTTTTTTTTGTTTTGAAATTGTGTATTTTTATGCATAGAATAAATAATGTTATTTGAGTTAAGACTAAAACTGTGTTTAAATTTTATATAAAAAATGTTTTGACTTTTTTCTTTAAAATTTTTGACTTTTTTCTCTTTATCTCTGTATAAACCCTGACACGGCAGATAAAACTGTAAATTATAAAAAGAAATTTGTTCTTAATTCTTAAAACAGAATTTTAACTTGGAAAATCTCAGTTTTTCATATTACTGCATATTTTTTTTATCTTTAAAAAGGGCAAAGATTAAAAAAAAAGAAAGATATATATGTGTACAGTGCACAAAAAAATAAATGGGCCACCCTTAATATCTTTTGATTTTCACGTTCTGGGACTCAATCTTAATGATTCGAGAGGGTGGCCTGAAATATGCTAATCAATAGACATAGGTGATAATTTAAGCTATGAAATCAGACACAAAAGTGTACTTGCATTGATTAAGCAGATTCAGATTTCTGACTCCCAAAATATAGGGGGTAGTCGCAATCTGGTAAATATAGTCCTAAAGTTTGGTATGGAGAGGGCTAATGTTAATTTGATTTTTTGTTATTTTGCTACATTTCAAGAACTTTTTAGGGGAGTTAAAAGAAAAGGTATGTTTTTTCAGAGAAAGTATGTTTTTGTGCCTGACTTTTTCATAACTTAAAACATCTTCTCTAATTAATTACCATATTTGAGATCACCCCCTCAAACTATTAAGACTACTCCTAGAGCATGGCGATCTGAGCATTAGATCAAAAGATATTCAGGATGGTCCGTTTTTTATTTTGCGCTCTGCAGATATATATATATTATGTAATGCTAAAAGAATTATATTTTAAATCTAATCCATAAATAGCGCTTGTATCTAACGCACAAACGTTTAAAACCTTTCCCACAAGAAAGTAATAATATTGAATCTAATTATCTCAAAAAATGTGATGATATGGCTTTAGTAGCTTGTGAAATTGATCAGAGAAATGAGGACAGTTATTTCTCTTTTTATTTTGTCTACTCGCTTTGATCGCCGATTGGAATTTTATTTTTATGACTTTGGAATTAAGAAACAGAAAAATTAAACGAACAATGTCGGATTCTGAAGAAAAACAGGTGGACGTTCCAGCTCGCGTTAGTATTTCTCCGTGTGAGGATAAAAAGAATTTCCCTTCCTGGATTAAGTATTTCAATAAAAAATGTGAAATCTTACATTTGGAAGAAAACTGGAAAATAAATAACATATCTGAATACCTGAAAAAAGATTTATTTACATTCTACATAAATGAATGCATAGAAATTGAGAAATGGACCGAACTCGAGGCAAAACTACAAGAAAAATTTTCTCTCTCTAGAGAAGATAAGTATGAACTTTTTCTATCTATGAAGCCATCTTCAAACAAGACATTTTCTGAATATGCTACGGAAAAGTGGAAAGCGTCGGAAGATCAAAACATAGATAAGGAGTTGTTGCTTGAAACCATCAAAGCTGACGTACCAGAGAAATATCGTAATTTTTTGAGTATTGCATCTCCATCTACTGTTGAAGAACTCATTAAGTTGTGCTCAAAATTAGAAAAAAATGAAAAGAGTGCCTTCAATAGACATACTCCCCAACGACAAAACTGGATTGATACCAATCCGAGATACTATGAGCAGCCAAGACAGTGGATTCCCCAAAATCGGCACAGAATGGAGCAGCCTAAACGGTGGATTCCCCAACATCGGTACAGAACGGAGCAGCCAAGATCAGTGAATTCTCTTAATCGCTATGGAGTACCTCAACGTGATACCCAGCCTCCGCAGCCTAGCAATAACAACAGCTGACCATCAAATGACTATTTATGTGTAACATCGCGAGTGAACAATAAGAATTTACTAACTATATTGGACACAGGATCCAACATCACTATAATTCCGAAACATTTTATAGAACAAACAAAAAAACATTTGAACTCTACTAAAATTTCAATTTCTCAATTTCAAGGAAATATCAAGGGAAACCTCCAAAAGGTAAGTGTTAAAATAGGAAACATTAGAAAAATAATAACATGCGCATTTATAGACACCCCTCTTAATTTTGCTATACTTGGTCTTAATGAAATATCATTATTTAAGTTACATATTGATTTTAAAAATTTTAGAGTTTTTTAAAAATTTAAAGATGTTACATATTATGATAACTTTTCTCAGTCTAATAATTGTTATAGTGATAAAAATAAATGTCATACAAATATATTTTACAACAATAAACATAAAAATGATCTTAAAAATGTGAATTGTAATGTAAATGAATGTTTTAATGATAGATATATAGAAACTAATAATTTTTATGATGAAAGAAATTTCAATAGTTTAAATATTCATGAGCATAGGCTCAACCCACCCTCAGAATTTCAGGAGAAAATACCTGTAACTTCTGAAGAGGATAGGGTAAAGTTAAATGATCTTTTATCTAGTTATGATCATGTATTTTCCAAGAATAATTATGATATTGGCAAGTTAAAACTTCAACCTGTTAAAGTAAAGTTAACTTCTGAACTGCCTATTTCATTGCGTCCATATAGAGCATCTGTTAAAGATAATGCTGAAATTAAAAATCAAATTGATAATTTATTAAAAGCTAACATAATATAAGGAAATTTTATCCAAGTCAACAGTTTCAATTGTATGTAAAAAATTAACAATAGTTTTTCAGTGCTCATATGTTTTTTATTTTCTGCCCCTATTTTTGGAGTCCCGTTAATTTTTTAATGCATCTATCTATGAGTTTTTTTTATTACATGATATTTGAGACTTCGGAAAATTAAGGTCAATTTCCTAAATTTTATTTTTGCAAATGAAGTATATATAAATGGTTTTCTGAACCGTTGCACTCCTCACATAGAATGTTTCTTTACTGATCTTTTCTCCTCAATATTAAAGATCAAGCATGAGTAAACAAACTTAAAACCCTGTTTTTTCCCGTCTAGTTGGGAATATTTAACCCAACTTAGACTATCAATCGTTATCAATGGATAACGCATATATTTTTATTAATTTGGAATAAAGCATATTATTTTCTACAAAGATCTATTTTGTACTTTGTATGTAAATTTTTATGCTATTGAAATATTTTAAATATTTGGAAAAGTAAGCACTTTAAATTAGATTACTTGTATTATTTGTATTACCTGTATTATTTTATTTGTATTACCTGTATTATTTTATTTGTATTACCTGTATTTTTTTTTTTGTATTACCTGTATTATTTTATTTGTATTGATTTTTTAGTGTATTTCATATGTTGTGAATAATTCTACACAATATATGTGAAAATATATAATCATTAATGGAATCATAATAAGTGAATTTAAATGACTATGAATAATAATTGTTTCGAAGATGAAACAATGATGATAAAGAACACAATTTTTCTTCTTTCATGGATGAATAACTTAATAAATTTAGGCCTGAACAATGGATCCAGTTTATTTCAAGAAAAGAACTTTTCACAACTTGTGAAATTTTGGTTTGATATGTTTTTATTTTAGATATTTTATGGTATTTTTATTTTAGATATATTAGATTTGTTTTGATAGTTTTATTCTTTTCAACAGGAAAAGGGAATGTGTACATAATCATTATTAATTATTATTATTATTCAAAGTTATGTAAAAATATTTAGTTACTTTTGTATAAACGTTATTGTTGTAATACTTTATTTATAAATGTATAATATTGGACAATATACCAAATTTTAATTAAAATCGCGTAAATGGGGAAGTTCTGACCAATAGGCTAGCATATTGATCAGACCTTTTCTTCAGAGGGGGGGGGGGAATATTATGTAATGCTAAAAGAATTATATTTTAAATCTAATCCATAAATAGCGCTTGTATCTAACGCACAAACGTTTAAAACCTTTCCCACAAGAAAGTAATAATATTGAATCTAATTATCTCAAAAAATGTGATGATATGGCTTTATTAGCTTGGGAAATTGATCAGTCCCACGCTACTGAGACCTATTAATATTTAAATATATTGTCCAGAAAGATATAAAAACCCTTTTTCCAAGGTCAATTGTGCTATTCTCTATCTATCCACCAGCATGTAAGGTTGGCATTCTGGGGCTCTGGCCCTTACTTTAATAAAATTATATTATGATTCTTGCATTTTCCTGTATCTTTTTAAGAAGCACCGGCCACACTACGAAATTACAATGTTTATGCTTTCAAAGCGTAACATATATTTACACACACATATTATATATATAAATCTGTTATAAATGCTGTTTTGAAAATATGCCATAATATAAACACTCATGAAAAAATTATCTATTTTTAGAAAAAGTGTGGATAGGTATTGTTTTTTGGCGTTCTATTTATTTCATACAGTAAATTCCTATTACTTTACTTAATTTTGAAAATTTCTTTACTCACTTGGAACAGTATAATTTTTAATAAAATAACTTAATAGAACTGGATAACTTAAAATGACTTACTATGGAATTTAATTTTCAATAAAATAGGTTTATGGTTATTATGCTCTAATTATTTCTGAGCTTTACAATGTGATTCTTTGCTGTAATGAATTTATTTCTTATTTTAGGTAACATATCAATTGAAAATCCTCACGACAGCGCTTTTTTCTGTAGCCATGTTGAACAAAAAACTGAATCCTTATCAATGGATTTCATTATTTACTTTGTTTGTGGGTATAGCACTGGTACAAGTTGCACAGTTCGACACACATTCCCCTGCTCAGGCAGGTCAGAGTCCCCTCATTGGTTTCGTTGCCATCGTCATCGCCTGCTGCATGTCAGGATTTGCTGGTGTCTATTTTGAAAAAATTCTAAAAGGGAGCAATGTCACCGTTTGGATGAGGAACGTCCAACTGTGCGTCTCCTCCGTTCCTCTCGGATTCGGGACAATCTTTTTCATGAATTGGTCAGATGTCTCTTCTAAAGGTTTCTTCTATGGATACAACAAAATTGTCTGGACTGTTATTCTCTTGCAAGCCGTCGGGGGCCTGATAGTTGCCATTGTCGTTAAATTTGCCGACAACATACTAAAAGGTTTCTCCACTTCGCTTGCCATTGTGCTGTCCTGCATACTATCTGTGTATATATTTGAATTTCAGCTGACGACCAAGTTTGTGTTGGGATCTTCCCTTGTTATTGGTTCCATATTCTTATATGGCAAGCCTTATCAAGCCAATACAAAAAAGTGACATTTTTGATACTTCGCTTTTTCGAAATGATTGTACGTGGTGCATAGTTTTATATTTGTGATGGTTAATCGAACATTATATACAAAAAATTATTGTTGATTTTTAAAAAAAAATTATTTATTTTGTTGAAGCTTGTTCTGCTGTTCGTGATGTGCTTGCTTGTAATGAGGGATTATGGTACTTAAATAATTTTTCTACAATAGGTCTCATTTAACACCTATGTATTACAGCTTAATAATTTTATGATTTGGTTAAACAAATGAGATTTTGTTCCAAAACAATGAAGCACGACCTATCGCCTAAAATGTGAAAGAATAAAAGCAACAGGAAAATAAGAGAAAGAATTTTTTTTGTTCAAAATAAATTTTATTTCATTGGTTTGCTGGTTGGTTTGCTTAATCACTGTAAAAGTTATTCAGTCTTTTTCAGGGTATTGGATTATAATGATTACAATTTGATACCTTATTTTAGAATGCTTGTTATGTAATTTTGTAACTATGTTTATTTAGATATATTTTAATTTTTATTATGAAAAATTTAGTTACGCATTCTAAGTCATTCACATTATTTTCAAATAGAATCCAAGCTCACCCCTCCTTTTTTTGAATTGAAACTTTATGTTACTATTGAGCCTCAATTGTTTCTGTGCAATCTTTTAAAAAAATCATTGAGTACATAACTCAAGAGTAGGGGTGGGGCTCCCTCCCTCCCTGTATAACCGGGTGTCCGAATTATCTGCACCTCTCAAAATGGCAATCAAGAATTCAAACGTGCAATTTTAATTTCATATTTATTCTGCAGGGGGAGGATGAGTAAGCGATGATTTGGTAGCAGTTTTCACCAAGGAAATGTTAACCCTTGCATGACATGGAGATTTTTTTTTTTTTTTTTTTTAAATTCAGTCACAAAAGGAAAAAAATTCTTTTAATAAAAAAAATATAATTTCCTTTAATTGTAAATTTAAATTCACAAATATTAAGTGAAAAATTGTAATCTCAGAAGGGGCTATGTTCCTTCATTTATAAAATATGAGGGGTCTACAGCGCCTCTGCCCGCCCCCCCCCCCCCTCAGTCCGTGGAATGGTCACAAGAGTTTCAAAAGTTAAACTATTTTTTAACCTGTTATTACATTTATGCACAATTAATGATTCATTAATTTATATTTAATTAATTTATCATTAATTTCATTATTCATTAATATTTTAAAACTTCCATAAGGCCAATGTTTTTTTATTTTGAATAATGAAAAAAAAATATATATTTGGTACTTTTAAGATAGTTTTTTGATTATATAAATTATGTTTTTCCATACGTTTGAATTTTAATAATCACTACTTTCCAAGACCATATTTAAATGATTGAACTGTTTTCATTTTCTATAAAGACAACCAGTCACTAGTATTTACAAACGTTGACTTCAGACGTCACTTTGACATTTAATGGAACAAAATAATTTCGTTTAACACGTAAAAAGTTTGGGAAACTCTGTTCTTGATTAATCTAATTAGCCACTATTTATAGTATGGTTGTAATTTAAAACACTTTTATCTGTTATTTAACTTTTTCACAAACGTTGAGAATTTTAGTTTCCTGTGCTGAGTTAAAAGGTTTAATCTGTCACAAAGCTCAAAAAACAAAATTGAGGTTTAAAGATAAGAAGTCATGGTTGTTTTCATTGCACCCATTACAACTTTTTCACAAATGTTGAGAATTTCAGTTTCCTATGCTGAGTTAAATTTATCATTTAGATCTAAGCTATGCAGCCACCTTTTTACCGTATCAACTGAAATCAAAGCTTGTTTAACTTTATTTATTGCAGTTGTTGAAAGTCTTCTGTTTTGTTTACTCGTGATCAGTGACATAGTTTTGGGGAGGGTTTTAAGGACAAAACCCCCTCTGAAATTAAACATTATTTGACTAATGAACTAGTATGGTAAGTTGGATGTAGATAGATAAAAAAAGTTTTCTTTATTCATTTTTTGTAATTTAAACGTTTAGAATATATATATATATATATATATCTACATATATGCACACACATATATGTATACACACATTGTATATATGTGTGCATATAGACACATATATAAATATTAGAAGGAGGCAACCAATAACCCCCCTCATTAAAACTATGTCACTGCTCGTGATGCTATGTTTGTCTTGCATTTTGACTGCCCAGAACATTTTCATCAAGTGTCCCTGTTTCTCTTCAACAAGCCAATGTATACATGGCACTTCATCCTGAAATTTTCTATCTTTTAGCACAGTTAAGCCTTCTGATAAAATTTGTAATTTTCAACGCAAATTCAGGGGAATATTCTTCTCTTTTCATTTTATAAATATTTAGTTACCTTAAATTAACAGTAACAAATATCAAATTAATAAACAAATATCAAATCATATATTATAAATTCAAAATATCAATTAGTCTTATGTATACATAAAATACGATATATTCGTTTATAAACTTACCGAAATTCAATTTCAAATATTAAGAAATAAAAGTTGAAACATGCAATAATTATACAAATGATCATCACACTCACTAAGACGTTTGTTTACGTTACTTAATAATAGAAGCCTTGCAAATTAAAATTTTAGATAATACGTGTTTATATTCATCAATAAAAATCCAAAATTAAATAACAGAGATCTATTTGAATTTTATAATATAAATTCCTCAATAAGGCTTTGAGCAAAGACTTTTGCTCACTAGTGTATATATATATATACATACGTAATATAAGGAATTTTTTCCCAGCTTTTTTGATTTCCTGTACCCTGGGAATAAAGCTAACTAAGCTTGATGTTTTTCTTAATTGTTTATTTTTACAATGGTATGAAATATTGAAACATTTAGTATTATGTTTAGATGTTATCTATTTGTATAATAATTTGTTAAAAGCAATTATTCCCATGAAAATCTAAAAAAGAAAAAAATGTACACTGAGCTTATTTCTTCTAGCTATCTTTTCAGTATTCTGTTATTTTTCTGTATCGTTAATTTATACCTTCTTGTTCAATAAAAATGCCTGAAAAATCTTAATTCAGTACAGCATAAAGCTAATGCATTAGAACTATTTTTATTTATTCTATTAGACATTCTGCTTAACTACCCATCAAACACAAAATTTTCGGTAGAATTAGTTTTGCATAGCAGACTAAGTTTGCCTAGACTAGCAGTGCATATTTGAAAGAGAATGCTATAGTACGAATGAAGAAGGTTGTTCGAAGAAATAAAATCACACCCTGCTGTAGTGAACCTTCAAGGGTCCGAAATTTCGGTTCAATATAACCGGGACTTCACTATACCCGTTCCCCAAACAATTTAACCTAATGGTTCCAAACTCTCTCCTATAATTTTTCCTGAATTTATCTTATTCCGCTTTATAACCACCCATTCAAGCATTTGTCCAGATACTTGATGATTACAGCTTCTTTGAATGCTGAACCAATTCAATAATGAAGCAAACAAGAAAAAATGCTTATTGTACCTTTTGCATAGATGAAAGTTGACATTGTTGATATGACTTTCCCCACATTGGTGACCTTCAGTCGTGATGTAAACATGCCACTTTGAAATGAACACGCCTATGTTAACAGTAACGCCCACTTCGATTTGAACAGCCCTACCTTGGTGGATGGTCCACATTGAACAGTTGACTTGTGACTGTGACATTGTCCTCCTCACGCAGTTGCTTCTCAGTCTCGATCACACACACTCTTTCTTTATACTTTTCTTTATAATACAATATAATCTGGCGAGCAGCTATTTAAAAGATCGAACATTCCGTTTGTTTATTTGTGGCTTGAAGTCAGGCTCGCAGAAAATACCGTTCACTGGTTAAATTTAGTAGGAATAACACAACCTGTGACGTAGGCGATAGTATACCCAATTCACTAGTTTATAAGACATGTTAACTCTATTCAATAGTGGGGTACCTTTTCGTAGATGAAGGTTGAGACGGCTACTTTCCCCACAGAATTATACTCTTGCACAATATCACCCTAAGTTTTTAAATGCACTAACCATAAAAAATGTCACCTTAATTACATAAACATATATTTGCACTTCAAACTTTATTTTTAGAACGTATATTTATAAAAAATCTGCTGTGGGATGACGTTACCTCTTACTTTCCCTTGTCACTACAACCATTTCCATTCTTCCTTTTATCCTACCCGACCAGACATTTTATAAATTATTTATGTGCAAATTTTACGTTGGTTCATGTTAAGAAGCTAAAATAATTTATATCAAAAATATTAGTTAAATTAATTTTACTATAACATAATTTTTTCCAGTCAATAAATTTCAAGTTATTTTGTTCTTAATAAGTTGCTTTATCCCTTAATTTTCTGGAATATTTTTTTTTCATGTTGCAGGTTAGGGAGCATCAAATGCCCCAGGTTTTTCAAAATCTATTAAAAGTTGTTAGTCCTATATGTTATTTTTATGCAAAGTGCTAAAAAATTATTGTACACAAAGTTTAATAAAATTAAAATGACAATTATATGGTACTTTTTTGTTACAAAAATGGAAAATTTGAGGGGGAGGGGAACGTATGAACTAAATAAAAATATTTTCAATTAAATTTAGAAACATAATAAAATGATATTGAGTTAGTTTCAATCTTGCCGATTCTATGTAATCAGTGCTTGATTTCGGGCAACTTTATTAATCAAGTTATGAGTAAGATTAGGAATTTATAAATTCTGAAGCATCTGCTGCAAATTTTGAGTCAAGTTCTAGTATATAAAATAAAAAACAAGGATCTGCTCTAGATAAATCAGAAATAAGCATATTTGTTGTGAGATTTTTTTCCTTTTTTTTATAATATTTAAATTCTGGTTTTTCGAAATCAATTCCGAATTTACCTCGCAATTTAGAGTGTTGGTTAACACTAAACATACCATAACCGGTCAAATGACCGTCAAGAAAGTTTGCATCGAAAATGAGCATATCATCTTATTGCTTTTGCACATTTGACTTCATGACTTTTTCAAACAATTATATACAGTTAATATTCAATTATTATTATTTTCTAAAACATTTGATGACAAATTTTGTTCAATACAGATATTCATGACTTTCCAGGTGAGCCTGTAAGTTAGGTTCGGAAAACCCAATCATATTTAAAACAAAATGATTTCTTCAATGAAATGGTGACTGTCCCAATTTCTTTTGCGCCAGACACATGAAGTAGAACTATGTGGGAAAAGTTGTTCAGTGTGACAAAAAGAAGAATGGACTACTCTGAATAACTTTTGATCTTATGCACGGATATTCACGTTTTAGGACTTATTTTTTTTATGGTTTGAGGGGTATTATAACTTTTAATTTTACATTGTCATCAAGAAGTTTAATAATTTTTTTTTTCAAAGCTTTTCATTCACTGATCATAAAATATCTTGGTTTGTAAAAACACCAGTATTGAATATTCCCAATTAGTTCGGTTTTCATGGTGACCTTCTTTAATATGATACATCATAAACTTTAAAACCTGCAAATTAGATGGCTATCTGAAGCGTATTTAATTTTGAATCAAAACTAGTTACTTTTCAAGACCAAAAATGTTTGTAGATTGTCAAGTTTCCTTTGTCAATACATTATAAGTTGCAATACAGCATAAGTAAAATATATTTATAATAATAATCAGTTTAAACCAAAAGTATCTGCTATAATCAAAAGTAGAAAATACCTTCAAACTAAAAGTAGAGCATCTGTTTAAATCAAAAGAAACATTTGAAACGATAAGTAGAAAATCAGTTTAAACCAATATTAAAAATTAAGTTGTTTCATGGAGTAAAACAAACAGGAAAGACTTTGAATACTAAACTAAATTAAAATCCCAAGGAAAAACAAAAAGGTAACATTGCATTATATGTAAGGACACACCTGTACATATGACATTGCACGTGTTAGTGCTACCGTAGTCAGGGCCCCGACTTAGCCTAATTGGGGCCCCCTCTGCTTAACTTTTGTAGTAATGAAGAACCTAACTTAATGGAAGTATTTAAATTTTTCACCTCATTAAAAATAACAAGAAAAATTACTAGAGCCTAAAATAGCTATAAAGTCTACCCCCCCCCCTCCAATGGTCAGGCGAAATATCATTCTGTCCTTGTTATTGACTTTTTCTTACAATTCTATGTCCATCATGCCAAATGCATTTTTCTGATTGTTAACTTTCTCATCTAACTGTGAAAAATTCATATCCTTGATGACATTAGGGCAGAATTCGGCAAAAATTTCACAATTACGATGGCTTAATTAAGCCGATCAGAAGCCTGTATTTTTGTAAGAATATCGTATTTTGCGAAATGTAAAAATACTGGCTTTTGATGGGCCAAATTTGTCCATCATAGTTGTGAAATTTAAGCTGAATTCCACCCTAGAAAGCTATGGATTTACGAAATGTTGTTTGTGTTCATAGGATAGATTAATGAAGAAGCTAACAAAAAACTGACGGATTTTACTTTGTACTGATATTTTGTTTAAAAAAAAGTTCATTAAAGAAGGAAATGTAATATAAACTCTTCGATTTGGGGGCCCCCTTAGATGTGGGGGCCCGGGGCGGCTGCCCCGTATGCCCTTGCCTTAGTCAGGCTCTGACCGTAGTAAATGACTTTACTTAATTGTAAATTGATGTAAGGCTGCTAGAGAAACAATATATATTAATAATATTGATACTTATTACTAAAATATAATAAAATAATGTAAGTAACTGAATAAGAAAAAGATTTTTTAATGGAAATTTGATGTTGCTATGAACCAGTTGCTGCATAGGATTTTTTAGTTTTAAACTATAAGACCTATTTTAAACTCGCTAGTATTTTTTTTTCATAAATCACACCAAACTTACTGAAAAAAAATAACTTGGAAAGGAATTATTGTTCATCTCTTCTATAACTCTAGACCATAGACCTTTGCAGTCTATTTGTCATAATAAAAATAAATGCGGTAACGGAAATTAAAAAAAAAATACAACAAAAAATAGTCATTTATTCTTAATTAAAAAAACACCCAAAAATAATTTTTTACATTAAAAAGTAGTATCAACCAAAATATCAAGTAACTATATCAGCATAACGTTCAGTTCAATATTTTTAGTGAGGTGAAGACGCAAGTCCCTTCGTAGCACGATCTCGAGTCGATTTCTCTTTTTTGTGACTAGATAGCACTGAATCTAAGTTCGAAAGGAAGGCCGATTAAAAATTTTTTGGCGATATTCCACAGTCCAGGCTAGAGGCGACTGACGTTACCTTGAAGCCAAACTTTTGTGAGACGCTCACCATTTCAAAGTTTCATTAGTTCACAGTTCAACCAATTCCTCCTGAATCTGAACCTTGGCGAACAAAGAGATCTGAACCTTTGTTGTTTCAATACTCATAAAAGGGTTCATAATCCATTGAGGAACTTCCAGGGATAAAACATCATTGAAATAGTCAGAAAAGTCCATGTGCAAAGAGTCAAGGTGTTGACAATATTCTTGTGCATCATCAGAGGTAATTTCGTCTTTCTTTGTAAGATATGATAAGATTGTAAATTGGCTGAAGTCATCCCCACCAAAAATCTACCTTCACAAAATGAGTTTTCTTAGAAAGGTAGAAATAGGTGATTTTGTAGGGATCAAATTGAGCTCGTTGACTTAAAATTGTAAATTAAAGTCATTCAATTTTGCAAATAACAGAGCTACAGCTCTGCGAGGAACTCAAGAACAGAGTCGAAAAGATTCCAAAACCTATTAAGACATGCACCTTTGCAAAGCCAATGAATATCGGTGTGTAGGGGCAAGTGATATTCATCGTTTTTCTTACATAGCTGATTGAATAATCAATCTTTGAGAGCATTACTGCTAATTTTGTTGACAGCAGGTATAACACATTGCCATGACTGATGCCAACTGTTGCTTTTATTTTTTCTTACTAAATGTTATCTGTGAATCACGCAGTAAACAGCTAAAATATCTGATAACTCCCTCTTTAAAACGGCGATAAACCCACCCTGTCAATCCACTATTTCAGGAGCTTCGTCAGTGACAGCAGACAAAATATTCACAAGAGGAATGTTTTGCTCTTTAAAATAATATTTGACAGCATTGAAAATAGATTCACCTTTGGTATCTACAATAAAACAAAAAGAATCTCCTCAATAATTTTTCTTTCCTTCACAAACCGGACATACGCCAACATTAATTGGCAAGGTTGATTCATCAACTTGAAAGAAAAATTCGTTGGATATCAAAAGTTTGCATACGGTAACTTCAAACCTCTTCATCAATTCGTCACAGCACTGTATCGTTGCTTAATTGGATATTTTTGAGTAAATTCGATGCGGCTGGATGGTGTAAAACTGTTTCTAAAACTTCCTCGTCAGCCGGGAGTATCAACTCTTTGCTGATGATATGGGCTCTCCCAAATTGAGGAATTAATTTTTATATATTATAAGAGGCAATCAAACCTTCGTCGCATTTTTATGATGAGGTTGTAGGTTTTATGCTGAGACCGTAGGTGCCTTCAGAAACTTAACTTTGATGTTCGGAAACATGACAAATCTTTCTTTTGTTTCTCAGGATGAATTTTTTGCAATTGCTCCTACTAATGAAAAGTTTCCATTGCCACATTAGATAAAATTTTGTTATAAAATAAACGCATGCCAATTGAGAGTTTGACAGCGATTGAGCAAATCTAAACTTCAAGTACGTGACACTGTATTGACGACACTTATTTAACCGACATTGTTGGTGGCAGAAAAATACAACGCTACAAGAAAAACTATTTCTTCAAATTAATAAATAATTTACGATAAAGAACTCATTCACCCACGTACCTGGCCAAATAAAGAATAAAATCGAATCGAAACTTGAGAAAAACTTAATTGAAGCAAACGAAAACCATCATAAGAAACTCTGGTCAAATCGAGCATTCATACTAAAAGCGCATGCACTTCAATTTTCACTAAATGGCTTGAATGAGTTAGAGGCAAAAACTACTGACTCCTGCGTTACGCTGTGCTGGTTCGGATCGGAGGATAGGTGCCGCATAAGTTTGTTTTATTGGTGGTACAAATGGTGTATCAGATAATCTTAGTTTATTATATTAATTTAATCTTTTTCCTTAATATTAATTATTATATAAATCTTAATTTAATAATTTTATTTGGGAGTTATAAATTTAAATAACAAAACATACTCATCGCCCCCCTACCGCCCCCGTTGAGAAACAATGCTCTAGACCAAGAAGGCTATGGAAGTCTTCATCATACACTGGCAACCTTTACTTCCTAGACAAGCCAGCACTCATCCAGAGCCTGACTACGGCAGGGACAGTTGCCCTTAAAATCAAATAGAAAGTTTATTTTGTGTTTCCTTCTTTAATGAACTTTTTTTTAAACAAAATATCAGTACTGTGTAAAATCCGTCAGTTTTATGTTAGCTTTTTCATTCATCAATTGTATGAACACAATCTATATTTCATGACTTTCTAACACAGAATTCAGTTCAATTTTCGCAATTACGATGGAAAAATTTGGCCAGTCAAAAGCCTGTATTTTTACATATCGCAAAATGCGATATGTTTACGAAAATAAAGGCTTCTGATTGGCTTAACTGAGCCACCGTAATTGCGAAAATTTAGCTGTATTCCGCCCTAATGTCAGCAAGGTTATGAATTTTTCGCAGCTAGATGACAAAGTTAACTATCAGAAAACTGCATTCGGCATGATGGACATAGAATTGTCAGAAAATCAATAAAATGGACAGAACGATATTTCGCTTGACCATTGGAGGGACAGCTTTGGGTTTTAATCAATTTTTTTGTTATCTATGAGTTGAAAATACCTCCATAAAGCTCAGTTCTTTATTCCTGAAGTAGTGAAGAAGAGAGTAGAGACCCCAATTAAGCTAACTTCTCATCAATCTAAGGGATATGAAGTTACTTTGTACAGGTTTTTTCATACTAATGCAGAGTGCAAAATTTACACTCCGACCAAATTTTGTTTAAATCAAACTACCATATTTTTCCTGGACTTGACAAATAATATAAATGTCAACAGAAGCGCTAACATTTACGCATGTTTTTGACGACTTGGATTGGCTTTCGGAAGAAAAAAACAGAATGAATTTGGGATAGAGAAGAAACTCTCCATGTTATTTTTTTTTTACGGCAGGCACTGAACTTTTCGTTCTTCGCCATACTATGCCGGAATTGTTGTTCATTTCGCGTTACCCAGTGGGCACTTGTGAACCAAAGTCACGGAGGCGAGCAACATTGCCCACGCCACAAACCCGTTTATAGGGAGGACAGCACAAAGAGAGAGAGAGAGAAACATCCATGCCCAGAGCGGGATTCGAATCCGCAGTTTATGGCTTTGCAGTCAGGTACGCTAACCGCTTGGCCGACAAAACTCTCCATGTATTCGAACCCAAATCAGAATTTAAAGAATATAATTGAAATTTAATGAACAAGTGGATATTGTGTTGGCAAAATTCAAGTTTATGTTCGCTTCACTACCAATGACTCAGATGCTGAAGAAGTTTAATAACAAAGAATGTTTAGTGTGATTGATGAATATGCTCCAGATTATAACATTGCTGGGCTATTACCTCGGATCACATGTTCCTGCGAGAGAGGGTGGACAAAAAGTCTTCAAAGTCATTTGATGATTTCTGTAAGATGGCCCCTTTTCAACAACAGAGTTGAGGTCTGAAATTGACATACAATATTTTAGTGTCAAAAGGCTGTGGTAATTTTCTGGTATTTTTTGTGTTTGAATGATATTTCATCATATGTGGATAATATTGTAGTTTTTTTTTTGGAACTAATATCAGTGTATGTTTATTTAGTAATGTTTCAGTTTATCATTTTCTACATTCTTTTATGATTTTTGGTCACCAAAAAGTTCTTTTTACTACACCTCACAGCTGAAAATAATTGAGTTTTGAATAATTGGGTACTTGCACTTTAAGAAGATACCCACACATGTGACCTATGAAAGAATTTAGAATATGTTAATTAAGAGAATAGACAGGCTTGGCTTACTCAAAATAGAACAGAAAAAAAAAAAAAAAAAAAAAAAAAAAAACAAGTTGCTAACGTAAACAAGTGCCACATTTCAACAACGAATCAGGATTTAGATACCCACACTATATCACGGTGCAGATATCCCATTGCAGTCAGCACAAATTTTAGGCTAGGTAGTACATAAAAACTGAAATTTCCTGCCATTTACTGTTTGTGCATTTTAGCTATTAGTTAAAACTTAAGCAACTAATTACATGTCGAGATACAGATCAGCATTATTATGGATGGAAGAATTAACAGACATGAATAAACCTATACTATTGGGGATACAAATGTTAGTAATGATGGCATATCTTGTTTAAGTTACTATTGCCCCAATGGCGTAGTTATGGAGAGGGTTGGGGGACAAAGCCCCTCCGAAACTAAACATTACTTAATGAACAACTAAACATTACTTGAATAATGAACTATTGTACGGTAAGTAGAGTAGGATGTAGACATACAAAAGTTTTCATTATTCATTTTTTGTAATTTAAACATTTAGAATATATATATATATATATGTAGGCAGGTAGGTACTTTATTTACATCCAGACTAGAGCTGCACAATGGGCTATTGGAGACTGTCTGGGAAACATCCCTGAGGATGATCCAAAGACATGCCATCACAATTTGGATCATCTGCAGAGGGAATGGCTCCCCTGCTTTGGTAACCGGACGACCTGCGGGCGAAGTCAAGCACTTTACGGTAGAACAGTTTAATGAGGACTGATATCGCACACCCTCGATCCCTACACAGGTTGATCAAAGTGGTTACTCACCCGCTTACTGACCGTAGCCAGTGATGCTTGACTTCAGTTTTATACTGGGAACCCTGTCTTTAAGATCAGCCCACTGCAGGACAGAATATATATATGAAGGAGATGACCGATAACCCCCTCAAACATACATTAAAACTACGCCACTGTATTGTCCTAAAAAGTTTAAAGGATAGAACATTTTCCAGTAAGTGTTTATCAATCAGATTTCTATCAAGACAAATGTAAGTAGTGGTTGTTTTTTCTCTTCTTTCTTTTGCAATAAAATAAATATGGCACAATACAGGCAACCGTTTCATTTGAAGTTTCTAACAATTGGAAAAGAAAGTTTCTTAAAAGATTGTTTTTAATTGATTCAATATGTACAACACACATGAGCATCACTGTGTCTCTACATCATTGTATTTACAGATGAGAAATTTCTTGGTTACACCTATTTTTTAGATTTGTTGGCAGCAGCTTTTTTAGCTTTAACCATTTCCACTAGTTCCTGAAAAAAGAAACATTTGCATTTAGAAGATAGTTGTGACAATAACATAACTGACTTGCAAAACTAAATCTGCTAATTTGTATAACACATGAAGCCATATTTAATGCAAAAACAAGAATATTATTCATATATATAAAAATAAAATGGTCTGCATAGCTTTATAAAAGTGGGTTAAACAATTTAAAGTTAATAATAAAAAAGGTAGATTTAATCCTCAGTCACTTTTTTATTTTAAATTTTGCAGCTCTTCCAGATTTCATCAATAACAAGTATCCAATCAGAACTTAACAATTTAAAAAGTGGAACATTTTTTTTAAATTTGGTAGCTTATAGCTATTAAATTATATGCCACAGAGATTTCCACAATATTTTCTCCATTTTTCTGTTCCTTATTTTACTAAGCATACAACTAGTCCTTTATTCTTTTTAACTCATTAATCTTTTAGTTATTTTCATTAAACTGAAAATAAAGATCATTTTTCTTTGTTCGTCATTTATTTCCTCTGTCAATATTTTAATATATTGCAGATATGATTTATGATAATCTTTCACTGTGCCTTCCATACCTTACTATAATTTCAAATGTTTTTCATCAAAGAAAGATTTTCACTGTGACTAACATTTGAGCCCATTTTGTAAAATTAAAATAGCTTATATTAATGTGTTTAATTTTTCACATTTTAGATTAGTGGTTACCAACTGGTGGCCTGCAAAGCCTTTTTTTGTGGCCCCCAAGCTAAAATAAATTAGTTGTCATTTTTTTGCAGACAATTTTCGTACAAAATCTATATGGGTTTTAAATACTTTTAAGTTTTATATCTTAACAATTTGATATCTGTTGCACATACATAGGATTAATACACAGGTGCACAATTAAAGTTATTGTAGCCAGAATATTTTAATATGCATTAAATATTTTTAAAAATCTACTTCTTATTTAATTTGTAATTCAATACTTTTGTTTCGTACAACTTGATAAAAATCTGACAGTAATATTTAATGTTCAGGGTGGCCACACAAATCAGATTTAAAATTTCTCTGATTTTTCCAGGTTTTCCAGTTAAAAATCTTAAAATTTCCAGTTCCGCGTTTTTTTTCCTCCCCCCCTCCCCTTCTTATAAAGTGTAGGATGTGTACAAGAAAAGTGCATATATTATAAAATATTTCATTTAAAATGTCATTTTTTACCATATCATCTTGAAGAAAAAAAATTTATCTTAATTTTTGATGTTTTGGTACAACATTAATTTTTAAAAATTTAAGATATGTGGAGAAAATAATATGTTTAGCTTGTAGAACATATTGTTTTGATTGAATAAATTTTTTTTAATGTGTTACTATAAGTAGTATTTGCTCAAAGTGTACCTACAAAATGGCAAAAACAGAATGACCAATAAAACCTCGGATAAGTATTGTTTAATATCTTTTCATTAAGCAAAGGAAAACTGTTTCAGGTAATTATATCAATAAATTTTTATAATTACAGGGGCTCTCAAAAGTGTTTGTTCACTTATAACTTTTATTGAAATAGGAAATAAAAACTCATTAATTAAAATGAATATTTAACAATGGGTATTTGATAATAAGATGTATAATCAATTCTTAGCAAAACTGCATGGAATATTTTAAAAACAAAACAAAAGTTAATTTTTAAGATATCAATAATCAAATAGTAACAAAAATTTTACACAACGAAAGTCATTGTACAGTTAAATGCTTTTGGAATTCAGAATAAAAATTATCGTCGATTGTTTGATTTTTTTAAAAATTATTGTTCATTTAATTATTTTATTTATTTATTTGAATTTTGTATCAAACTTAGGATAACAAAATAATATTTTAATTTTTGCTTGCTAATTCCGTAATATTTTATTTTATCATTTAAAAACGGTTTGTGGTCGTAATAAAACAATAGACCAAATTTGATTATTTTTCATCATAAGAGGTAAATCAGTAATAAATATGTTAAATTAGTTTATTGTATCCTATTAAAACTTTATTTTTTCTTACCAGTGCTTTTTATAAAATTCATTGATCATATTTTCTTTAAACCAATATCTCAAGTCAAATTTTTAAATAATGTTGTTTTGAATTAGCATTATTATTTTAAGAGATTCAGTATGCAAAAATAAATGTAACAAAAATGTAAAATTGTCTAATTTTTTGTTTTATACTTTATTGAAAAAAAAATCGATAAAATTCCTTAAATTCTATACTTTTTTCATTTTTTTCTCTTTTTACATTTAAAGAATTCCAATCTAAACACACAGTTTTTTAGTTTAGCATAGTTTACTGTTTTTGTTTTAACAACTAGAATCCTGAACAGTGCATAACTAAAACACCAAGTTTTATTATTCTTCTTTCGACTAAACACATATGAATTAAAAAATTTTTTATTTTATGTTTATACATCATTTAATATGTTTCCTATATATTCCTTAGTCTTTGTCAGCTTTTTAGGGTAAAATAGAGGGATAGTTTTGGAAATATCATCTCTGGAATGCAAGCCAATATTTACAAGCTTTCGATATAGTGATAACTATACAATTCGAGTTTTGAATTAAAAATCAAATATTTACCAACAAAACAGTAAAATTAAATATTAATATATAGTTAGTTCTAAAAACAACCTTTCATAAAAGGTTAAAATGAAATAGAAAAAATTAACATTAATGCAACAATTTGTCAACAAACATTGCTGCTCAGCGATTGTAAAGAAATGTGTTATTAGTTAGTTTGCCGAGAAAAATTTGTTTATAGATTTCTTTCAATAGGGACACAAAAGTTTTCAGAAAAAGAGTGTGATATAAAATCTATTTATTAAACTATAACCAACTAATTTTTAGGGAATTTTATTAAGTTAAAAATTCAAAAATATTTTTACTCATTTTGTCAAAATAGGAAAAAAAACTACCACCAAAGCACCGGAACAAACTTGGGCCATAAATGGATCCCATGAACAGAATTTTAAAACAGAAGCAAATATCCTAACCCCTTCTTCCACGTCTAGCACAATCTTTGCCTTTCTTAAATTACAGTCCCATAGTCTTCATAGAGATCAAAGGTTTCTACATTTGTTTAGCAACCCTTGACAGAATTTTATGTGGCATTCTAGTTTAACAGGGTCATAATGGAGCAAATTTTGATCCAAGCAAAGTATAGCTAAGTTGATGACATTTTAACTGTTTGGTGATACATTTCCATCTAAAAAATGTGAGTATAATGGATAAAATAATTTAAATTAAGAAAATTAGTAATAATTTAAATTAGTGAAATTAAAAAAATACCTAAGAAAAATTTCCAGCTTTTCTTTGAAATTCCCTGATTTTTCCAGCATAAAAAAATTCCCTGATAATTCCAGGTTTTCAAGGTGGGTGGCCACCCTGAATGTTCCTTCAAACATAAAAGAGTCCTATATAAAATTTTGATAAAGTTACGGCCCGCCATCTGACTGGTGTTTTTAATTGCAGCCCCCGGCCTCATGTAAGTTGGAAACCCCTGCTTTAGATAATATGTTTAAAATAAGTAGTTCTCCCTCAAAATTAATAACTCACATTTTTACATATAATTCAGATAGATTTTTATGAATAGTAACAAAAAATTGATAGCTTTAGCTTATTTTCAACACTATCATTATAGTCATTAGGAAAATTTCAATAATAAGCAATTTTGGTGATTGCATTCACACTTTTTGAACTTTCATTCAATTTTTTCTTCTGTTCTCTAAGCTTTGTTCATAAAAAATTAGTCAGAAAAAAGCAAATTCAATTTTAAATTCAGAGTTTTAAATGGTACTGACTAAACACTCATAAAAAATATTTTTGTTGTTGTTCTGCGTTAATTTAACCAAACCTTAGGCTGACATATCAATTCCAAAGAAATATACTTTTTCCAATTGTTGACCATTGTCAACTTCAGTATTCCTTGGCTGTAGCAAAATAATCTTGCATACTGCACCAAGCAATGATATATTATGTAAGCACAATGATGATGAGTAAATTTATATCACTGCGTTTGAACTCGCGTAGCCAGAACTAGGATATTTATTCAACTTATTAGTTTGCGATTAGTCGAAGAAAAGTTATGTAAAAAAACTTATTATATATTAAGATATATAATATATAGAGATATATAAATAAATTATATATTAAGGAAAGATATTAAATATTAAAATGACATAAGATATTATTAAAAAACAGTGACTCATCCTCATCTATAAGTTGACGATGTTGCACCAATGCACTACTTAACACTTAGTTCATTGTGCAATTAAAACCTCCATAGATAAGTGTTTTTTACTCAGTATTTAAAAAAAAAAAAAAAATTGAACTCACTCAGCATTGCCACTCAAACATGGAAAAAAAATTCCCTGTATTTTCCAAGTTTCCCCCGTGGAGTGGCAACCCTGTCACTAAATAACACTAGTTATGATTACTTATTTTTGAAAACAGTAGTAATATTTAATAGGTAATGCAAGATTTATGATAGAAACTGCAAGCTAATTGAAATTCAGAATAACCACATGAGAGAAGTAATGAGTTAAAAAAAAAAAAAGAGAAAAAAAAGCACGGCTCTTAGTTTCTTCCAATCTCTTTTGTGAGTTAAAAAGATCTAACTTGCACCAACAGGAAAATTATTTAAAATTGCTGAGTTTAAAACCAGAATGTAAAGTAAAGAAAATTACATTATTAACTCTAAGTTGCTTTTTTAATTGCATGGATGCTCACACAAAAACATTGTATTATAAAAGAGGGGTGAATTAAAAAAAGAATAATCATAATAAATTAAAAAAAAAAAAAAAAAATCAAATTGAATAAGATAAAATGAAACATATTCAAAATAGAAAAATATACACAAAGGATATTGTTTGAGTTATTATTAAAAAGAGAAAAATTATTGAATTGAATTATTCAAATTCAATAATCAATAAATTATTGAAGAAATAAGTAATTAATATAATTTTTTTCAAATAAAATAAAAAGAACCTTGTATCGTTTCATGCAATCTTTTTTGTCTCTGTGAGGTATACATGCAGCTATCTTTTCCCATCTTTCTTCTGTTGAAGCAGGGTAAGTTTTTAATGCCTGTTCCAATAGTTGCTGCTCCTCTGATGTCCAAATTCCTGCCATATCGGCCGGAGCTGAAAATATCAATTTTCTTTTGAAACACTTAATAATAATAATAATAACAACAGAAATTGTTACAAGTCAAAGCCAATAGATACAGACTACCTCATAGAAAAATGTAAAATTATTTTTTTGTTGCATTATAGCACTTGATAACCATAAAATTGTTTGAAGAATGATGACACTTGTCCGCATTATTTTTCTGATCTAGAAGAAGCATAGCTGCCAACATGGATAGGAAAAAATCCATTAGACTTTACGGAATAATTTAAATTTCATGGTAATTGTTGCATAATGTACTAAAAATTTTACACATAGGGGGGTTTTAATAGTAAGTAATCAAAACAGAAAAACTGCAATATTTTCCAGTTATGATTGATATTAAACATACTTGAAATGTTATGTATTATGTTTACTTATAATTTTGAATATTATTGGCATTTAATTCATCAAAGATAGTTAGAAGATGTTTTTAATTAATTTAAAAAGAGAGTTTTGAATAAAAATAAATTGAACATTTCAGAACAAAAAAAAGTTTTGAACTGATTTTTATAAACGAGGTTTGCTTCATTATTAATAATACTTATTTAAATATTCAAGCAAGCAATAATCTTTACAAAATTTTTTATTTTAATAGAGATTTATTTTAGGAAACTTATTAAATTTCAGGGAATTTTCTAAAATGCATACCAGCCTAGTCTGACTTTTTTTTTTTTTTTTTTTTTTTTTTAACAAAGACTCCTGTTATTTACCAATATCTCCTGTTCAAAAAATTTCGCTGTTAAAATACTTGCTGATGGCAAAATACCTCAACAGATGGTGTTATTGCCAGTACTGCAGTATGTTGAGTGTTTATAGTTTAAGTAATTATAAAAACGGTTTAAAAATCTTCTTTAGATTGAGATTTATTTACATAATTGTTATTAAGGTAAATATAAGTGGTTAAATTTTTTTCAATTTTGAAATTCTCTTTTTTGACTTACATAATTATGCATGATGAATCAAAACTTTACTCATAGCCTTAAAAATTTTGCTAGTAAAATCTCCGTTATTTAATTTCTCCAATTTTGGCAAGTATGAAAATGTACAAAAACCAGGAGAATTCTAATTAAACTAGTAGAGCAGGAGAAACTGGCAAAATCCAGTAGTTGGCTGCTATGAAGATGCTTTTAAATAGTTTTTTCTCCCCTTTTTCATAAAAACAAAGAAGCTGTTCTGCCATTCCATAACATGCCAGCGTCTAAAAATTGGTACTAGTTCCTAGATCCCTGCATCTGAGCTTAAATTATTATTAAAATTAACATAATAAAATACAGTCAAATCTCGCTGTAGTAAACCTTCCGTACTATATCCGTACTACAAACAATTTTAACTAATTTTATCCGAACTGCTCCCTTTTATTACACATTATTTAAATAAATGACCCATGAAAAGAATACAAAAATGATTAAAAAACAATATGTAGTAAACCTTTTATTTATTATTACTCATCGTCTTGTGTACAAAAAATATAGGGATGAGAAACTGAGAAAAAATGCTTATGGCAACAACAGGGTTCATGCTCTAGTTTAAAAATAAAATTCAATTACTTTTCAAGGACTTTTTAAGACTAATTATAATTTTTAAGGACTTAAATTCAATTAAAAGATAGACTAAAATTTAACATTTTAAACTAAAAAGTTTTGAAGATAATAGTACTAAAAAATAAGACTTCCATTGCTCTCTTTTTATTTCGAAAAGTAACTTAAGTGTAAAAAAAAGCAAGGGTGATTCACATCAAGTCAAGAATAAAATTCGTGAAGCATAAAAATGTCAGATTTGAATTTTATGTAAGGCCTATTTTAAGTTAGGTATACAACCTCTGAATAAGCAAAGATTCGAACAAGTCATGAAGAAAAGAGGAACATTTTAACAGGGTAGATAGCCAAATCTTTCAACAAAAAATAAACACCTTTTAAGTACTTTTTAACACTATATACATTAATAAAATACTCAAAAAAATTCATAAATTTGCAATTGAGTGTTTTAAAAGTTTCTGTAAAATTTTTAAAAAAATATTCAGCACAAATTTTCCCTGAAAAAAAAAAAACCTAGTTACATGTATTTAAAAACTTATAAAAGCTATTGTAGATGCGAAAGGAAACTCTACTAAATGTTAATTTAATGAAAAATTAGAATATTTACTAATAGATAGTTTTTTTTTTTTTTTGAACATGTACAATGACTTTTGTGGCATAAAGTTTTTGTCACTTTTTGATGATTGATTTCTTAAAAATAAACTTTTCTTTTGTTTTTAAAATATTTTATACAGTTTTGTTAAGATGAGAATAAATTTTTTATAATTAAATATCCATTCTGAAATATTCATTTTAATTAATGGATAGTCTTATTTCATTGAATGTCATAAGTGTAGCAACAATTTTGTGAGTCATTGTAATTACATTTCAATATAAAGCTGTGCTGATACTGTATTTTTTCTTACCAGTGCTTTTTATAAAATTTATTGATCATATTTTCTTTAAACCAATATCTCAAGTCAAATTTTTAAATAATGTTGTTTTGAATTAGCATTATTATTTTAAGAGATTCAGTATACAAAAATAAATGTCACAAAAATGTAAAATTGTCTAATTTTTTGTTTTATACTCTATAGAAAAAAAAATAGATAAAATTCCTTAAATTTTATACTTTTTTGATTTTTTTCCTTACTTTAAATTAAAACATTTAAAGAATTCGAATCTAAACACAGTTTTTTAGTTTAGCATAGTTAATTGTTTTTGTTTTAACAACTAGAATCTTGAACAGCACAAAACTAAAACACTAAGTATCATTTTCCTTCTTCCGACTAAACACATATGAATTAAAAAAATTTATATATTATGTTTATACATCATTTAATGTGTTTCCTATATATTCCTTAGTCTTTGTCAGCTTTTTAGGGTAAAATAGAGGGACAGTTTTGGAAATATCATCTCTGGAATGCAAGCAACATTTACGAACTTTCAATATAGTGATAACTATACAATTTGAATTTTGAATTAGAAATCAAATATTTACCAACAAAACAGTAAAATTAAATATTAATATAGAGTTAGTTCTAAAAAAACCTTTTTTTAAAATTAAAATTAGTAATAAAAGGTTAAAATCAAAAAGAAAAAATTAGCATTAATGCAACAATTGTAACAATTTGTCGACAAGCATTGCTATTCAGCGATTGTAAAGAAATGTGTGATTGGTTAGTTTGCTGAGAAAAAAATAATTTACAGATTTCTTTGAATAGGAACACAAAAGCTTTCAGAAAAAGCAATATAAAATCTATTATTATTAAATTATAACCAACTAATCTTTGTTAAAAATACAAAAATATTTTGACCCATTTTGTCAAAATAGAGAAAAGTTACCTCCAAAGCATCGGAACAATCTTGAGCCATAAATGGATTCAGCCCACGGACAGAATTTTAAAACAGAAGCAAATATCCTAACCCCTTCTTCCACGTCTAGCACTATATTTGCCATTCTTAAATTACAGTACCATAGTAGAGATCAAAGGTCTCTACATTTGTTTAGCAACCCTTGACAGAATTTTATGTGGCATTCTAGTTTAACAGGGTCATAATGGAGCAAATTTTGATACAAGCAAAGCATAGCTAAGTTGATGAAATTTTAGCTGTTTGGAGATACATTTCCGTCTAAAAAATGTGGGTATAATGGATGAAATAATTTAAATTAAGAAAATTAGTAAATAATTTAAATTAGTGAAATTAAACAAAATATCTAAGAAAAAACTTCCAGCTTTTCTTTAAAATTCCCTGATTTTTCCAGGTTTTTATCCAAATTTCCCTGGTAATTCCAGGTGGGTGGCCATCCTGATTGTGGTTGAATGAATTGTGAAAACGCTGAATAGAACAATGTGAAAAGCACGCTTTTACATATTACGTGGCGAAAATTGACATGGTCAAGGAAAAAAACAAAAAAAAAAAAAAACAAATCTCATTTTCCATAAGGGAAAATTAAGCACTTTTTAAAAACATGCTATGAAAAAAGCACCTTTAAGGGTTTTTAAAAAAGAAAATCGAAAATAAACACCTTTAAGCACCTTTTAAAAACCCTACGCAACATGTTTCAAACATTCTATACAAAAATAAAAACAAAGTATACTAAAAGTTATTTATAATAACAAAATAGAAAACATACCAATTAAAGTTATTAAAAGATTTTTATTTGTAAAAAACTTAAGAATCTTATATGATATGTAAAGAACAGATATACTAAAAAGTTTTTGAATGTCTGTGGTAAAATATGATTAAAAAAATAACCAAATTAAGTCCATGAAAATCAAATTTGAATAAAACAAAATGTTAATGTTGTAATGATATTAATATACAGATGTAACCAACTTTAAACACACATATCATAAAGTAAGAAAATCCAAGATCATATATAAAAAGTAAAGCAGATCATATCAGTGAATAAATTAATAAAGAAAAACATGCCAAAACTTGGAAAAAGTATGCTCAGTTAATAAAAATGAGTGGTTTGGGTGAGAAGTTCAACACAGAAATGCGAGAAATAGGGTGGGTTTCGCAAGCATTCTATATTTTTTAAGGTCATTTTTCTATATTTTTTGAAATTTTCAAGGATTTAAAAGCATTATTTTCAAGCACTTCTTGGGGCTCTTGAAAATCAAAATAAAATTCAAGTACTTTTCAATGCCGTGGGAACCCTGTACAATAGAAGGTTTTAAAAATCAGTATATGTATTTTATGTAGAAATTTTATAATTACCAAAATATGTAAGAAAAAATCACTCGAAGACAGAAAAAAGTTCACACTATCCAATTTCCTCTCGTCTTTTGATTCACTCTATCCACAAAATATAATATTACACGTGTATAGCAAGGCACTGAAGCGAACATTTCGTTCACTACAAAACCATGTTATCTGTAACAGGGTTTGAGGGTAATTTGAAAGAAACTTACTATCAAATCTCTCTGTTGGGGCTGACTGATCTTTCACAGCTATCGGCACTTGTTTTTGGTTTTTCTCCAGGTTTTCATAAGCACTTTTATTAACCTGCTCTCTCAAACCTCCACCTGTGAGAAAACAACGTTGAAAATTAAATACCATTTTTCTTTTAAATTGGTTAAATGTGTTACACAGGGTGTGTAGCCCAATCTTTCAACAAAAAATATCACATTTAAAGCACTCTATACATTAAAAAAACGCAAAATAATTTTCAAAGACTTTACATGATCATTATAAAATAACTTGTTTTTGACAAAGAACTCTTTTCGTCAGTAGCATAATTTTGGAGGAGAAAACCCCCTCCAAAATTATACATTATTTGATTAATGAGATATTCGGTTCTGTAAGTAAGATGAAGACATAAAAATTTTTCTTTATTCATTCCTTTTCGTAACTTAAATATTTAGAATATACATATAAATGAAGCAATGAATGAAGCACCTTTAAGAGCTTTTAAAAAATGAAAATCAAAAATAAGCACCTTTCAGCACTTTTTAAAAATGCCACGCACCATGTTACACGACTGCAATTATTTAAGTTTTTTATTTATATCCTTTCTCACTTGAACAGTTTGAAATGAAGGAGAGAACATTTTGAACTCTTCACTCATGAATGCCACTCTTCATAAACCACGAGACTGGACAATTTTTCATGAATTTATTGAATGTGACTATAGTAGAAACATTTATTAAACATACTATTTATTATTTAATATACAGAGTTGAGAAAATTATGTATGTTATGAGTAGAGGCAAAAATGAAAACCTAAAGAAAAAAAGAAAAAAGCGTTTCTGCACTGTTTCGAAATATCATTATTTCTTGAATTGTTAAATTAAGTCAATTCTTTCCAATAACCTTTCTTAAAGTTGATTATTCTGTAAAAGTTGCACTCAGAATTTAAAGTTCTTATTAACGAAATGTTTCAACATTTTTGAACGAAGATGAACATTTAAATATATATATATCTGCTTAATCCATCAGTTTACTAAGTTACTGAAAACTAGTACTAACTGTACATTTGTCATTGAACTATTAACTGTCATAAAATCAGAGCCAGATTAAAGCAGGGGCATACAAGGCAGTTGCCCTGGGCCCACACCTCAGAGGGGGCCCTAAAATCGAATAGAAAGTGTATTTTACATTCCGACCTTTAAACTCTTTTTTATAACAAAATATCCCTACAGTGTAAAATCTGTCAGTTTTATGTTGGCTTCTTCATTAACCTATATTATGAACACAATCTACATTTCGTAAATTCATAGATTTTTAGGGCGGAATTCAGCTAAATTTTCGAAATTAATGTGGAAAAATCTGGCCAATCAAAAGCTTGTATTTTTACATATCGCAAAATGCGATATGTTTACAAAAATACAGGCTTCTGATTGGCTTAATTGAGCCATCATAATTTTAGTTAATTTTCTTGTTATCTATAATTAGGTTAAAAATTTAAATACCTCCACAATGTTCAGTTCTTCATTACAGAAGCAGCCCCCCCCAAAAGTTTTTGTCCAAGCCTCAATTAGGCTAAGTCGGGCCCTGCATAAAATAATAGTGAATATACTTTATAAAACTATTAATCAAAAACTTTGAAATACTATCATATACGATTTGATTAATGATGATATCCTACATCTTCTAAGCGAATGAGCCGCATATATTTAATAGGCAATGGGACAATGCAACAAAAGGTGGCTCAAAAAAGATTTTCGTTTTCCAACTCTGGCAACTAAAACAGCTTGCACATAATATATTTAAATAGCGCTTGCTAACTAAAAAACACAAAGTTCACAAAAAAATTTCACATTAATATTTCATACAAAGTTAAGTTGTACGCCAGAATTTACAATTTAAGTGTTCAGGATAAGTAATATGAAAAATGCCTATCAAATAAGAACCAGGAGATAAATTTTTTTAACCCCTTAACAATCTTATTATTTTCAAGAAAATTATGTAAAAAAAGGTGTATGTACAATAAATGTATTCATTTTGGAATTAATAATATTTTTTTTTTGCTTGAAATTCAAAACTCCATAAGTACTTCATGTAATTCTGACTCCATTATGTACAGAAAGCAAAAAAAAAAAAAAAAAAAAAAAAAAGAGAGAGACAGAAGAGAACTACCTTGAATAACTTTTGATCTAATGATCGGATTTTCAGGTTCTAGGACCCACTCTTAATGGTACAAGATATAGTGATATCTAAATAAATTATTCTTAAGTTTTTCTTTGAACAAAATTTGTATGGATTTATCGTTTATTTCTAAAACAGGATTTTGGATTGTTGATTTAAAAGTAAGATCATTTTATTTTACCAATTTTCATACTTATTTTAATGGTTTTTGATATATTAATTACTTTATTTATATTTTAATGGTTACTTCACTTTGAAATTAGAAAATTCTTAATTTTACTTAGAAAGTTTTTTGAAATCTATTTTATATACTAGGATTGTTTCTATTTTTTTGTATATTCAATATCCTTTTATTGGTTTTTATTTGACTATTTAAATTATATACATATGCATATTTAGATCATGTGTTAAGTCGTTAATCAATACCTGCGCTAAGTTCAAAATTCGTTAATTGTTACAAATTCGGCGTGGCTTGCCCGATGAAAAATCTTTTTTCTTTCAGACAATTTTTAACCCTTTCACGACGGGAAACACGAAAGCGCATTTATCGCTGAGGCCGGCAGACTCTCTCGCGTGTGTCTCCCCAGGGCCGGAGGGTTTTTTGATGTTAAGCCTAATTCCATGAAATTACGGAAATATCAGCACGTTGTTTAATATTGTTCTGTATAGTATTTAAATGACATATGCTTTATATATATTTCTATGGATACTTTATTTACTTAAGTTATTTCTTGTTTAAATATATATTTTACACATTTTATTTTCATTATGTACTTATCATCTTAAAACATTTAACATTACATATCTGAAAACTAAATATATGACTTAAAGTTCTTTTTTCGTATGAAAAATTTTAAAGCAGGGATCTATACACAGTTCACTAAAAACTAAACCGAAAATTGAAAGTAGCGAAAAAAAAAAAAAAAAACTCCCCTGCTTACTGTAAACAAATACCACGTGCAAATTTAAATAGCCCTCATAAAACATTCCTCCCCCTCCACTCCTTCCCCTAAAAACCACGTGAATGTACTCTCATCTTGAGTAGAAGGTCAAATCTACATGTATCTGAAACCATATGGACATACAATGCCCTCTTTTGGAAGAAATTTTATTTTTTAAAACGTTCCGAAACGCTGGCACAAATGAGTGACGGCTGGGGGGTGAACGAGAAAACGTGGCGTATACACCAGGGCGGCGTTTCTCCGCGAAATTACGGTATTTATGTAATGCATTTAAAAATCCTAAAAATCAGAACTTTCTGTATCAGAGCAAATTAGGTTTACTAGTTAATTGTTTATTTCGGGTTAATCTCCGTCACTCACACTTTTAGCCTCACTTTCGGTTTCATTTTATCCTGGAATGATTTCCGCTCTTTTGAAATCATTTATCAGTTTATTTTCTCTTTTAATTGCTGACAGCTTAAACACAGCGGTATAATTTTTCCTCTTAATGGGAGGCATTTAAAATGGATAACTTAAATACAAGTTATGTTAAAACAAAACGAAAATATAATGAAAGAAAAAAAAATATTAACAAAAGAAAAAATATTAATAAAACAAAAACGCATCAGAATTGAAGATAAAACGATAAAAAAAATAATAATAAGCTGAAGAAGATGATCAAAATTAGACAGAAATATGAGCAATGAAAAAAAAAAAAAAAAGCCCAATAAAAAGCATTCTCCGAAGCATTTAAAACAAGTTTCGATTTTTAGCAATTCCTTCCCCTATTTTCGTTTCTCAAATAATGTTTCTTTTTTTTAACCGACTCTGCCTAGGACAGTCTTTCTTTTATCCCTGTCAAAAATTCTTACACACTTTGCTTTTTTCCCTCTTCACTGACCCTCAAATGAAAGTTTGAAATTCTTTTTGAACATTTTAATTGTAAGATTATTGAAGGTCATTCCAAGCTCATCAGCACCTTTTATTCAAACATTCACATGTTTTTAACAACTAGCTGAAGAAAAAAGGGGAGTGGAGAGAGGCATTCATGGCAAGTGGAAGAGACATATTTCCTGGAAAAAACAGAGGGGGGGGGGGGAGCGTTTACAGTTGAGGTTATCACTGGTCCCACCCTGATTTTCTTCATTCATTCCTTTCTGATTTATGCTTCTCTACTCCACGCCCATTTCCTACACTCAACAGCTGTTCATATGGCAGAAGGGAAAGAGAGACTTTGTTCTCTTGTGGATAGTGGTCTCCAGAAAGTGATTCCAAGAAAGGATTAGGGAGTGGGGAGGGGAAAATTCCAGGTGCACTGACCATTCCTTGGAGTAACATTAAGCATGAAAAATAAAAAGCACAGTAACAGGTGGAAAAAATGATGAGGAAATTTCCAGCGGGGTTTCTAAAGAGCAAAATTTTTTAAAGAAGAAAAAAAAAAGTAATACTATATAGGCCGCCTCGTTAGATACGCCTTCCTATTAAATTTTCAAGTTTTAAATCAATAACGCCGCAGACTATCTCCGCGAAATTACGGTAATATATAACACAAGAGAATATTAAGAAGCCATTCAATAATTGTGGATATAATTATTTTTTGTGTTTGGAATCCACTCGACAATGATCAAGGGCAACAAAATCATAGAAAATGAAAGACTCTTACTTCGCTTTTGAAGTTCTTTAGCCTTGGCCAATACCTCTTTAGCTGTGCACTTTATTTTAGTTGTTGAATGTTGAGTCATAAAAGAAGCAATTACTTCCCATCTATAACATAGTTAAAGTACACATTAATTACTTCCCATCTATAACACATTAAAGTACACACAACAATAAAAATAATAAAAAATTGATGTATAATTTTTCAAAATAAATTGCACTCTCTAATCAAATTGTCAAATTTAGTTTTTATCTGACACAAAATATAATTAAGTCATAGACGTGCAAACTTTCCAAACTAGCTATTAATAATCAGAAGTACAATACAGAAATATACACAGATAGCAATTACAAATATCAAATTAGCGAAATTTTAAAGTATATACTACTTATTTCTACATTGGTATATAACATTTAGAAAATTATGCATAAATTTACAATTTACTATGGTGACTAAAATAAAACTGATCCAATGCATATAAAATACTTCCCAACAAATCCAAAACTGCAAATCTACAAACACATAAACACCCAATGAGCATTTCAGTATTTTCCCATTGAGTTAAAATATAAACAAAAGCTCTAAGGGCAGTTGTTTACGTGTTTAAATGGCCCAAATCAAATAATAAACTTAGAACAGAAAGTGCATATTGAACACTCTGCGAAACGTTTGGAATTAGAGCAAACTTCCACCCCCACCTAGCGTCATTTCAAAATTTAGATAAAATGGTTTCAAATTAAAATCATATCTAGGGCCACTGGAGTCAGAAAGACTTGTTTAATATATTACACTGTGGGCCGGGAAAAAACATGTTCACGTGATCATCGTTCTGAAATTGGTAACGCCCGTTGTCTCTACCTCCCTGGCTATTGAGTTCATTCAGAAAACTCTCTAACTACTTTATTTTGAAAAATAAAGACCTTCACACCTACTATAACCCCTTGACGGTTAAGCAAATAGGCAAAATTGGGAGACTGTTTCACACTATTTCCCTATTTTATAACATGAAAAAACCAGTTATGCTATGGAAAAGACTGCATGATAAAATACAACTTTCCACATATAGAGCTGTCACTTGGTTAAAGAAATTAATTTTCTTAAAATTAATTCAAAGACTATGTGATGTACTCACCTTAGAAGAAATTCTCCTTTTACGTACAAAGAGGAAAAACACGCTGAAGTAAAACAATGCAAGTTTCATTCATTGCAGAATGAAACTTGCATTGAAACATTTCTTAATGCAGACAGCCATTAAGAAATGGGAGAGGACGGCATGGTGTGTGAATAATGAGGTAAGACTTTCTTAAAGATGTATTCTTAAACTAGAGAAGAGCCAATCCCCCCCTTGTTTCAATCTACATGGAGAACTAAATCTGTAAACCACCACTTGACCCCAAACTATGCTTGACTTTATTTTATTTTATAACCAGCATTGATCAATTTTTTATTTTACGACTATCAATGTTCAACTTTGTGGTACATAATGAATCCCAAAAAAAAAAAAAAAAAAAAAAAAAAAAAAAAGTGAACATACATGAAAATTTTTAAAAAAAAAGAGAAAAAAAAATCCAAAATGAATATTTTATTTTATGTTTTATAACCAGCGTTGAAGTCAACCTTTTTCTGGGTTTACAAATATCAATGTTCATCTCCAAAGCCTGGAAATTTTGAACACAACCCATCAAATAAGGGGACTCTTGGATCAAGGAATGGGCCAAACTAGCCTTTACTCTGGTTGTTTTGATGTAACTAATTTGCATTGCACAGAGAAGAAAACCACGGAAATTTCCTATAGTTAGCCCAACAGCAAGGAGATTCTAACCCATGATCCGTCTATTATTGAAGATATATTATGTCAGCACTGAGGTCGAGACTAGTGGGAGCATAGAAATTGTATCGACAGTCATCATTGAAATTTAAACCTGGGCCGCCGCATTGGGAGGCAAATGACTTTACATTTGATTGAGAGACTGCTAATCCCAGCGGCGGAATTGCAGCGACACGTCGACATCGTCGCAGAACGTTACAGAGTTCATGCAGAAAGATTTCTCTTTTGAAAAGTAAAAAAAAAAAAAATTTTCTTTTTTTCAGAACTGACACATAATATTTGAATCATGCAATTAAGTAATCACTTTTTGACATGCTCAATTTACGCTGATAGTGTTGTAATGTTTCTATTGTATTTTCGGCAGTTATTGATATTGATTTTCACACTGATTTTCAATACCCGATATTTTTCAAACAAAATGGAAAATTCAAATTGTGCATTTGAGTATTTACTTTTTAAGGCAATAATTCTATCGAATTTTTGCTATTGATTTCTTCTACACACCTTTGAGGAGTTCAATCCGCGTGATTTCAAGGTCTATATATTTTTTCTTTCCCGGCAATTACTACTACAGATTTCACGATTTTTAATTATTTTTTTTAATCGTGATAATTATTTACAATATGCGAAGGAAATAATTTGTGCGTCCTCTGCCCAACAAAATAAGAAAATATCACCCATGACATCAAAATAAAAAATTATCACATGTTCAATTCAAGACTTTTTTAAACACAGTGCTTTCGTCATTTTAAATTATTAACATATGTCTTATTAAAAGTATCTGGCAGAAAGACATTAGTGCTACAGAGTTATGTCACAGATTCTGCCATACATTGAAGATGAACTTACCTGTTGTTTGTCCCAGCAGGAAAAAGATTAACGCCTTTCACTAAAAGCTGAAGATCTGCAGGTGACCATGGCTTTTGGTTGCCTTTCTCCTCATTATTCGCACAAGACCTTTGGGAAGATGCCAACAGCTGCTCTTTCTCCTCTTCCAACTGTTTGTTTAAAGATTGAACCTGCAACATATGCTAGTTCAAACTCTAACACACAGTTTTAATATTTGGACCATTTGATAAGCTGATAGACTAAACGGAGCATGTCTTTAAGTAATGTAAAATTGTTTTAAAACTGTCAGGACAGGACAAAATTATCATTTCGGACAATTTTCTTCTAACGATTATAAGTACTAAGTAAAAAGAAATAAATTAAAAGATCGATATAATGAGTACAACACGAGAAGTCCATTATTAGGGCAAATTCCCAAAGCACCGTTAAAATGCCGACATTAAAGAAATGGAAATTGAAAGCTTATAATGAGTTAGAAATTATTAGCTTTCCGCTATAAGAGAAAATTTTTCAAAGTGAAATACATCATGCTACTGTTTAAGTGAGCAATTTGCAAAAAAGATTTCAAAGGTAAATTTTTTATTTTCTTTTGAAATCAATAGAGAGCAGAGAAAAATGATCATAGTTTCCATTTTATAATTCCTTCTTATAAGGCTAATATGTGGGTGGCCACCAACAAAAGAAACATCTATCACGCCCCTTCATTTACTTTAGTGGCAGCTTACTATTAAAATCAAGACTCACATTCATGTCAAAAGGTATTGCATATTTCTTTAAGCATTTTGCAAAAGCTTGTATGGTAGGCAAATTACTCTAGATATGTATTTTAAATGAACATAGTTGTTCAAATCAAAGAAGGTAAATATGCTTTTCTTTTTTATTGCCATTTTAACATTAAATATGTGTATCGTATATACTCGCATATAAATCAAAAAATTTAGTACAAAAAAACAAGATAGATATCTGCCAACATGGATAGGAAAAAATCCAGTAGATTATACGAAATAATATAAATTTCATGATAATTGTTGCATAATGTACTAACTATTTAACATATAGGGAATATTAGGGATTTTTATAGTCCTCAAAAAAGAAAAATTGCAATATTTTCCAATTATGATTGATAATAAACATTCTTGAAATGTTATGTATTATGTAAACTCATAATTTTGTATATCAAAAGGCATTTAATTTATAAAAGATAGTAAAAAGATTTTTTTAATTATTTTAAAAAGGGAGTTCTGAACAAAAATAAACTGAACATCTTATAACAAAAAATTTTTGAATATTTTTTTACGTTATTTTATCATCATCGATTCAGGGGATAGAACCCTAGCTAGATAGTTCAGGCACCAATGATTTCAATGATGCTCCAATTACAAAAAACGAATTTAATATTAATCAATGAATTTGACTCAGATATGATCTTTGGTGTATTTTGACATTTTTGTTAAATTAATATTTTTTTAAAAAAACACACATTTTCTTAGTTTTTAAATTTCTGAAAAAATTTATACAAAAGAAAAGTATAGATTTCTTTAAAGTATACTTATACACCAGCACATACAGTATTTGCTTATGAGAAGCTCTCTATAATAACAATTTCATCTGCTTTTGTGAATTGCTGCTGTACAAAGTTATATACTGTATCCTGCCTAAAACAAGTTTTATTTCCGTTTGAAGAAGATATTTAAATATAGTTCAATAAAATATCAAATGTTGAAATAAAAATCAAGACATTTGTTATGACATAGAAAAATTCCTACACTTTAGGTTCTGGCAATCATAAATGCATTGACATTTTACTCATAAATGCACATCTCAACATTTTGTGATCATAAGTTAACATGATCAATATTTTATAAATTTTTTTCCTTATCGAAATCGATTACAATATGTAAAAAAAAAAATAAAAAAAATACTCAAATGAATGATGAAGGATTCTGTGTATTTTAATTAACAAAAGAGATAAATTCAGATGTGATAATACTCGGAAATCCAATGACAAATCGTAAACACAAGTCTAAGGAAACACAACACTATTTATAGAACTATATCAACTATTTTTATTTTGCACATTATTCGTATTCTTTGTTTTTAAACATAACTTTACAAAATTACTATCGAGTACCATCTAGGGGCAAGTTAAAACATTTGCCAGAACATCGCATAGTTAGGGTTCGCTTTACTAAATGCCATAAATTTTCCTGATTGCATAACAATCTTGCAAATGGTCATTAAATAAATAAATAATATGTCCAGAACAGGCTATTAAATTAGCAGGTCATTAAATTAATCAGTAATACGCCAAGAACAGGTCACGAAACTTTGTTCAAGACACAACAAAGCAAATCAATAAAAAGATAAGTTATAGTCACCTCTTTAAGAAAAACATTTTTTTGATTATCAACTCCTCCTTCCTTTTGTAAGGCAAAGTTCAAATCTTGTAACCTATAAAAATTAATTACAACAATAATAAGAATTGAATGTTAACATTTTTCAGTTTTAATGCATTACAAAAAATTAATGATTAGAAATATTAAAAGACTTCTACATTTATCTTTAAACAATTATTACATTTAGCTTCCTTGAACTTTATTATGATAAAAACATTAAACAAGGAAAGCTTATTTGAGCACTGTTAGTTTTTTTAACAAACAAAAATTTTAAAACTATCAAAATAAATTATTAAATCTTCATAAATATTGCCATTGAAAACAATTACAAACTGAAACAAAATAGGAAGAATACACCTTCTGCAATTACGCCTTGATATATTTCCTCCCAATATATTCTTAGCTTCTTAACAATCCTCACAAGGAACTTGAGAGAGTAATGTAAAGGTAAAGTTTTCGATGTATTAACAGAAAATTTATTGCATAGTTACATAGAATACAAAACGAGATACTGAATTATGCGCATGGATTGAAATTGCTTTCCACCAGTTCAAAAATGGAAAAAAGAATCCCATGCAGACTTCCAATGGACTGTAGACTGTTCAAAGGCAAAAAAATTATGCCATATAAAACTTCTCATCTTTTAAATATAATAATATATTATACAAGTACAAGTCATGCAATGTAGCAAATTAAAAAAAAAAAGAAAACTATTTTATCATGGTTGACAAGGTAGATCCCAAATTACATCGGATAAATAAAAAGATATGATATATGGTACTGAAGTATTATGTGATGTGTGCAATCCACTTTTTCAACAAAAAAAAAAAAAAAAAGTAAAAAAAAAGTCAAATATTAAACAAATAGCTTGTAGTCAAAAGAATGAGGAAATGCATCATGAAATGGACAATTAATTCCCAAATAGACAATTCATAAGACATCTAAAGATGACTACAAAGATTTTAATCTAGTAATAAATTATAAACATTAAAAAAACAAACAGATAATTAAATACACTAAATAATTTAGACAAATTATAACACTAACTTTTGCAATGATAGTAAATTGCATAATTTGTCAACTTCCTTTAAATGAGATATTTTAGTTTCTTCATCTGAAGCATAGTAATTGTTCTTTTCACATAGCTGTTGAAAAAATTTTCTTTCTCGCTTTTGCTGCTTCTTAAGTGCTTCTTTTTCTTTCTTCTCTTTCTCTTTCTAAAAATGAACATTAAGTGACAGTTCAAAAAAAAAAATTTCATAACCGATACTATGTTGTTTTGCAGCATAAAGCTTTAAGTGTTTCGCAAAAAAGAGTAAAGAAAGAAAAAAAGATAATTAATTAAAGTTCCAACAGGGCTGCAACAGCAATAACAAAATTGTCTGAAATAAAAAGACATCTAATACAAATGAAATTGTAGATTGTGCCATACATGAATATTCTTTTTATGATTTGTTAATTAAATTAAAAAAGTTTAAATAATATAATTTACACATATTCCATTTTTTAAAAAAACAACAACTGAATAATAATTTCTATATAGAAAATTACAGACATCAAAAATTTCATGTACAACAAACCACAAAAATGTAATAAATTAAACACTAAACATACCAACACTTTTTATTCACCCATTTCTACCATAGCGGGTCAAATGACCAGACTTTATGTTTCTTGATTGAATGTATGAAATATGGAAGTAAGGAATGAAATAAACTAAAAAGAACTTTATTATAATTAAACAAAATTGTATATTGCCAAATTTATGTATTACAAACCCAAAGAATAAGAATTTTTACTTAACTGCTCAATGCATTTTTTACATATACAGGGTGTTTCCATTGTATATTTTCCGCAAACATATTTCTTCTAATAATTATTATTTTTATAATTCTTATAATTAATATTATTTCTTCTGAGAAATTGTGCTGTCTCGATAGTTTGGACATTTTTCTTGGTAAAAACTAACAGTAAAGGATTGGAAGAAAAAGTGAAAGAAAACTAAAATAAAATTATCAGAACACTAATAGAAAAACAATAAAAAAGGAAATAGGCAAATCAATTATTGTTGCTGTCGTGTAAATGGATGAGAGTTGTTCACCCAGAAACATGTTCCCTAATAAATTTTAAAGGAGCAAAAATCAATTATTGAATTAAATTAGAATTTTTTTTTAAATACATATTTTAGTTGTATATAAACTATCTATGCATTGTATAGTTTAATAGTCAGTTTGAGTATTTATTCTTACCAGTATTTGTTTACAAAAATTAGAGGGCCATTTTTAATTGGAAATGAATTACAATTATAAATAGTTTTTCATAAGCAAATACGGTCAGGAATAAACACTCAAACTGAGTATTAAACAATATGATCCAGATATTTTATACAACTAAAATAAGTATAAAAATATTTCTATTTTTTTAGTACTATATTAAATTTGTTTAAATATAACAAAGCACAGAAAAAAACATTTTTAGTTTCTCCTATTTTGGACTTTCAGTGTTTTCCGTTAGCTGGGTTTTTATCAAACAAAGTCTAACCTGCATTATCAGAAAGTATTGTATTTGTAGTGTACGGATAATTGTAAGTAATGTACTTTTTTTCCTTTTCTGCTTCAGGGGAGTCATATCCTTTTATACGGACAGATGGCACTGTTTAATTATGTTGAGTATGATATGCTGTAAGTACGCCAGATATTGTATGGGATCTGATTGATAGCATTCTCAATTTGTTTAAGGTGCTATTTGTAATAAAAGTGCCTGTGTTTTGAATGGATAATACAACTAATTGACAGAAAATCGCAATCCCCATAAAAAGAAGCAAAACCTCATGGTTGGCAACAAGAAATGATGAATTCAGTATTAACAAATACAAATTAAAGCAGGGGTCTGCCAAAAATAAATCTTCCATTTGGATTAGGGAAATTCTGGGGGGGGGGGGAATTCCTTTTTAAAAATTAAGATTTTTTGGCGACTGTAATCCATGAATTTTCTTAAAAAAAATAGCTAAAATCATGACATTTCATGACAATTTTGTTCAATACCGAAATCTTTGACTTTCCAGGTGGGAGGATACCCTGGAGATGGAAATTTTGAGGTGATGAAAGTTTTGTGATTGTTGACTGCTCAGGATCCACATGAAGATACGTAATTAAAAAATGATTCCCAAGTTAAGTTCAAGGATTGTGGTATTGATCTACAGATAGAATAGCAGAAGAAGATCATTAGTTTGCCAGTGAGGAAGATGATGGCCAGCGATAAAATCAACGAGAGAAATAAAATTTTATTTTGCTATTAGGTAAAAATTTGGCAATGTTTAAGCAGGTTCCCAAGATCAACAAAATTCTGAAAGATTTTTCAGTTTAATTTCAAAGAGCAGAAACTGAATCCTGGAATCCAGAATCTCTTGTGAAATACAGCAGAGTAGCACATGAGAGTGTAAGAATTCTTTCCACCACACACATGTGGCCCAGCAAGTAATTCGTCAAACATGTAAAATGATTGGCACATCCATGCGATACATCAAAATGAACTGCAGTTGAATGAATTGTGAAAATGTTAAATAGAACAATGTGAAAACCACGCTTTTGGCATAATTCATGCAAAAATCGACATGGTAAAAAAAAAAAAAAATTAAAAAAAATATAATTTTGGAAAAGAGAAAATTAAGCTATTTTTAAAAACACCCAATGAAAAAATCACCTTTAAGATCTTTTAAAAAACAGAATTAAACACATTTAAGCACTTTTTAAAAACGCTATGCACCCTGTGTAGGTATACCAGAGATCGTATAGGATCTAATTGATAGCAGTCGACCATTCGGCCGCAGCCCTAATTTGCTTGAGTTATTTGTAATAAAAGTGTCTGTGTTATAAAATCTGTTGAATGGATAACATAACTAAATTGAAATAAACCCGCAATCCCATAAAAGAAGTAAGATCTCAAAGTATTAAATAACATTTCAAATAGTAAGTAATAAAACAATTTTTATACTAATTAAAAAAAAATTCAGGCATCTTACAATAAATTTTAAGAAACCAAACCTTTAGTTTATTTTCTTCTTCCTCCTTTTCTCGCTGTCTTTGTTCAGCTTCAAGAGCTTCCTGTTCTTTCTAAAATAAAATGAAAATATATATACATAAATTTTCATTAAATTAGAGGTTCTTAAAATATGTTTTGCGGAGACGTAAGCGTTATACAAACATTTACCAGTGCACCGCAAAAAGGCAGGACATGTCAAACATTTTTGTTAAAGAAATGCATGAAACATACATGAAAGTTTAAAATTATAAAAAGTTTAAAGTTACAAAATATAAATTCTTACAAATGTAAATAGCAAAAAAACATAGTATTATAAAGCTATTTTGTTATGATTTTACTAAATACTTCCTCTGCAGCCCAGATCAGGCCATCACAACAAGTTTCTTCCAATGTACTTTGTCAGATATTAATACTTAGTTATCTAAATTACTCACTTTTTTCTTTTCTTCTATTTTTAACCTTGCTGCTTCTTCTTTTGCTTTCTTTTGAGCAATTTTACGCTTTTTCTCTTCTTCTTTAAACTTCAAAATTCTAGGGTCACAAGCGTAAGCATTGTCTTGTAAGAGGAAAAGAAATCTTAATTATATTAAACAATATTTTTTTAAAAAACAAAATAAAGATAGTAGAATAATTTATTCACACAAATTAAATTCATATCAATACTTAATTACTAATTTATGTACAAATGAATTCAACAAAAATCTTTCGCAACCACAGTAGCGAGATAATAAACCAATATCATGAACAAAATTATGAATAAAAATCATAAAACTCTATCTAAAGTGGAATTAGACTTTCAAAAAATAAACCGAAATTAAAACTTACTTTTATCCTACATGGAAAAATTTATTAAGTTATATTTAAGAAACACAAAACTAAGAATTCACTGTTATATATTACTTATTTAGAAACAAATACACAATCCTTTATCTATGTCTGTTACAAGTGTAGTAAAAACTTGAATAATTTAAAAGATTGAGAGGATAGGCAAATTTCAGACCTATGAAATTTCCTGATACTCAAATGCAGAAAACCTAAATTTTTAACAATACCTCACTTTCTGGGAAAATGTTGTTCTCTAATAAAAACAAAAATTACAGCAATCGATAATAAAATAATTACTATAAAGGACGAAAAAGCAAAATTCAGTTTCCATAAAAATTATAAAAGATAAATAGATGTCAAAAAACTGATATAGCAAAGTGGGAAAAGCATGCAAGCGAAAAACATAAAAACAATTTTATACAATTACTATTTGTTTTTATTATTCGATACTGAAATTCCTGATATTTTGTATTGCTAAACTTAAGAGGGGGAAATGCACCACCATCAATAAAAAAATAAAGCATTTTTTCCTTTTTTGAAAAAAAAAAAAAAAAAAAAAAAAAAAAAAAAAAATCTGATTTTTGAAAAATAATAAAGATCAAGGGGAAAAAAATTACAAATAATAGCTACTCACAAAATTGAAACTGAAATAGCAAAGTTGCAAAAAGTGCATAAGAGAAACAGAAAAAAAAATACCCGCCTTGATTCCTAAAACAAAATTTAAAAGCTGAAAAACTTAGTTTCCTGTACGACAGCTTTATCAGGAAAGAGATAACGAAATTAAAATTGTTTTACTAGAAACACTCATGAAAGTTTCTGTGTTACCATGTTCAGATTTCTCAAGAGAAATCTTGGTTGAGTCAGAAATTCTTAGTCGTATTATTTGTCATAATTTTGATAATTCATTATTAATTATTTTTTTTTTAATACAGTTATTGGGCTTAATGCGACTGATTTGCTGGGTTTTTGCCTAACAATCACCAATTAATTAAAATACCAACCTATATAGGTTTTTTTTATTACTAAAAAAAACTAAATAAATTATATTTACCAACTAGTTGTCTTATCCTTGCCATTTCCTCCTTTTTTAACCTCTGACGAGCAGCTTTATTTTGTTTTTCAATCCATTTTCTTTCTTCCCGACTGTAAAAAATTCACAATCAAAATTCAAGTAAAGTTTTGATAATTAAAATCATTTGCCAAAAAAAGATTCATTAGCCTTGAATCATTTTTCTCTCTCTTTGTTATTAAGCTTATTAAATGCATTAAATATATTACACATAAAAAATTAACAACAAAAATTAGAAATGTCTTAAAAGGTATCTGAATTTTTATTCAAAACTTTTCATTAGGTTAATAATTTCGAGAATCTATTTATGTGGCTGTGCAAAGCTTTTAAGTGTCTGAGAATTCTCACAGTTCAAAAATATTGAATATTAACATTATGTTTTTATTTATGAATGGAATTTAATTACAATGAAATAAGTTTACTTCAAATTTAGCACTGGTAACTAGTAAATTTAGTGTACAAGATCCTACAATAGCAAGGAAAAAAAAGGGTTATTTCTTACAAAAAAAAAAAAGTACAAGAAAATAAGGAGTAATTAAAAAAATTAAGAAATAAAACTTTCGTTTGCAACAATTCTCAAAATTTTGCAGTTGTAACTGATATCAGAAGAAATTACAAACAAATCTCAAGAGGATTTTGAAATGCAGAACCTTTTTATGGCTAATTAATTCTATTTTACCTGTAGCAGTACAAAATTTAAAGTATAAAAAAAAGTGAGTTTATCTAAGTCCAAATTAAACCATGAAGTTCCAAAGAAATTTTTCTCTTCCAACTATCAAAATGCAAATTAATTATGACAGGACTCTTGTGTAAACCATCCTAAACTTGTTTGCACTTTGATATTTTGTTTGAAGAACAAATATTCAGATAGTAATTAATAAATCCTTTTTTTTTTTTCTCACTCAGCAATGATTAATACTACACTTATGATAGTAAAATTCAAATTTGATTAAGATATTCATAGATCATAAGACAATATGAAAATATTAGATAAACCATAACTCCTATATAAATTTTAAATATGAATAAACACTTTTTTTGCATTAGAGTAAAGATAAGTAAGGTGCATGCATAGGTTCTAAAAAACGTTTGAAACTAAGGTTCTCTACTTTTTATGAGCAAATAAAGTAAAAGAAAGCAGCACAACACTCTTTTGTTTTTATGTAAAATGTGATTAAATTTTAGATGATAACTACAGAAATTTAGGTTATTGTGGATCCCTATATTATGGATATATGTTATAAAACAAATGTATAAATGCATAGGGAAGATCATTCTGGAAAGTATATGCTTTTACTATGTAATAGTCAAAAATAGGGAAGTTCTCCAAATGTGGGAGCATAATTTTAAGTTCTGGCAACAGTAAAAATGTTTGTTTCAAATTAGGATTTTGAACAGTGACTTGAATAAACATAAATTATTGCAAAAATTTTTTATAACTAAACAAAATTATTTTTCTAGTCAAGAGTAAATTTTGGACATTAACTAATGTTAACTGAGACAAGGCAACACTAAAATTTTTTTTAAAAATTCTAGATGCTTAAAAATAAAAGTATAAAGTAAAAATAAGAGAAACAGGCAAGTAAATTAACAAAATAATTTATGAAAGGCACTAATAGATAAGTCATACTGCCTGGTGATTACAGAGTAGGGCACATTTTTATCCAATAATTTTTCAAGAATTTTCTTATGTTTTTATGAAATGTTTCGTTCACAAAATGCCATTCTCTCACTAAAGAACTTTAGGAGTATCTAAAATGTGCTACACATGCAATGTAGATAGTTTTTATCATAAATGTATTAAGATAGTCTAAAAATTCAGTGAAAAAAATCTGTTACAGTCTTATTTAAGTAGAAAATATGGCATAGTTCGTTCACCCGGAGTTGCACTCAGCTCCGTCTTTATCACGTGGTATCAGACGATACTATTTCGTTATTTTTGGGAAAAGGATGTGAAAAATCCCGAACAAGGTTGCTATTTGGCGACCATATGGCAAAAATATTTATTTCGTAATCTTTATGGGAATTTTTTTAAACATTAAATATTTCATAAATTCGATGATCTCTTTTTACTGAATAGTTTGCCCTTTTTGCTGCAATATATTTAATCAGCTAGAGTAACGAAAGGTATAATAGCAAATGATAAATTAAAGTAAGTGACTGAAAGAGATTTTAATTTGCATTTGGTGTGCATTAAGGGGTGTTTAAATTTCAAACATTGAGACATTTCTCCTCTTACTACTTTAAAAATAAAATTCAAGTACTTTTTAAGACTAATTATAAAAATTTCTAAGACTTAAATTCTAGTGAAAGATAGACTAAAATTTAACATTTTAAATTTAACATTTTAAACTAAAATTTTTTGAAGATAATAATACTAAAAAATAAGACAAAAGGTCTCTCTTTATTTCGAAAAGTAACCTAAGTATAAAAAAAAAAGCAAGGGTGATTGACATCAAGTCAAGAATAAAATTTTTGATGCATGAAAACGTCTGATTTGAATTGAATTTTACATAAGGCCTATTTTAAGTTAGGTGTACAACCTCTGAATAAGCAAAGATTCGAACAAGTCATGAAGAAAAGAGGAAAATTTCAAACGATCTATACAAAAATAAAAACAAAGTATATTTATTTATAATAACAAATCTACTGTTAAAGTAAAGAAAATAGAAAACAAACCAATTAAAATTATTAAAGGATTTTTATTTGTAAAAAACTTATGAGTCTTACATGATATGTAAAGAACAGTTTTAGCATTAACAGATATACTAAATAATTTTTAAGTGTCTGTGGTAAAATATGATTAAAAAAAGAAAAAAATTAAGTCCCTGACAATTAAACTTGAATAAAACAAAATGTTAATGTTGCAATGATATTAATATACAAATGTAACAAATTTTAAAAACACATATCATGAAGAAAGAAAATCCAAGATCATTTATAAGAAGTAGACCAGATCAGATCAGTGAATGAATTAATACAGAAAAGCATATCATAACTCGGAAAAAGTATGCTCAGTTAATAAAACACAGTTAAACATAGAAATGCGGGAAATAGGGTGTTTTTTGATATTTTTCAAGGTCATTTTGAATATTTTCAAGAACTTAGTATTATTTTCAAGTACATCTAGGGGCTCTTGAAAATCAAAATGAAATTAAAGTACTTTTCAAGGCCGCATGAACCCTGTGTCACTTCCACGCTGAAATGAACTCTTTGTCCGAGGAGCCAAGTGCCGACTCCTGATGAACGAACTTTATGTACAAAGAGAAATGATTACTTGGACTTATCAATGGACTTCAAAATTAGCCACTGTTAATGTTATTTTTTTTTACATAATTTGAAAAGTGCCCAGTGCTGACACTGTGTATGAAATAAGCATTAATATTAAATAAAAATCAATATTTCAGTCAAGCATTATTATTATTTACTTTTCTCCTTTTTCTTTCTCCTCTTCATCCAAGTAAGAATATTCTCTCCAGGACTCAAAGTCATACCTTCAGATATACATGAAACAGAAAATATAAATCTATGAAATATAGGACAGTATTCTCAAGAACAATATTTCTGATAGCATACATGACAACAATGGGGAAATAAAATAACGGAGATTTTACTAGCAACGATTTCTAGGCTAAAAGTAAAGTTTTGAAACATCATGCATAATCATGTAACTCAAAAATAGAAATTCGAAATATAAGCACTTACATTTAGCCAAACAAAAAATATATGTATAAAAATCTTAATTCTAAGAAGACTTTTTTTAAACCATTATTTATAATTACTTAAACTATAAACACTCAACATACTCCAGTACTGGAAATAGCACCATCTGTTGAATAAGAGAAGGATTTTTTGCCATCAATGGATATTTTATTGCCAATTTTTTAAAAATTTCTTCAACAAATACAAAGAAATTTGAGATTATACGGGTAAATAGGAGATAGTGGTAAAATACAGGATTCTTTGCTAAAAAACAGGAGACTTGGCAGGTATGTGATAGGAAAAGAGTAAAGAAAAATATATAGCAGCATTATGTTCTTCCAAATTCTTTTCTTGAATAGGTAACGTTCAAATAATATTTTTTAGTGTTTTCAGAAAAGATTAAGGCACATATTACTTTTAACCCTTTCGCGCCTAACGGGACACATACGTCCCAAGCAAATTTCAAAAAAATCTTTTGGAACAGAAACGCTTTTCTGTCTACTGGGAGACTTTCCCACCAGTCCTGCCAATATTTTTGAAGGTACTTTCATTCACAGAACACTGCTGTACATAATGCTGCCCTACTCATAGTTTATACTACCAAAATTGTTCTATTGGTTAAAAAAAAATAAAAAAAAACTCGTCGCAAAAGGGTTCAAATAACTTTATTTTGAAAGAAAAAAATCAACTAAATTGTAACAGCGCATATTTTTTCAATCAGGTCTTTGAGTTCAGATAACATTTTTTAGCAAAAGGATAGAGTTGCATATTACTGTCATACCTTGGGACATAGACATCTTTTCAAAAACCAAGCTGCCAGTATTATTCTTTCTTATTATGATACTTAGCCAATTGATATAACATCACAGCAAAATATCCGAAGCATGATTTGGTGAGAAAAGAAGACTTCATAACTTAAAATTAATTTCTGCTTTAATTTTCTCAACATAAATTTAAAAAAAAAAATTAATTAAGTTTATTTGGTTATGCAGAGTGGGGCAATGAACTAGAAGATTTGAAAACAGTGGTTTGGTTAGAACAAGGAGAACTTTGCCTAAGTTTTTAAATTTTTTCTCTCTTGTCCAATTCACGGCTACAACTTGTTATTTTTCTGCGCGATTTAAATTGACCACATTTTGATTTCATAAGGTGATTTTATTTTGATATAGAAAAACACCTAGAGACAAGTCCCAAGGAATAACATAATTTGTCCAAATATAAAACTCTTACCGAAAGCATAAAGAAAGTTCCAAGATGTTGAAGTTATAAAAAGAAGTTGCATAATAGTTTAATTTCTACTTAAAAGACTGACAAGTCTTTATATAGGAATCCTTAGAAAAAACATGTAACAGCAAAAAAAAAAAAAAAAAAAAAAATATTTTGTATTTAAATGCTGTCTTTAGATTATAAATCTTAATATAATCATTCAAGTTAAAAATTAAGATGCAAAAAGTAGATTAAAGTACGACTGTCCCCCCTGTACAGGATGTATAACTACTACTACACTGAAGAACTTCTAGGTAAGGCACATAATGAATCAGAATTGTCTAAGAACCCACGACAAGAAATGTTATTGTATGTTGTTAGGAGTGCTTCCCTATTATGAACTAGTTCTAGCTTCCCTATTAGAATACGTACATATCTTTGAACAGGCATATTCATTTATCTAAATTATCTTAACTTTATGCTTTCTAATAATTATTGTCGAAACATAGGATTTAAATTGGCTCAGTATTAGGTTTTAAATCCTAATTTAAAGATTTGGCAAGCTTGTAAAATTAGGCACTATATCTTTAAATTAAGATCTAATACCAAATTAATTGGAATGCCATTTTCAATAATAATTCTTAAAAAACATAAAACTAACATAATTTTGATAAATAAAAATACTCCTTGCAGACGCACGTAAAAACAGCACAGTTATAGGAAAGCTCTTAACCAGCGGTGTGTAAGGACTCCAGTCCCTATGCAATTTTTAATTATATGTCCCTTAGAAGTTTGTTGGTGTGGTAGGGATTCACTCTGTAGAAAGGATCTCTAAGATATAAATAAGAAAGTAATATAAAAGTTTCTTAAAGTTTTTAAAAGTAAATACACACCAAAAGCTGTAAAATGTATCAACTTCTTCAAATGTGGATCTTTTATTTCCAATTGCTGGAACAGGTTGTTTTATTGACCACCTGCAAAGATTTATTATAAAATATTAAAAGTTATATAATAACAAATACATAAGATTGAGTAATAAAAAGTTGTGTGTCTAGTCATAAGAAAACTTTTTAAACTAAGAAGTCTACAGACTAAGTAAATTAAAATTGTGTATCATTATAATCTAAATTTTTTTCACTATTTTTTTTATAATGTTCATTTGTTTAAGATACAAGTAAAATAACAATAACACAAGCCTGCGAAATTGAACTTTTCGAAAAATACAAGAAAAGTTATTGTTGATTTATATGTTATTTGATGTGCTGATTTCGAAAATGACCATCATTTTTCCCAATCACATCAGGATTTTTTATAAAATCGATATTAATGTTTTTACTAAAATCCTATTTGGAAAGGAATTCTCTCAAACAATTTTGCATGTACTATCCGGTAACTGTTATCTTCATTCATTTTGATTTATGTAAAATTTAATCTTGTGAAAGAAAATTGATTTTTGTGCTATCAACTAATTTTTTATACGTTAAAATGAATAAAAAATACTGTTACCAGACCACACAAGTCACCTCTGGTCGAGAGAAAAACAAAGTTCTCAAAGTCAAAGTTGAAAAAAGAGAAAAACAAAGAAAATCACCAACATAACATTTTAATTTGTTTTTATTGAGATAACTTACGTAAAATTAACGATTAAACAAGAATAACAAACATTGTGTATGTGTATATGAAAGTTTGAAACAAAAAACAAAACAAAAAAAAAAAAAAAAAAAAAAAAAACAAGCAAAAAACAAAAGAGAAAAGTTTCTATTTAAGTACATGCTCGTTTTCCTCTGAAACTTATTCTTGATGATCCTTTATGCTGAATCTGAGGTCTATCCCGAGCTATCATCCAACAGTAGTCAGCGAACATGTTCTTGTCCCATCTTCCCTTATATTTACACTCCATATCTCTGATATCTTGATGGAACCTTTCCCCTTGTTCTTCGCTGACTGCTCCTAAATTTTCAGGGAAAAAGTCCACATGTGAGTAAATTTGTTGATGTATTTAAATTTGTCCAGCATTTTCATTAGAATTTCCTTATAATCAGGATCCTTGTAATAACCCAGAAATTTACTGACGACATCTTTGAAAGCAACCCAAGCTCCTTTTTCCGTTTCTGTTATGTAATGTTCATGAGTTTGTGGATATTTGGACCAACAAATATTCCTTCTTTCACCTTAGCCAGGGATAAACCTGGAAACTTTTTGCTCAAGTCTTTGAAACAATTGCCATCTTTTGGAACAGCATTGACAAACTGCTTCATTACACACCTAATTTCATATGTAGCGGAGGTAACAATACTTTTTTCGGATCAACTAAGCTGTGTCAAATAACGTTCTTTGTTCATGGGTCAAGATTTTGTCCTTTCAGCCATTCTTTTTTGGTCGATATATTTTATTTTGTTCAGGACGAGAGCCAGGTTTTCGTAGCATTCTTTTAAATATACTGAGAGTCCAACTGGTACTAATGCATACTGGCTTCTATGATGAAGAAGAACAGCTTTGAAGCCTCTTTTAGATGAATCTATAAACAGCCTCCACTTATCTTTATTGTAGATGACATTAAATTTGCTCATCAATCCAGGAACAATAGACCAAGTTCTCCTCTTCATCAAAATACTTAATAAATCCCTTTGCACGATTCCTGTACAAATAAAAAGATGTTGACCTGAGAGAAGGGCTGAGGTAAACCGGCTAGAGATTGTTTATATTCGATATTGGAGTCTTGAACTTCTGGATGTTCAGACTCTGAAGAGATGATTGGTAATTCAGTTGGAGGCACAGGCACATCAGGTGCATGAGGAATGAGGCGTATGGCGGATGGAATGTTATCAGGATAAGATATTAGTCTATGATTTTTCCGGTTATACCCACGAACATGGCAGGAACAAAGATAACAATCATCAAAGTGCTTTTGGGGCTCCCTCCACGTCATAGGAATTCCAAATCGTAGAGCAGTCTTCTTTCCTTGATGCCATAAGCGTAGATCATTGAGACACTGCACACAAACTTTACGAGGGGCCCAAGATTTGTCCTGATCTCCAAGTTTCATGCCAAAATATGCGAGTTAAAGTTTTTTTACATATTCTGTAATGTTCCTCATACGATTTTTAACAGTACTATATTCCCCGAATGCATAACAAAAGTCATTAGGAAATTTTCACAATGTCTGGAACTCAAAGCCATGTTTCGCGAAACGCACAGCAAAAAAGGAGATTTTAAAATGACTCCCTATTACGCTTGCTAGTGTTTCTGAGAGGTCAGCAAACCTAGATAAGGATTTTCGCGACGCTATTGGTAGAGAGAGATTGTGACAGAGAAAGGGACGGTGATAGGAAGTAGTGTTAGAGGGGTACTTTTGTAGATTTAACCAAAGTAGAATGCTGTCAATCAAGAAGGGAAGAAATTCAAAAACGAAAAATTTTTTATGGTAAATGTTCATAAAAATTCCAGTAAAATTGAATTTTTCTAAAAAACGTGACGTGATGGACATTTTTCATAATTATTTTCCATTTCAGCATCAAAAAATACATTAAGGTTAGCTATCAGATCCCTTGTATTTTTTTCATCGCAGGCCTGTGTAATTAGTTAAGAAATGTGGCTTTACTTAACTTCTGACCCTTTCATAAAGGTTTACAGAGAATTAAATGTGTGATTTAATAGTTAATTTAATTGTATAATTTATTTGAAAAAAAAAAAAATTAATTAGTGTAGTAGTATTCACTCAAAAAAAAAAAAAAAAAAAAAAAAAAAAAAAAAAATTTGCATCTAATAAAATCAAATATTTGTTTCCCAGCTTTTCTTTTTTCAAATGTATTTCATTCATTTTGTACAAGCTGCCAATTAACTATTGGCTGGTCAGCCACTAACTCATTGCTCGGAAGTTTTAACATGGAATAAGAAACATTCTAATTTTTTCAGAACAAGACTTCAGGCGAAATGACTTCAATTGTGAATATTTTAAGATTCATTATTCAGGGTGGCCAATCAAATCAAGCTTCAAATTTTCCTGATTTTTCCAGGTTTTCCATGTAAAAATTTTGAAATTTCCAGTTCATTATAAAATATTTTAATTAAAATGTTACTTTTTTAATATATCATCTCGAAAAAATAATTGGAATTTATTTTGACAACTTAACAAGATTTTCTTTTTTATTTATAAAATTTTTTGGTTTTGGTACAACATTAATGCTTAAAAAATTAAGATGAATGTGGAAAAAATAATATGTTTAGCTTGTAGAATATATTGCTTTTGTTGAATAAAAAATGTTTTAATGAGTTAATTTAAGTAATTTTTGCCCAAAGTGTACAAAATGACAAATACAGAGTGACACAAAAAACATTGGATAAGTACTATTTAATACATTTACATTAAGCAAAAGAAAATTCTAGGTGACTATAGTCAATAAATTTTTATATTTATTTATTTTAATACAAAACCGTTCGAGATTGCATTTTATCCAAACAGTGCTCTTAGTAAAATTCATTGATCATATTTTTTTCAAACTAAGATTTAAAATCCAATATTTAAATAATGTTGTTTGTTTTAATTTAGCATTATTATTTTAGAGATATTCAGTTTTCAAAAATGAATGTCGCAAATGCAAAATTGTCACATTTCTTGCTGCATATTCTAAAGAAAAAAAAAAAAAAAAAAAAAAAAAAAAAAAAACTAAATAAAATTTTTCAATTTTTTTCTTATTCAAAATTAAAATACTTAAAGAATTCCAATCGAATCACATTCTTTCTTAGTTTAGATTAGTTTGTTTCTGTTTTTCCAATCTGATAAATCCATGGTGTTGCACAAACATAAATCAAGGTTTAGTTTGTAATCATAAAATGTTTAAATAAAATATTTAGTACATCATAATCTATCAAAAAAACATTTCCCCCCCATAAAAACTGATCATAATAAGTTCAAATTAAATGGATTAAATTGTTGGTGTCAGACAAAAATAGCACGAAAGCAAAAAATGATTACTCGTTTACAAACATCTTAATTCTGTGAATTTGTTTGAACTTTAAATAAACAATAATTCTATGCAGTCCTTAACTTGTACAATATGACATATAATTAATTTACTTTGATGTCAGACGTAAAATTTTTGGTGCCGGACGAAGTTGGATAGAAATCTAAGTTAATAATAACCATTACAACTAAAATTACCTTAAAATTATATTATATCTTAATATAGACATCATTTTTTGATAAATAGCTCCTTTAATTAAAATTGTCCTCTATTTCCTGTTGGAATAGATGGATCAATGTGTTTTATAACATTTTCCATCATGTAAAAGTTAGTTGAAAAATCACTTATTTTAATTGTGGTAAGTATATTAACAACAGTGTAAATAGAACTCTTATTTAGGCAATCGATAATTTTTTTCTTCGATTAGGTACAATCGATTTAGGTACATTAAAAGGGAAAAAAGGTTTTTTTTCGAACAGAAAAAATACTAATAATCGTAAGAGTCGGTAATTAAATAATCGTATTGTACAGTTCTTTCAATCTATTTTATTTGAAGTTTCAAAGCAGACAATATAAATCGATATACCTTTTACTTGTAGTTAGCCAGCAAGCAACAAGAAAGAACATATGTCCTGGTTGAAGGATTAGATATGCGCCAAATTTTTGAAAAATTTATAATTGATTCCAGAATAAATTTCTTCTTTTTAATACGATTATCTCTTTATTATATATATACGATTATCTCTTTATTATATATAATCTTTGTTTAGTATATCCATTCAATAAATTATAATTAGCTGAATGCCCTGCAGATTGATTTGCCAATTACAGACCCAATAACTACTAAAAATTGCATAAGGCATGTATTATTGTTTGCTAATGCGTGTAGGTTTATTATTTAATAAATTATTCTTTTGCGAATTGGAAAAGCAAACACTTATCCGTCAATCAAAAACAATAAATATTTAAGTGTAATAGATGTAATTGTTATAAAAACTACACACTTTAGTAACGTATACAGTTCAATTTTAAACCAAATCAAATTCATGTTCTTACAATAATGAGTTCAGTGCAAATTCTTATTCAATGTAAAATCTAACTAATGAATTTAGTTATAAAGTCAATGTTAAACTTATAACAGTCCCAAAGAGTAAAAATGTGACTTGTTTCAACACATTGGTGCAAGATAACATGTTTTGTTACAGTTTACTTTATTATTATTATTTTTTTAATTTCCTATTATTAGTGTAATTAAAAAAAAAAAAAAAAAAAAAAAAACTGAATTTGTTAGATATTTACTGACCACAGATAAAAATTTCAAATGATGTAACCCTTCATTTTACAGCTTTGCCCATAAATTAAAAGAATACTGACATAAAGTTAAGTCATTATTTCTAAATCTCCAGTCATTATTTCTAACATCTTAAGTCATTATTTCTAACCTTGAAAATGATACCTTGTTTAAAAAATATTAAGTTTAAAATTTTTGTCACCTGGTTGATCTTACCATGGAATTGCCCAACCAAAAACATGTACAGTACAAAAAAATAATTTAAGTTATATTTTCCTTCTTATTAATAAACACATTTGAATAAAATTCTATTATATTTTGTGTTTATATATCATTTAACATGTTTCCCATACATTTCTTAGTTTTTGCCAACTTTTTAGGATAAAAGAAGAAACAGTTTCTGAAATATCATCGCTAGAATGCAAGTGTTATATTTGTTTTATGGGAGACATATAACAGTATCTAAAAACGTGTCTCTCATTAATTTGAATTGCGTTGTGAATTTGAATAACTAGTTAACGGAGAAAAATAATTAATATTCCTTGATAATTACTCATCACTATCGAACTGTTTCATTAATTTAATTATGAAATTAATTCAGAAAAAATAGAATTAACAATTTACTATTCTAGTTCAAGTCTAAATCAACACGTGTGAATCGACACGTGCTTCACTAATACTTAAATCTAATTACATCAAGGCTTAGATTTCTTAATAAAATTATTTATCTTGATTTAATAATTTAAAATTTTTATGCAATTAAAGTAATTCAAGCATTTTTCCTCCAAATAAATTATTTAAGCAAATCTAAAATCAGGTTCGAGCCTGTCAGGAAAATATTCAAATATATAACTAAAAGCTACTAAAATCACCAATAACTGCCTAAAGTGAATCAATTAATAACTGCTAAATAATAAGAGTTAAGTTTATATAAAATTACAATATTTATTGAAAAACATATTAATCATGTTCAGCTCAAACAATTAAGTATAACATTCCTCATGTGGTTTAACATTCTAATTTAAACATGACAATGAAAATCATTACTAATCATTTTAATACAATAAAAAAAACATTCTCTGGAGCAGGGGATAATAAAAAAAAAATATTAAGTTTTCATTTCATATTAAGTTAAATTAGCGCGAGCACGTGGCACAGCTACCACGAAGTTAAGTTTAATTATTAGAATTACTTATTTGATAGGATCCTACGGATTTAATAAATAAAAAAAATAAATTAGTTTATTTAAATTTAGCGTTAAACGAAGCAATATGAAAAGGAATAGGAAAACTTATCGTGATGTCCATCAGGAGATAGGGACGCGTCCGTCCCGCTGCGTTAACTTGATTCGGACCCTGCAGGCGCCAGTTACGACCATCACCTCGGAAAGCCAAGAGAGAAAAGAAAAAAAAAACTCTCCCTTCGTAGATCGCGCGCCATACCGTCCACGCTGAACAGGTTCGATGACGACATTACTTCGTCACAGCTATAGCTACTATCTATTGGTGGCTCGCTCGTACGTCAGAGCGGGAAAAAGAGAACTTGAAAACAGGGAATAAATAATTAATGAAAGGGATTTAGGGAAAACAAACATTACCTGCTCCAGGTTGAAATAATACCTTAACCTGCTTCCAGAGATTTAATACCCTAATATAATACATAGTTTTTCTTCATTTCCAAAATACTTGATTATACATTCACATACTTTATGATGTCTGGCTTTTAAAGCAAAGCCCAGCGATATAACATACCAACCGGGTAAGGGAAAAAATATATATATTATGTACACAGACATACATATATATATTTTTAAGCAAAAGAAAACTTTTTCAAAAAATTTTTTTTTTCAAATTTTCAGACTGACGTCACATATTATAATTTGAATCTGCCTTATTACCAAACATCATAGATAAAATATCATAACAAATACAGTAAATATGACATAACCTTAGAGAGGGGAGTTCGGGGATCTGAGGGGAGGAATTGCACTCAAGAGGACAAATTCTGGAAATTGTCTTAGCTAACGAAACTTTGTCATTGAGGATGAGTTTTTTATTAAGTGTTCACAAAAGATCCTCTTCTGTTTAGCATTTCACCTGCTTGGAATATATCTGTCATCTTTCGAGGATTCACTGAGGGTTCCTGGATTTCATGGTTTTTCTGGAAGGGAAAAAAATCCGGGATTCAGAGTCAAATACGTCTGCCAATCTTCCATCATGCTTTTGGTTTTTGAGTACTAGTTCGGTGTGTGTTGAGGGTTCCAGGCGCCATGGAAGCCTTTTTCCATCATCATTGCTTTGGTAATCAACTATTTATTCCTCGAGTGGCCAATCCGGGGATTTCAACATTTCATCACGTTTAGCACTGAAGGGGAAGTTGTTTTGTAAGGTAAATTCTCTCCCTTGCCTCACAGTTGATCAGGCTACGAGAGCAGTAGGTAGGAATTCACTTTTGTTTCAGGTTTCTGTCTGGTCTTACTTCTTTTGCAGTTGGACCACAAAATAGTTAACTAGATTATCTGAGGTAAAGTTTGTGTTATGAAGAATTTCTTAAGGTGACTCATCATGTTTGACAGTTCTATCAAGAGTTCTTTCTATTTGGAGCTTTCAACAAGATTTCTCAAGAATTTCTGTTGTGAAGGGAACGGTTAGGGAAAAATGGAAGAACTTATCCTCAAAAGATACAATTCCAAGCTCAGAAAAACCCAAACACCCAAATTAACATTTTTAACACACATACATAAAAAAAATTCGTACAAAAATTTATGTTACTTATTTTTTTTTTTGAAATCTTATTTGTTTTGTTTTGACCTTAAGTTATAACCATGCGTGTTGTCTTTTTTAGAGTCCAACACTTTTACAGCAGTCTCAAAGTTGTTTGAAACATCATCAGTGTTTCTTTCTTCAACTAATAAGTTAGGGAATTCTATTCGCTCTGGTACCTTTACTATGCGGTCAACATGTACCAATTGTGTCTTACTGATATCCCTTACTTCTTTGATTTCAGAGTTTACTGGGGATGTCCTACTTTTAACCCTAAAAGGACCTTTATTTGGTTTCGCGAACTTTCGTGTTAAGCCTGGCGAAAGCTGGGGAGTGTAAAGATACACAATATCATTAACCTCTATATCTTTTATTTTGCTAACTTTTTCTCGTTGCTTTTCCTGTTTTAATGCTGACGTTTTTAAATTTTCCTCGACATTTTGGAACGACTTTTTTAATCTCAAGGACAAATCGTATACATACTCTCGATGATCAGCATATGAAAATGTTTTTTCACTTGTTAGAACGTCTTTTGGGAGCTTAATTTCACGTCCATATAGCAAAGCAGCGGGGGAATAACCAGTGGAAGAATGGATTGCGCTTCGATGTGCCATAAGTGCAAAAGGTAAGTGCCTATCCCAATCGTTATGAGTCTCATTAACCAAATGACTCAAAGAATTAATAAGCGTTCCGTTCAAGCGTTCGACCACTCCGTCTGTTTGCGGATGGTAGCTGCTCGTCGAATGTTTTTTTAATACCTAGGTATTGATATACTTTCATTATTGCCTGGGAGAGGAAGCTGGTTCCACGATCAGATATTATTTTTGATGGAATACCGTGACGTGAAATGAACTCTTCAAGAACACGTGCTACTTCATCAGTTTTTATGTTAGGGGTTGCAAATGCTTCGGGATAACGTGTAAAATAATCACTAATTACTAAAATAAATTTATTTCCGGAATACGTTACGGGGAGTGGACCCAGAGCGTCAATTGCTATGCATTCCATAGGCTGGCTGGTAACCGGAATTCTCTGGAGGGGGGCAAGTTTATTTGGTTTATGGGCCTTTTTTCCAACGCAAGATTTGCAGGTTTTTATGTAATTCATAATATGTTTATACATCTGAGGCCAATAAAATGATGATTTAACTCGTTTTAAGGTTTTCGTGAAGCCTTGGTGAGCAACAGCTGGGGAGTCATGACACAGATTTAATATTTCGGGTATTAATGTTAAGGGGATTACTAATTTATCGGGATTGCCTTGACTATTATTACTTTTTAGAGTACAGAATAAGTGTTCATTTTTAATAAAATAGATCACGGGTAAATCACATAGATCACTACTGTTCGTTTCGATTAGTTTGAATATTCTGCTACAATGGGGGTCTTCTCTTTGATGAATTTTTAGTCTTTCTAGGAATTCTGGGGAGAAACTAGTACTAACAATATTATTTGTACTTTCTACATACCTAGATAGATAATCTGCTGTTAGATTGGATTTCCCGGGTTTATGCACTATTTTATAATCGAATTGTTGAAGTGTCATTACCCAACGCGCAATACGAGAAGTGGGATCTTTTACATTTAGTGCGTATGACAAGCTAGCTTGATCGCAATAAACTGTGAAGTGTTTGCCATATAAATATTGTTTAAAGTGAGTAACACCATACACTACGCCTAACATTTCCTTCTCAACCGTTGAGTAATTAATTTCAGGACTTTTAAGCTTTCTACTGGCATACGCTATAGGATGGTAAAATTGGTTTTCATCTTCCTGACAAAGAACAGCGCCTAACGCATATTTAGATGCGTCAGTAAATATCGTAAATGGTTTCTCGAAATTTGGCAAACTTAAACAAGGCTGTTGTATTAATACAGCCTTTAACTTATCAAACGCGGACTGCGTTTCCGGTGTCCATTGAGATTTACAATTCTTTTTAGTCAGTTTAGTTAACGGTAATGCAATTTTTGCATAGTTTTCTATAAATCTGCGGTAAAAACCGGTAACTCCAATAAAGGACCTAACATGATCAGAGTTTTCGGGAACTTTAAAATTTTCTACTGCACTAATATTATCTTTATCTGGGAAGACTTTACCGTCGGTTATTAGGAAACCTAAATACTTTATCTTTGTTTTTAGAAATGAGCATTTTGATGGTTTTAATTTCAATTTGTGTTGGCGAAGACGTTCGAAAACCAGCTGTAATTTTTTGTAATGCTCTTCTTCGGTTTTCGAAGCTATTATAATATCGTCTAAATATACAGCTATTTGCAAGGGTTTTAACCCTGATAGAACCAATGACATTAATCGTTGGAAGCTATTTGGGGAATTTTTTAGACCAAAGGGTACTCTGTTCCATTCGTATAGACCGTGCTCGGTGGCAAAAGCGGTCTTATATCTGTCGCTAGGATGAATTTTCATTTGAAAAAATCCACTACATAAATCCAGTGAGCTAAATAACGTTGCGTCAGCTAGATTATCTACCAAATCAGTAATGCAGGGTATGGGAAATGAGTCTGGTAAAGTTTTTAAATTTAATTTCCTGAAGTCTGTGCATAAACGATATGATTGATCCTTTTTTTTCACTAAAACCACAGGGGCTGCATATGGCGAATCACTTGGGCTAATTATGCCAATATCAAGCAGTTCATTAATTTGCTTATCAAGTTCTTCTTTTAGATGGTGTGGGACTTTATAGTGACGTTGTCTGACTGGAATGTCATCTGACAAATCAACTTTGTGTAACAGCGTTTCACATCCCTCAGATAAATCTGTGACCGAGTGAGCAAAAACATCCTTATAATCCCTTAAAAATTCTAATATCCTATCCCTTTGTTCAGCATCTAAATGATCAAGCGAAAAATTTCCACCCCAACATTCAAAATCCTCTCCAAGTTGAGCTGTGTCAATACTATTACATTTATCTTTATTTGGTACAAATAAACATTCCATTTTAGCGAGGGACGCGTTTTTATTAATATGGATAGGGGTTTCACCTACATTCATGACATTTATAAATAGTTTATCAGAAGCCAAAGAAACCGTTCTTGCAATTAAAAGATTGTCTATATTTTTGTTGGGCAAAAGAAGTATTTGTTCAGTATGTTTACTGAATTTATGTTTGTTACGAACTGGAATTACCAACTGTGAGAAAGGGGGTACTACAGTCTTTTGGGTCGTAAATAAGGAAATACCTTTTTCGGACTCACAAGTATTACAATCTAAAGTGAATTTATTTTTACTTAACCAAGGGTAACCTAATATTATGTCATACTCTCGAGATAACCTGGGCAAAACAAAAAATTCTGCAGAAAATTTTACGCTATCAATTTTTAGATCTAAGTTTATTGACTTGTTGATGTTAACAAGACCTCCATTAAAATTTTGTACTTCTATCCTACAATTTTTCTGTTTGTCAATCCAATTAAGTTCTTCTAACATATTCTCTGAAATTAAATTAATTGTAGATCCGGTATCCACGAGAGCAAAATAATTTAAATTTTTAATGTCTACCTTAACAATTGGTAAATTCTTAGAAATATTAGCGTTAGGAAAAAATTCTGAACTTTCCACAGAAAGTGTACTTTTGTTTGCATTTTCATTATTTAAATTTGGTTCCTGATTTAACACCACGTGGGGGGTATCCACAGAGATAAGTGGTGCAGTTACCTCACCCCTAATTAGTTTAAATCTTTGTTTTTCTTAAAACAATTCTCTACTGAATGACCTATACGTTTGCAGTAATTACAATATGGAACTGGGCAATTCTTTGCTAAATGTCCCAATTTTTTACAGTTAAAACATTTCTTTTCAGACTGATTCTGATAACGATTTCTAGCGCTATGTGTTTGACGCGGCTTCTCTCTATATTCCCGATTGTTTGGTTCGGTATCGAGTTTTGTTTGCATTTTAGAAATTGTTAGTGTAAGCTGTTCGATTTTTGTATTTAGATCATCTATTTTGGCTGCTGTATTATCTTCCAATTTAGCTTGAATTGCTGCCGCTAATTGTATTGGCTCAATTAACTTAAAATTTTCCTCAAACGTAAGAGTATGTTTTTTAAATTCATTATAACTATCTAGTGCAGTCGATGCAATTCCTCTTAACAATTCAACCCTTAAACCTTGCTTAGCAGCGGATAACAAAAGTTGTTCTCTATAACTTTCAAACTCTTCACCGCCATTACCTGGAATACAGTTATATGATATCCCTTCTAAACGGCTGAAAAACTGGCGTGCATTTTCACAAGGCAGCTGATATGCCTGTGTTAATTTGGTTATATACGAAGCCATATTCGATTTAGTTTCAAATCTTTCCCTTAACGACTTAACTAACAATTTAAAATCCTTAGTGTACCTTAACTCTCGCTGAGTGGATACGAATTCCTGAGCTTCGTCGATAAGGCGTAACGAAAGAGCCAAAATTTTGTCATTATCATCCCATTTACAATAGTCAGCAATCGAATTAAATTTATCTATAAAAGCAGAGAAATTAGAATTTCCGTCAAACGATGGGATCACGGGTAAGAACTCAGAAACTGTGTGACTTTTGACTACTGGAATAATGTCTATTGTTTTTACTCCCGTAGAGTTTGTAGAAAGACCTTCTAACTGGTTATCAGTCATGTCTAGTTAAAGAACGGAAAAACCAACACTCAAAAAAAAATATATAAACTAAAATTTTTGTCTTAGTGAAAGTTTACCTAAAAATAATTGCTATTTCGAAAGCATTAATCTAATTAGCTTTGTAACCACTAATATCAATCTCATCAGGGGAATATATCACACATTCACATAAATATACCTTAATACCAGTAATACTAATAACAAAATAACACACAAATGAAAATAACATGCATCAAATTCAAAATCATTTGCTGAACATGACGTTAAAAGAATGTTTTTTTTTCCTTCTAAATATTACTATTTACTGAAATAAAATTTTTCCTAACAGGTGTCACGGCACCATTTGTTATATTTGTTTTATGGGAGACATATAACAGTATCTAAAAACGTGTCTCTCATTAATTTGAATTGCGTTGTGAATTTGAATAACTAGTTAACGGAGAAAAATAATTAATATTCCTTGATAATTACTCATCACTATCGAACTGTTTCATTAATTTAATTATGAAATTAATTCAGAAAAAATAGAATTAACAATTTACTATTCTAGTTCAAGTCTAAATCAACACGTGCTTCACTAATACTTAAATCTAATTACATCAAGGCTTAGATTTCTTAATAAAATTATTTATCTTGATTTAATAATTTAAAATTTTTATGCAATTAAAGTAATTCAAGCATTTTTCCTCCAAATAAATTATTTAAGCAAATCTAAAATCAGGTTCGAGCCTGTCAGGAAAATATTCAAATATATAACTAAAAGCTACTAAAATCACCAATAACTGCCTAAAGTGAATCAATTAATAACTGCTAAATAATAAGAGTTAAGTTTATATAAAATTACAATATTTATTGAAAAACATATTAATCATGTTCAGCTCAAACAATTAAGTATAACATTCCTCATGTGGTTTAACATTCTAATTTAAACATGACAATGAAAATCATTACTAATCATTTTAATACAATAAAAAAAAGATTCTCTGGAGCAGGGGATAATAAAAAAAAAATATTAAGTTTTCATTTCATATTAAGTTAAATTAGCGCGAGCACGTGGCACAGCTACCACGAAGTTAAGTTTAATTATTAGAATTACTTATTTGATAGGATCCTACGGATTTAATAAATAAAAAAAATAAATTAGTTTATTTAAATTTAGCGTTAAACGAAGCAATATGAAAAGGAATAGGAAAACTTATCGTGATGTCCATCAGGAGATAGGGACGCGTCCGTCCCGCCGCGGTAACTTGATTCGGACCCTGCAGGCGCCAGTTACGACCATCACCTCGGAAAGCCAAGAGAGAAAAGAAGAAAAAAACTCTCCCTTCGTAGATCGCGCGCCATACCGTCCACGCTGAACAGGTTCGATGACGACATTACTTCGTCACAGCTATAGCTACTATCTATTGGTGGCTCGCTCGTACGTCAGAGCGGGAAAAAGAGAACTTGAAAACAGGGAATAAATAATTAATGAAAGGGATTTAGGGAAAACAAACATTACCTGCTCCAGGTTGAAATAATACCTTAACCTGCTTCCAGAGATTTAATACCCTAATATAATACATAGTTTTTCTTCATTTCCAAAATACTCGATTATACATTCACATACTTTATGATGTCTGGCTTTTAAAGCAAAGCCCAGCGATATAACACAAGCAACGTTTACAAACTTTCTACATAGTGATTACTACAAAATTCAAATATTTACCAAAATAAATAAATAAATAAAAAAAAATAAAATAAAAAATTAAATGTTAACATACAATTAGTTTGTAAAAGAACCATTCTTGATAAAAAATAAGCATCCATGGAATAATTGTAACAATTTGTCGATAAACATTGCTGTTAGCGATTTTAAGAAACTGATGGCTTTGCTGAGAAAAAATAATTCACTGATTTCATTGGATGGTAGTACAAAAGCTTTTAGAAAGAGTGCAATAAAAATCTATTATTAAATTGTAACCAACTAATTTTTGGAGAATTTTATAAAGTGAAAAATATTAAAACAATTTTTAATAATTTTGTCAAAAGAAAGCATCAGAACATATTTTAATGATAAATAGATTCAGCCCACAGAATAGAATAAAAATAAATAAATAAATAAAAAAAAAATCATGCTTTTATATACAGTCGAACCTCGCTAACTCGAACCTCGATTTCACGAATTTTTCGATATCTCGAAGAAAAAAAAATTCCCTTCTAATTTCCTACACACTCAATGTTAAGAAAAACTTGATTTCACGAATTTTTTTTTTCTATTCCCTCGATAACTTGAATTTTTTTCACATAATTAGTATAGAATTTTTTTCTGAAAATAAAAAAATATTCTAAAAAAAAAAATCAAAAATTTTAAGAATAGAAGACCAATTCTCATAATGATAAACTTTAAAAAAAAAAAAAAAAAAAATAGACATAAAGAGGGTAACATTCCAGTAACACATTGAAATCACTTCTCTTAACCTCCCAAGTACAAATTCTTGTTTTATTGTTTCCTTATCTCTTTTCAGTCAGTTGTCATTGCAATTCAATGACCATCTATGCTCTCTTTGTCCTTTTATTCTGCAAGGTTATTTCTTGGGGGGTGGTCTTAAGAAAACCAGAAATGATGGCATGAACAAGAATCAAAAGGGTGGGTGGCTTCCAAGAACACTGTAAAATTTCTTATCATTGTAACAAGGGGTGTAAGATAAGTGTGAATGCATACCTGTTTTGTTCCACCAAGTGACCTCCAAAAAAGTTTCCTTTCCTGGTTATTAAAAAATTAGAGCACTTAGAGGTTGGATCTTTGTCGAGTCTATTGTTTAAAATGGCTAGCAAACGAAAATTAAACACGCTTTCCATAGAAATAAAGAAGAAAATCATTGATGAAGTTGAAAAAAATTTTAAAAAGAAAAAGGAAATTGCTCAGGAATTTGGGATTCTAAGCAGTACGCTCTCGACAATTTTAAAAAATAAAGCAGTTATCTTAGAAAAGTTCGAGGATGGCCTAGGCAAGCGAAAGAAGTTAAAAAACTGTGAATTTCCCGATAAGGAGAATGGCCTTATGATGTGGATTACACAATGTATTAGTCAAAACATCCCTCTAGATGGACTTGTAATCAAAGAAAAAGCTGAATCTTTTGCAAAAGAATTAGGCAACTTAAATTTCAAGGGAAGTAATGGCTGGTTTGAAAATTTTAAAAAACGTAACAACATTACATTTTTGAAAATGTGTGGTGAAAGTGCTTGCGTAGACGAAGAAGTTTGTGAAGAATTCAGGAAGAAAATATGCTTGATCGTGAAGGATTACGACGAAAATGAAGTTTTCAATGCGGATGAAACGGGACTTTTTTTTAAATGCACCCCAGACAAAACTATGCATGTAAAGGGTGAAGCATGTCATGGAGGCAAAAGAAGTAAAGAGCGTTTGACTCTATTGTGCAAATATGAATGGAACAGAAAAGTTAAAACCGTTGATGATAGGGAAATCGAAAATACCAAGATGTTTCATCGGCATAAAATCATTTCCTTTAGAATATGAAGCTAATCGAAAAGCTTGGATGACATCAAACCTTTTTAAAAGCTGGCTTAAAAATTTAAATAAGAAAATGAAAACAGAAAAACGGAAAATTGTGCTTTTCATCGATAACGGTACGGGGCACAATACCATACCTAAAATGGAAAACGTAAAAATTGAATTTCTCCTCCCAAACACTACCTCAAAACTTCAACCACTTGATCAGGGCATCATCCAAAGTTTTAAAGTAAAGTATCGTCATCAAGTGGTTAAAAAAATGTTGCCGAAATGGAAGATGGGGTTTTACCATCCGGTGTTAGTGTTCTACAAGCTATGTGAATGGCTGACAAGGCATGGAATGATGTGTCTTCTTCTACGATAATGAATGGCTTCAAGAAGGCTGGATTCATTAAAGATCACGAAAGTAGTCAAACAATCAATATCGTTAATTCTGCTGAAAACTACACCGACAATGATTGGGACAGATTGACCGGACTCATGAATCTTGATGACATGGAATTTCATGACTTTGTAAACATAGATGATGCAGTAAGAGTGTGTGGTCAGTGGGATGACAATGGTATCATCACTCAAACGAAAGCTTCTTGTGAACTATCAGAAGAAGAGGATGAGGAAATCGAAGATTTGCCGCCCATTGTTACTAACAAACAAGCACTTTCTGCAGTGGACACTGTAAGAAGATTTATTGAGAGGCAGCCGAATATGTCAGACGAGACATTTAAATCTATAGTCCACTTAGAAAGTGTTATAGACAAACTTTCTTACACAACTCTAAAGCAAACAACAATTGAATCTTATTTTAAATGAAAGTGTAAAAAACGTTTTTAGAATAAATATGGAATAATAAATAAGTTATGTAAAGAGCATTTTTCTTTATTCTACCATCAATAACATGAGATTTTCGATAATTCGAATTTTCGGTATCTCGAATTTTTTCTCCTCTCCCTTCAAGTTTGAGATATCGAGGTTTGACTGTATATATATAAAAGAAGAGAAGTAAACCCCTTCTTCCACCTCTCCAACAATCTTTGCCTTTCCTAAACTGCAGTCTCCAAATAGGTCAAAGGCTTTTAGCAACCATGAGAGAGTTATAAGCAGCACTCAAGTTTAAAAGGGTTATAATGGAGCAAACTTTAATGCAAGCAAAGTATTGCTTAGTTGATTATATTTCAACTGTTTGGTGATAAATTTCCATCTAAAAAAGTGAATGTAATGGATGGTAAAATAATTTTAAGAAAAAAATTCCAGCTTTTCTTTAAAATTTCCTGACTTTTCCAGAATAAAAAGATTCCCTGATAATTCCAGGAGGGCGGCCACCCTGTTATTTGCTGATCCCATTAGTCACTGAAGACTGTATAGTGACCCTAAATTTACCACCAGTGGAATGTGATTTTGAATGCTGATCGGAATTATAAAACGTAAATAATTGAGACAGTTAATACAGCTCACTTAGAGTAATAAAGCATGCAAACAACTAAGGAATAACTCCATGAGAATCTGCGAAGAATTATGAGAATCTGCATGCTGGAAGTTATTATAATGAACTTCCAGCATGCAGATTCTCATAATATAGTTTAAGAAATAGTAAACATTATAAAGTATATACTTTATATTGGCTATTTATAATTTCAAGGTGGTTATTTATAGTTTCATGCAAGAAGTACCAATGCTAAAATAATTTCACTATTTTCAAATACCTGGAGTTTGCTTCAAAAACTGGTCGAAACACTTCAAAAAAGTTTTCTTTTGAAAAGTTATTGACAGAAGGTACAGAGTCATCAAATTCAGGGTCTACGCTGTCGTAAGACTGTCGCTTTATTGGATTGCCTAAGATTTCATAAGCTGAAATACAAGACAGAATTATACTACTTGATGCAATTAAATTATGAAAGGGTGTAAAAAATGCCAATATAAGATAACAAGAACTATGAGTAACGGTCGTTTATAAAATTGCATAAAAAAAAAAAAAAAAAAAAAAAAAATAATAGATTCCAAGCTGCATTATTATTAGTAAATAAACAAAAGCAATGATGATAATAAACAAAAGACTAAACTTTATGTGTTAAAACTAGTTAAGGGAAATAGCTACTAAAATTAAAAAGGTCAACTTATTAATCCTGAATAAAGTTCATGACAATATAGACAAATTATTTACAATATTTGCATAAATGGTGTATAGATGATAAACATATGTGCATGTTTGTATGCTATGATTAGATTTTGTCCAAAAATCTAGAATAAGTTTTTTCACTAAGCCCCACAATACAATAATTTATATTTTCTGACGGAAAGAAAATTTATGTTCTTTAAACTACAATGAAATGAATTTTATGTGCCATTTACACAAAAAAATTGAAATAAATCATTTAAAAAATTCTTTTTATTTCTTAATTACCAATACTTATTAGGTGCAAACAAAATATACTTAATATAAATAAAAGAGAAAAACTTTGCTAAAATATTCTTATTCTTATAGGCTCTTAGTAAAAAAGGAAATTAGGAAGTTCTGTGTTTTAAGGACCAGTAGTTTTCCAAGACAAACAGAATCACTGAGGATTCTCACTAAGCAATAATTATAACACAAATATTTCAACATATCAAAATTTAGAGCTACAGTTTGTGAAATAGGGTTGGAAAGATATTCAAACTGTACAAAAAATAAGCACCTTATAAGTACTCAAAAATATTTTTAAGCACTTTCTTATGATAAAAAAAAATCAATAAATTTTTATAATAAAAATTCCCTTCCCCATTGAAAGAACATGTGAATATACATAGTATTATGAAAATACAAAAACACTTTCAAAGACTTTACATAATCATGTTAAAATAATTCGTTTCTGGCAAAGAACACTATTTTTGATTTTATTAGCCATCACAAAAATATTTTATGCAAAATTTTAAATATATTCAATACTGAGCTGTTTTTGAATTAATAATTATTTTATTTAATTGCCTAAAAAAGTTGAGTTTGAATTTTTAAATAAAATTACAATTAGTTATCAGGTGTAATTTTTTATATTTTAATAAAAACTCATAAATGTATACACAACAAAAAGCATTAACAAGATTATAATATTATTCATCATACTGAAGATAATGATGCGTAGAGAATTAAGCAAACTAAGAGTACTTTAATAAATTCATTACAAGTGTAAATTAGTGAATGGCCTTCTTAAATTTTTATTATTTACTTGCAATTTTGTTCAGTATTTCCTTAAAGGAAATATTTAAAAAATTTATTAAAATAATTTTGAAAATACAATTTGTGGACAGATCCTTGGCACAAAATCCTGCATTTAAAAAGTCTGAAAAATTCAATTCTTCATCATATCAAACCAATAAAAGAGAAAATGAAGATCTTTAAGTTCAGTGATAGTTGACTGCTCTGAACCCACATAAAACTTAATTAGTGAATGATGCCCAAGTTAAGTTATGGTACTGATCTATAAATGCTCAGCTTGCCATGATGATGAAAATTGTGCTTCACAATGAAGAAATTAACAAGAAAGAAAAATAATGTTTTATAGATAAACAATACATAATATATTACCATATCTGCCAACATGAAAAAGAAAAAATCCAGTTGCATTTAATTCATCAAAGATAGTTAAATTTTTTAAAATTAATTTAAAAAGTCAGTTCTGAATAGAAATGAAATGAACATTTTAGAATAAAAAAGACTTGAACTGGTTTAAGGTTAAAATGAGGTTCATTTCATTATGTATTCGTAATACTTATTTAAATATTCAAGCAATAATCGGTACAGAAATTCTATTTCAATAGGGAATTTTTGAGGAAATTTTACTCAAATTTCGGGAATTTCCTAAAATGTACAAAAACCAGGAGAATTTTAATTAAACCAGTATACCAGGAGAAATTGGAAAAATCCAGTAGTCTACTGGAAAACCCAGTAGAGTTGGTTAATGTATTACCCTTTTATATCCTTTGAAATAAAAAAACATTAACATAACAATACAGTCATAAAAAAAAAAAAGTTAATGTGATATATAAAAACTAAAATAAAATAAAATAATTTCATTAATAATTGCCACTTAATATCTTTTTAAAGAAAGAGATAAATATCCATTTCTCGATATTTTTAATTGTTTTAACTTATTGGTAAAAATAAGAGCTAGTTGTAAAAAATATGTCTTTTAAAAAAAATGTTTCTATACCTCTGGTTATGCAAGAAAAATAGTCATGATCTAAGTCTTTCACATTTTCTCCTGCTCCACGTCGTTTGTCAGGATGATGTTTAAGAACTATTGCTCTATCTAAAATAAAAATTCTTCATTATTATGTACATAAACAATTTACCATTTATAAAAATAAATTAAGTTTCATAGATAAATAGTAAGATAGAAAATAAAATAAAAATCTGATAAAAGTTAGCAGTCTTTAAAAAAAAAAAAAAAAGACTTGTCTGTGTGGGGAGAGTAGAAATCAACCTTCATCTATGAAATGGTACCCCTTTATAGAATCGAGTTAACATGTCTTATAATACTGGTGAATTGGAATTTTTTAGTGGTAGACATGCTACAGTACTCCCCCACCAGAATTATAGCTGTGATAAATTTCAATGAATGGTTACTACTAGTTGATTCATTGCTGTTTTTGTGAGAAGCCAAGAGAGATGTATTAAGATCATCGTACCTTTGTGGGCTGATCGTGAGAGCTGTATTAAGCTCACGATCATGGTCGCTCCTGTGCTGCCTTTAGCAGTTGAGTGATTATGTTGTACGCCGTGTGTGATCGAGACTGAGTAGCAACAGTGCGAAGAGGTGGATAATGTCGCAGTCACATGTAGCAAGTCAACTGTTGAATGTGGATCATCCATCGAAGTAGGCGTGATCCCATCACGTCTTAAGGTCACCAATGTTGGGATGGTAGCTATCGACAATGTCAATCTTCACTTATGAAAAGGTACCCCCAAATAGAATAGAGTTAAAATGTGTTATACACTCTATAACAAAAAAATCGACACACACCGCCGAGCCAGATTACAGGGGCGCATGGTTCGATCAGGCTGGAATAATGCTGACTGGGGACGTATAGTCTTTAGCGACGAATCCTGCTTCCATCTGTGTCCGGACGATCATCAAAGACGTGTTTGGAGACGCACAGAGTTGAGGGGGAATCCTGCCTTCACTATTGCACGCCACACCGACCCTCAACAAGGGATTATGGTCTGGGGTGCCATTTCCTTTGACCGCCGGACCCCTTTACGTCATTAGAGGCACACTTACTGCACAGCGGTATGTCGACGACATCCTAAGACCTGTTTTGCTACCGTTCCTTTTGCAGCGCCCTGGGCTGGTTTTCCAGCAGGACAATGCCGGACCACGTACAGCACGTGTTGCATGAACTGTCTGCAAGCTTGTCAAACTCTTCCTTCACCTGCCAGATCACCAGATCTCTCTCCCATCGAGAATGTCTGGGATATGATGGGAAGGAGATTGCATCTGGCACGGAATGTTGATGACTTCGTTCGACAATTGGATCTAATTTGGCAGGAGACCATCCGGGAGCTTTATCGGTCTATGCCACGCCGTGTGGCAGCTTGTACCCAGGCTAGAGGCGGGTCAACACCTTATTGAACTTGTTACTATAACTCTGCAATAAATTATTCAATTGTTCTGAAATTTTAATCATTTACTATTCTGTACATTGTCTTCCTATCCACCAATTTTCGTTTCAATCGGACAACTCCTTCTTGGTGCGTCAATTTTTTTGTTATAGTGTATACTAGTGAATTGAATTGTAATTTTCTAGTGGTAGACAAGCTACAGTCTGTTTTGATAAAAATAAAGCTTAAATTATTGGAATCATAAAATGTGAATAATAAGATAATTAAGCACAAATGCATTTTCAATGACATAACTATACTCACTCATGTAGGAGTGGTAAGAAATATGGGAGCAATTTGAATTTCAATCATTACTTAGAAAATATCTGTGGTTTGATTGCCATTGACTTTATGAAGAAACTCCAAATTAAAACTTAACTTTTTATTTAAATAAAATAATAATATAATCTCAGGACAGACACACCTCTTTTGTTGCCAGCCAGAACAAATTTGAATCCTTTTAGAAATTAGGTAATTCCCGAAAATGCCATCTGAATTAACACTAACCATAAACTGATAAATTTTGACAGCAAAACCCCATTTATATATAAAAAAAGGATTGATGCATTACTACAATCACTGAATGCCATAAAGAGGACTTACAAGCCTTTTTAATTTCCTCATCTTTAGCCGAAATACGCTTCTTTTTTAAGCCTAAAACTGCATAATGATCTTGATCCTGAAAGAAAGTAATAAAAATAATAAGAGCAAAATTTACAAGCAACATTTAATAAAATATAATCTACATAATTTCTGAAGCATTCTAAAAACACAATTTTATCCGCTTTTCTTCCGGCAAATATTATATATACAACAGAAATTTTAGGGATAAATTCTTGCTCACACTGAAGTTTTCAAATGTTTTTTTTTTTTTTTTTTTTTTAAATCTATGTTATTTCACATAGCAAATATAATCTCTAATAATACTTAACTTCTTCAGAACTGAAGTATACAGGAATATGGCAAGGAAAAAAAAAAAAGATAAAAGATTGTGCCAAAGTAGGCACAAAGTTGCCAATTGTTTATGGGCAATTTAAATACAATGGTGAAAAAATTAAAATACAAATAATTGAAGAAAAAAAAAAAAAAAAAAAGGAACAGTAATTATATATATAAAAAAAATCCAATACTTTGGATAAAAATTTGAAAATTACTGAAAAGAATAAACAAAGTCAAAGCTATTAACTGTATGTGTGTACTTTAACAATTAATTATAAATTTGTTTACAATTGCACTCCCTTAACTTTATATATATATTTTGAATCCTGTCAAAAAGCATAAAAACCTTCCTGTATTTAAATTAATAATATTATCTGGAATATAACTATTTAAATAAAATTGGAATGAATTAAACATTAAAATGAACGCTAACTTACTTTCCAATCATTGGGATTCAATTTTCTTAAATACTCTGAATCTTCTTCGAATTCAAAATCATCTGCTGACTCATCATCGCCAGCACTAATTTCCAACTTATCTAATCGAGACAGGTGTATTTTATGTTCATTTTGTTTCCGTTCTTGGAATAGAGAGAACCACTTTCCAACAGGTTCAACTTTAACCTTCGTGAATTCTGCAAAATAATTTTTTTATTTATTTCCATTTAACTACTAACTGCTGCATTCAAATGTTAACCAGCTTCTTATGGAGTAAAAAGATAAATTTAGCTAAAACAATGATTAAATTGCCCAATCAAGCAAAATATTTTAGGTACAAAATTAATAATGCTATGAAAACCAGAGTTGCAGAAACTATCTTTTAACCCCCGTGTCAGAATAGTGGCTACACGACGACATAGATGCAGAACATAACAGAGTTCTTGCAGAATGATTTTTCTACTGGGAAGTAAAATATTTTGCCTTTCTTTTCGGCAGAAATTTTCGAAATACTTATCTTTTCTTTGGAATCATATTCAAAACATGCCTTTCCCGCGCACCAGAGTGGAAAAAATTGCTTGTGATTTTTTTATTCTCATGTGAGAACAATGAAAAATAAAGAATGAAATAAGAAAATTTGGCTTTCTTTTCTGTAGAAATTTTCGTTCTGTTTTTGCATGCAGTTCTTACAACTAATTTCCGCCCCTGTGGCAGAATTTTTTCTGGCTTTCTGCGACAAACCTAACTAAAACCAATATCTTTCTGCAAGATATTTTTATCGTTATAAATATATGTTTAATGAATTTATAATAATAGATGCATTTCGTGTTTATAAAAAAAGCCTACATGCATAGAATAAAACTGTGTAGATTTTTTTTTCTTAATTTCATAATAAAAGTTTAAATTTCTTAATATGTTTAAATTATTTAAATTTAAATTTGCATAATCTTCGATAATAAAGAAAAATTATAAATGTATAGATCTGCAGACAAAAATGCTTACTAGAGCATAAATAAAGATTACCCAGAACCTGTAATAAGATGGAACTTATAAAAATAGCTAAGAATGGACAAAAAGATTAAATTTATGAAACAAAATAACTGAATTTGAAGTACCAGTTTAAAACAGTATGATTGTAACATTGTGCTTGTGATTTGTAACAGAAGTCGCACTGTATTGTGTACATATATAGCATTGATTCCCCACGAAGAACGCAGACGCGGTTTCCGACTCAATACGCTCAAGTCTATTCAACATCTCGAAACGAAATCGTCTTCACCAGTACTGAAACATCGGTATTAGAGCCATACTCATTGGATGCGATTTTTTTCGCATGCGTATGGAAACCTGTTTGAAAGTGTTTCGCCAGTAAATATTTTCATCCAATCTGGTTTTCATTCACATGGCAAAAAATCGTAGATAGTGAGATATCTTTCAGGCTTTATTTCATTTATCGTTAGATTGCGAGTGTTTTTTTTATATCGACGACTTAATTCAAAGGATATAGGCATTTTATCTTTAAAAAACATAAATATATATATATATATATATATATAGTTATTTTTTACCTTTGACTGCTTCTAAAATTTCTTGATTTGTTGGAGATGTTGTTTCATCCTTACTATCGACATCGCTACTAGTAAGAATTTTTGGTTCGAATCTAGAACGCTTTTTTTAAAAATATTAGTAGCGTGGGAAGCTTATTTCCTCTTTTCCGCACGCTTTCCAGAAAAAAAATCACTGACATCGCTAGATGTTGTCGACTTCCATCTTATTTCTTCTTTGGAATGCCGCCTTGAAAAATGAGTTCAATTTTTTTTTTAATTATTGTTGCTTTACAAGAGCAACAAATAACATTTTCGCTATACATGATTTTTAAAAAAAAAAAAATCTTTTTACGCATGAAATTTTCCACATAAGTGCAAAAAATATAAAACGCTTTGTTCTCATAAGAAAACACAAAGCAAATTACTACGCCAGCGATAGAGGCCGAAGTTGGCAAATTTCCAAAAATAGCTTAATAAAGGGGAAGAAATTTCTCCCCTTTTTATCCAGTAACTGTTTGTGTTGGAGATTAACAGAAGATTACGAGCGCTTTCCCCTTCCGCGGTACTCTAGAAAAACAATTATTTAAAAACTAATTATTTAAAATCAGTAAGAAAAAAGAAAAAAATTTTGCAGAACCATTATTGCTTCTGCATAAATTTTCTGTTTCTGTAGAAATTATTATTATTATTTTTTTGTAAAACAGCTTCTGTTTCTGCAGAATCTTTTTTGAGAACTTACTATGTTTCTGACAAACCAAAAAATTTTATTTCCCAAATAAAAAAATCTTTCTGCAAAACTCAGTCGCTTTCTGCGACAATGTCGCTGTGTCGCCGTGTTTCTGCCACGGGGATTTCCGCATAGCTTTTAAAAATCCGACATTTTTAATACAATATTATTTATTTCAGCAACTGAATCTTGAAATGAAAGCATGCACCCCTTTTTTAAGAGTCAAATCTTTTTTCGGTAGTTACTGCAACAGATTTCACGATTTGTTAAAATTTTGTTTAATGTGATGATGAATTACAAAATGCGAAAAAGGAAATAACTAGTGTGTTATCTTAATAAAACATGAGAGAATATCGCTCATAATATCAGAATAAAAAAAGAAAATATTACATATTCAATTAAAAAAATCATTCTGTTTGATCCGATTTTTTATTTATTTATTTTTTTTTTTTTTAAGTTAACGTTTCTCTTATTTTAAATTAGTAGTATACATATTTGTTATCGTTAAGTATCTTGCAGAAAGAAATTAGTGCTAGAGAGTTTTCTCGCAGAAAGCCGGAAAAAATACTGCCACAGGGCCTTTAACATTAAATTACAAATACCACAAAAACATTTCAACAATTATTTAAAAAAATATTTAGCTGTTAACTTGGGAAAAAATATAAGTTAAAATTATTCTATATTAACTGATGCTACCCTCTTTTAAAAATTAAGCGACAGTTATTCTTTTAAAGAAGTGCCTTCAGGCAAGTTTACCTGTAGTGGAATTAGATCTTGCTAGACGATGCAATTGGATAAACTCCACTTGTTACCAGGTTTCGAAATAAGCAGTCAATAGTCGCAATTTGCACCTAAAAATTTAAATTTGACTCTTAGAACTTCACACAGTCGCCATTTTTGATGTTTAACTTTGAATATATCTTTGCTCCTGCCCCCGTGGAAGAATCTTTTCGAGTAATCTGCGATAAATCTCATTAGCACTGATATCTTTCTGCAAGATACTTTTAATAATAACAAACATATATGCTACTAATTTAAAATAACAAAAGTGCTGTTTACAAAAAACTAGCATATTATTTGTTTAATAAAACATGTAATAATTTTTTATTTTAATATTATCGGTGATATTCTCACATTTTGTGTGTGTGTGAGGGGGGGGGACATAAATTATTTCCTTCTTTACATCTCGTAAGTTATCATCACTATAAAAAAAAATAATAATAACAAACCATGCTATCTGTAGTAGTAACAGGCCCCCCCCCCCCAAAAAAAAAACTGAGGAAGAAATCACACAAATTGGAAGAAATCTCCTCAAATTCATTTCGAGATTACGTTGTTGTAATAAATAATATTGCATAAAAAATATAGGATTTAAAAACAATGGAGAAATCAATAGCATTAACTGCCAAAATAATACTCAAATGCACGATATGAATTTTCCATATGGTTTGAATTTGAAATATATCAGGATATTTAAAATCCATTGATGAGAAAAATCAATAACTGCTGAAAATACAATCGAAACATTACATCGATTTATATCGTCGTAAATTGAGCGTGTCAAAAAGTGGTTATCTGAATGCATGATTCAAATATTACTCTATTTTAAATGTTTTCTAGTGTAAATATCTATGTACTATACGGCTCTCTATAAATTACTAAAAGTTTTAAAACGATGTTTATTTTTGAAAAATGTTACTATTAAGGTTTTAAATAAAAAAATTCCCCCCTCCAAAATGCTGAATTATTTCAGAACTACCCATACATCAATGCCCCGTGGCTGAATTTTTTCGAGTTATCTGCAACAAAACTCTAGCACTAATATCTTTCTGTAAGATACTTTCTATAATAACAAACATATATGCTTTTAATTTAAAATAACAAAAGTGCTGTGTTTACAAAAAAAAACAACAAAAAAACTATTATTATTTTTTTTTAAGTGGAGATGTAATAATTTTTTATTCTTATATTATGAGTTATCTTCACGCATTTTGTTAGGGGGGGAAAACTCACTATTTATTTCTGTTTTCGCATTTCGTAAATAATCATTACAATAAAAAATAAAAATCATGAAATCTGTTGCCGTAAAAGGATCAACGACGAAATCACACGAATCGGATTTCTCAAAATGGGATTACTCAAATGAGTGTTTTGAAATTAGGTTGCTATAATAAACAATATTGTATAAAATTGTATAGAAATATTTTCTGTATAATATTGTATAGTAACCAATAGCAATAACTGCCAAAAATTCGATAGAATCATTGCTTTAAGAAGTAAATACTCAAATGCACGATTCGAATTTCCCATATTGCCTGAAATATATCGAGATATTTAAAAATCATGTGAAAATTAATATTAGTAGGTAACTGCTAAAAACTAAATTGAAACATTATATCGGTTTATGATACTATCAGCGTAAATTGATTATCCAAATGCATGATTCAAATATGAGTAAATTTCTGAAGAAAAGAAAGCTTAAAAATTTATACTTTTCAAAAGAAAAATCTTTCTGCAAGAACCCTGTATTTTTGCGGATTATCCAGGCTTCACTTTTTTTTTTTGCATTGATAAGCAATATTGCATTTAGAATTGAAAATAAATTCATAGATAAAGAACTATTTTAAGAACAACATGCTAGCAAACATTCATGTTCACACTTAATCCCTGTGACAGAATTTTTTCCTGCGACATACCTCTCTAATACTAATATCTTACTGCAAGATACTTAACAAACATACATGTAACGTATTTAAAATAACAGAAGCGTCAACCAATAAAACTATTTTTTAATTTTGCACCAATAAAATATTTTTTTATTCTAATATAATGTCGATACTCTTGCATTTTCAAGAGGGAAAACACACTAATTATTTCTTTTTTCGTCTTTTGTAAACACATCACAAAAAAAAAAAAAAAATCATGAAATCCGTAGCAGTAACTACCAGAAAAAAAATATCCGACGGCAAAATCCAGCGAATCGAACTCTTCAAAAAGAGGTTACTGAATGCGTGTTTTCATTTTTAGATTCAGTGTTGTAATAAATAATACAGTATTAAAAATATTGGATTTTAAAAACTAGGGTGACCTGGGGTAATTCCCGATCAAAAAATGCAAACATCTATTTTGTGAAAAAACTATTCAAGATAGAATATTAATATTTACTGGAAGTTTGAGGCTATATGAGATGAGTTTTATGCCACCTTCTTTTGTTTGAAAATCTAATTAGAATTTGAAAGATTTTAAATTTTTAGTGATCAGGAATTACCCCTTCTCTTGATCATTCCTGGGGTAATTCCTGATCACTTCTGGGGTAATTACTGATCACCAGTCTTTATAGTAAAGGGACTGTTTAAAAATAATTATACAATGGTAATTAACAAATAAGACATCAAGATCAAACAAATAAACCAAAAAGATATGTTTAAGCAGCTAATAAAACGATTTATTTAAAAAGCAAGAATAAAGATTAACACTTTAAATTTCCCAAAAATCTTTGCATCATACATTTTAGGCAAGCAGCCAGCTCATTCTCATGTTCTGCTGGAACAAAAGAAAGAGCTCCCACATGGATTTCTTTTGCTGGATTTTGTAACTTCATTAAGTAAGAGTGTAAAGTTAAGTAAGGTGTGTCAACAGCTCTCACACTGAAATTTTAATTTTCAATCATTAAAAATCCCTAATTTTGCTTTTTAGAAGCTTAGTATCCTTTTTAGGCTTATAATTTCTCCCCATATTTATATTAGGCTAATTAATAAACTTAAAAATTATCCTAACAATGTACTCACATAAAATTAAGATAGTAGTAGTAGTTCATTTACGTCGCACTAGAGCTGCACAATAGGCTATTGGCAGCGGTCTGGGAAACATCCCTGAGGATGATCCGAAGACATGCCATCACAATTTTGATCCTCTGCAGAGGGGGTGGCACCCTCGCTTCGGTAGCCTAACGACCTGCACGCGAAGACGAGCACTTTACAGTAGAACAGTTTAACGAGGACCAATACTGCACACCCTCGGTCCCCACGCAGACTAATCTAAGTGGTCACCCATCCGCATACTGACCGCAGCCAGTGATGCTTGACTATGGTGATCTGCTGGGAACCGTGTCTTAACGATCAGTCCACTGCAGGACTAAAATTAAGATCAAAGCAAGGTAAGACAAACAAGAAATGGTGCAAATCAGAACACATTTGTCTTGTATACAGTTAAACAAATTTTGTGATCACAGTTAAAATATATTTTATGGTTGTTCCTCTTAATAAATATGAACTGTTATTTAAGAAGAGACAATCAGCTATTTATTCACTATTTTTAATACTATTTATAAAAAGAAATGATAATGATCAGGAATTACCCCAGTGATCAATAATTACCCCATCTGCAGGGGGCAACATTTGATATAGTTTCCTATAATCAATTATAATGTTTACAGTAAATATGAAACAATTAAACGAAAGCTTATACTATTTTCATATCATAGAAAAAGAAAGTAACTCAAAATATTTATTTTTAAGAGAAGGAGGAGGATCTTTGCAGAAATGTGCACATTTTGAGGCCCATCTTTGAAATGGAAAATACAGAAAGCAGTTTAAAAGATACTTATTTTGTTTGATTAAACAAAAAACTATTATTAAGTAAATGTAGTTATACTTTAGTAAAGTGTACAAGCTTTCTTGTCCATGACTCAAATTTAAAAAAAAATAAAAATTTTAAAGTAAAACTTAGGTGATCATTATTTACCCCAGAAACAGAGTGATCGTGAATTACCCCGGGTCACCCTATGTGGTGATCAATAGTAATAATTGCATAAAAAATATAATGAAAATTTCTACTGAAAAGAAAACCAAAATGTTTTACTTCCAAAAAGAAAAATCTTTCTGCAAGAACTCGGTAACGTTCCGCGACAATGTCGCAGTGTCGCCACGATCCTGCCTCAGGGCACTTAATCAAGTAATAGATCTACATGTAAACATTGCAGCTAGATTTAAATTAAGATTTAAAAGTAAAAATGAGCATTAAAAAGGTGTAAATGGGATGGGATTCATAAAGAGCAAGACAACATGAATTATGATTTACAGCTCTGGAACTGCAAATGCAGAATGAAGTCCAAATTTCAATGAATAAATTGAGCACCCATTAAAGTAGTTTTTTTTGTCCTGGATGCTATTTTTATTATTCAATGTGCAATGGTATTGATAGCTAGTAAAGAAATTTAGTTTTTCAGTCTTGCCTTTGTATGTTGAATGGGGTTCAATTATCAACAGTCATTTATTTAATCAACATGTAACACATTCTTGGAACTCTTATCAGTTATAAAATCTATAACTAACGAATGGTGGCCAGTGGTAGAATTTTTTCGAACTATCAGTGATAAAACTGTCTAGCACTAAAATTTTTCTGCAAGATACTTTTAATAATAACAAACATATAGTATGTTACTAATTTAATTAATAACTACTAATTAACTAATAATAATAACTAATTTAATTTATTAAATAATTAACAAAAGCGGTGTGTTAACAAAAAAAATAAACTATAATTTTTTTAATTGAACATGTAATAATTTTATATTCTAATATAATGCGTGATCGGACTCTACAAAAAGGGTTAGTTAAATGAATAATAAATAATTGCAATATATCACATAATAAATATCGGATTTAAGAACTATTGAGAAATCAATAGCAATAATGGCCAAAAATTAGATAGAATCACTGCCTTAAAAAGTAAATACTCAAATGCAAAATTCTAATTTTCCATATTGTTTGAAATATAACAAGAAATTTAAAAACTACGTAAAAATCAGTATCAATAACTGGCGAAAATACAATTGACACATTCAGGGTGCATAGCCAAATTTTTGAACAAAAACTAAGCACTTTTCAAACACTTTAAAAAAAATATCATAATTAGGCAGGGTTGGAAGGCATTCGACAAGTTACGGTTTTATCAGTCATGTCAAAAAAACAAACCTTTTGACAATGTTTTGAAATCTTGAATCATGTAAAATGAAAGGCGTATCCATACGCTACAGACTGACAATACGCCGAAATAGATCAGGGTTGAATTAATTGTGAAAACGTTGAATAGAACAGTGTGAACTGTGTCTTTTAACATAATTCGAAGCGAAAATTAACATGGTAAAGGGAAAATCTCATATTGAAAAAGGGAAAATTAAGCACTTTTTAAAAACAACCAATGAAAAAATCACCTTTAAGGGCTTTTAAAAAACGAAAATAAGCACCTTTTAAAAACGCTACGCACCCTGACATTACATTGATTTACGATACTATCGGTGTAAATCGTAGTGCATCAAAAGTGATTATCTAAATGCATGGTTCAAATACTACATGCAAACTTCTGTATAAAAGAAAATTTAAATTTTTTACTTTACAAAAGAAAAACCTTTATGTAAGAACTCTTTAAAGTTCTGAGACCCCCGCCCCCCTCACACAACACTTTTAACACAGGGTTCCCACTCAATTTGCGAAAAGACAATTTGCGAAAAGAAGTACCCAGACTTTTCCAGGTAAATTTCAATGAAAATTGAGACCATATTTTCATCAGAAAACTTTGATTCTTTTATTTGTTGTGTGAAATATTAGATTTTCTGTGTAAAAAAATATTAAATTAGGATGGGAACATTTTAGTTTGACTAAAATGTGCAAATTTTATAAAATATAATTGTAATAGATGTAAGAATTGTTTAACTCGAATCTCAGTACCTGACTGACAATTTTAAGACTGGTTATTGTCCAGGTATGTTATAAGAATATTCCAGGTTTTTGTCAAGAAATTGCAACTTTCTCTGATGTTTGGAGTTAAAATAAAATTCCCTGACAATTAAAGGTATTCCCTGATCCGTGGTAACTCTGTACCAAAAGAATGAAGCAAGGCCTTGAATAATTTATGGGCCACATGCAGGATATTAGAATTGCAATTGGTTGTTTATATTTAATTACAGATAAGATTCTAAGACTCTTTATGAGAACTAATTCACGTGCTCCGAACTTTGTTTTGGGCATTCTTTTTTTTAGTAAATATTACGGTTTTGTATACCGAAATAATTTTGATATTTCAACAGAAATGATAAAATAAATAGTACAATACAATGAGAACTAAGTGTAAACAATAGGTATTTAAGTTAAATATTTTAAGTTTATAGTCAAAATTATTCATATAAAAATACATAATGAATTTATAATGGAAAAATTTCTTAAATCATGCACTACCTTAAAGTGTAAACATACTTTTGAGAACATTAAAATAATTAGTTATATCGAATTATACGTAAATATTATATTGAAATGTAATACTTACCTTCTATTGGCGAAAAAACTTCCACCAATATACTGGTAGCGGGGGCCATAAAAACAGCTACAAATAAAAAGACTTAATATTAAAGTGAAGAAATTTTTCTTTTCTTAAGTGTCTAAGTTTTCCAAGAGAAATTTTTTGAATATTTATTAGTTTACACAGTGTAAATGTAAATCATTGTTGATCCGGCTGCGGTTAGATCATTGGGGTTCAGTTAAGTTTGTAGATAGTAGAAAAGTGCAAGGAGCTCTCTGTGTTAGCTTACAGCTTAGGGTTTCTATTAATGAAACTTATGGTTAAGGCTTAATAGCTAGCAGATAGGTAGGTACTTTATTTACGTCGAGCTAGAGCTGCACAATGGACACCATATTACAGTACCGATTGAAAGATATTGGTTCGGAATCTTGATCAAGAATTGAAAAGAGAAGTTTTGGAAACTGAATTGATTGCAGGTTCTAGTACCGATAGAAACATAATGGGTTCAGTACTTATCTGAAATGAGTGGGTTCGATTGAAGATAAATATAGCGGGTTCATGTATTGGTCAGACGATTGATTTACGATTTATAATAGCAAGTTCGTGTACCAGTAGAAAGATAGTGAGTTCGAAAACTGATTAAATCAACGTAAGGAAAGCCACGTTTTTTACTAAACAGTTGTTGTAAAATGGTTCTGCCATGGTTCCCAGCAGATCACCGCAGACAAGCATCACTGGCTGCGGTCAGCGTGCGGGTGGATGACCACTTGGATCAGTCTACGTAGGGACCGAGGGTGTGCGGTATTGGTCCTCGTTAAACTGTTCTACCGTAAAGTGCTCGACTTCGCGTGCAGGTCGTAGGGCTACTGAAGCAGGGGTGCCATCCCCTCTGCAGAGGATCAAAATTGTGATGGCATATCTTCGGATCATCCTCAGGGATGTTTCCCAGACCGTCGCCAATAGCCAATTGTGCAGCTCGAGTGCGACGTAAATTAACTACAATAAAATGGTTCTGCAGTATTTTGGTTTGCAATTTTTCGCAATTTTGCATCTTTTGTTAATTTTAAAATTATGATGTATTTTGTCAATGAGCTTTTCTTTAAATAATATTTTAAACGTTGTTTGGTTGTATTTATATGTATGCTTTAAATTTTTTTTTCTTTTTTTTACTGTATCCCTGACAAGAATCCTTGCTAAAAACCAAAATTTTAAGATTACACAGGGGTGTAGCTAAGGCAGGGGGGAAAGATAAGGAGTCATATCTCTCTCTTCCTGTGAAAAAAATATCGGAAATTTTAGCAAGTGATTTTTAATTATTGGCAAGTGTTTATTTTCATCCAAAATAGATTATATTTCTAATAAAATAGTAAGTCTTTTTCTTGTAGTGTAATAAAAATGTAAAGAAACAAATAGAATAACAGATATAGCAGAATATTTTTAACATACTGCCATTAAGTGAGAATTTGCTAATTTTTCAATCATAGAGATTTTTTTAATTTATTAATTTAAGTAATGAAAACAATTTTGGATGCATGTTACTTTTGTTCTTGAATAAATATTTATTACAGTTCAGAGAACATAATCAAATATTGCTATATTTTAATATTTACCATAATTTATTTATTGTTTTTCAATGCACCAGTGTGACAATTATTGAGTTATATCAAATAGAATATAAAATTACCAGTAAAAACTGTTTACTTTAAAAAAAAATTATTGCTCTGATAAATAGCAAAATTAAATCAAGCTCAAAGTCTCGCCTGAGGTCAGCTAATTGAGAAAGCCTTGGCCTGCACTAGGCTGTAGTGCTGACTAGGACTGGGCTATAAATCGATGTATCGCGACATATCGATTTAACGCCTATATCGGCAGGCCGATACAGCGACTTTCGTTCCAGGCGATGCATCAGAAGTCTGATTTAAGCCGTCGAGAAAAGAAGACGAACGCAAAACGATATAGCGATACAAGACACGCAATGATCTTTTCTTACGTTCCGATGCCAACTCGCGCTGTGGAAGACGATGTTCGTTTCGTTCTGTTGAAACGGCCTTGATTGATGAGCGGTAGAATCAGTTTTGAGAACATACATCGTATATCGTTTTCGCACCTCTTAGTTTTTTCTTTTTCTTTGTTGCGACTTGATATCGTTTCTTGTAGAATATTTTCAGTGGGACTAATTTCGTGATCGCCGCCTTTACCTTGTTTCGAACGCAATTGTTATTGAAAAGAATATATAGAGAATTTCTTCATTAATTAAGTATTTATTTTTTTTACTAAGCTTTTTAAAACTTTTTTTTATTTTTAAATGTGAAAATTATCTCAAATCTAATTTAAGGCTCCCATAAAGAATTAAATTACAAAGTAATTAAATTTGTTCGGTTATTTTATTTTAATTTCTATTAATTTATTAAAAACTTTTTGGATAAACTTCTAATAATTTAATGGGTTTTTATTATTTTAAATTTATAAATCTTAAGTTGTTTTTACGTTTAGAAATAAAGTTAAAAAAATTTTTTTTTTTGTCATTTGGATGGGGACATAAGTCAATCAACTTTCTTTGTTCAAAAAAATTTGAAAGGTTTGCGAATTTTATTAATTTTTTTAAAATCTTTTAGCGCTTTATTAGAGAGTATGATAATTTTTTTAAAAATTTTCCTTTAATATTATTAGTTAATTAAAATATATTGTCGAATATCACAATTCCTTTGTTTTTATTATTAAGAAATTAAACCTTACTTTGTTTTTCGTTCATAATTCGGTCATTATTCAATTTAAATTAATTATTTATGTGAAATAATAATAATAAAAAATAGTGTTTTAAAAGCGTTTTTTTTAAAATTTATTTAGCACTTTGTTTTAAACATACAAATATTTTTTAACGAACTTATTTTTTAAAATTTTCTTTCTATACTGTTGGGTAAATATATTGATAAATTTCAATTTTATTTATTTTTAAATTAAGAAATCTTGCGTTATTTTCGTGATCATTTTTTAGAAAATGTAACTTGCGTTTACTTTTTCATTTAGAATTTGAAGATTACGATCGAACTTAATAATTATGTAATTATTTATGCAAATTAGTACAAGGATATATTGATTTGTAAAAAACGCTTTTTTTAAAAAATAAAAAAAGTTTTTAACACTTTGTTTTAAGCGTATAATGAATTTCTTAACAAACTTTTTTTTAAAAATTTTCTAAATTTTCTTTCAATGATTTTAACTAGATATATTTATAAAATTCCCTTTATTTTTTTAAACTGATAAATCTTTCAAGGAGCGAAAGTTTTAAGAAATTATAACGAAACGCATGTTTACTTTTTAGTTTAAAATTCGAACCTTGCACTAGTCAAACGAACTTAATTATTTATGTGAAATAATAATAGTAAATAAAAATTAGTGATGTTTCAAAAGCGTCAGAGGAAAGATAATTTATGTATCAATATTTTTTAAGGTATTTCAATGAGAAATTGTTATTCAAACGCATTTGATAATATTTTCTTAAATTTTTAAGAATAAAAATTTTTACAACATAACTTCTTAATTGGATTTAAATTTATTAATGATTCGGTTATTATTCGTTGTAATGATTTTGATTTAATTAAAGGTATTTTATCCTAAAGAACTTAATTTAATAAGGACTAATTCTAATGTCAAAGACTCCAATTTTGTAGCTCTTGAAATTAAACTTCATAACGTAGAAATTTTATTGAATTAAACTGTAAAAGAGAATTTAAGTTTAATGTTATTAGTTAACCACATTTTAATTCAAAGATTAAAATTTGTTTAAAAATATTAAATTCTTAAATTTGAATTTATTTTTAATAAAAAAAACAGATTTTCTTTCAATTAAGAATTTCAAAATTAGTTTAGAAAATAATAATTTTCCTTTTAATTATTTAAATATTTCTTTAATTCAACATAGTTTAAAAAAGTTCAATTAATTCAGCCAATGTTTTAGCCCGCATCAATAGGCCTATGTAGTGAAATTAAGGATTTTTTCCTAAAGAATCTACTAAACTTAAATTTTTAAAGATTTTCAATCGATATCTTAATTGGTTATTCTAACTGTAGCTTTATATTTCCCAAATATAAACTTGTGTATATTAGTATTTTCTCAGTGTATCTTTGACTTATATATCATTGAATTTTCATCTTTATTTTTATATTTGAATTTGAGATTTTACATTTTCTTATTTAGTTTTTAAAATATGGGGTTTAGGGAAACAGTTTTTAGTTTAACTACTGTTTACAGAAAGGCTCAAATGTGTTAGCAGACAGTGTGTTCCATGAGGAAGTGCTGATTTTGGTAACATACATATCTATAAAGTTTCGTTTTCGCTTGTTTTTGGTTTCTAACTTTTTGTTTAAATAGTTAAGTGATATAGTTCTGCCTATGGCTTGGACATCTCTATAGATGAAAAGCTTGTTTTCTAGTGAAGCATAAATATCTTTAAAAGGTGAACAAAGTTTATCAGAGAAGTAAATTTAAAAAAGGAAAGAAACCAGAAAAAAAAAAAAAAAACATTTGTGATCACCTTAAGATCACTGGATACGCATTGGTCAAATGCTTTTTATTTCTGGATTGACTCCGTTTAACGCCGCAACATTTCAAAACATGGGTTGCAAACACTCTCTCAATTGATATTTGAGATGAAAAATTATGGAATAATTTTTCTTTCTGAAATTTTTTTATATAAAAATAAATCTGACGAACAATCGGAAGCCTAGGTTTGGGATAAGAAATGCATTGAAAAATTGAGCCTAAGCTAAAAATTTATTTGAGAAAAAAAATTAAAGAATAATATCCATAATTTACTTTACTTGGAACTTTCCATTCACTTTGGAATACTTAAATCATATAAAACGATTTTGATTCCCGACGGGAAAAGCCAGGAGTAAAATCTTTGTTGTTGTAATTAGCATTTGCCGAATCACAATTGAAGGCATTTTCTACATCCAAAGATGACTTGCTATTTTAATAATTTTGAGTACACATTAGGTAGATTGTAATTCACAGCTGAAATATCAAACCTATATGAAATGCATTTGCTTTAAAACGAATTTTGGTTTGACTTTCAGATGACTATAGTCGAACTTTCAGCTAAAATCTCTTCTCCATTACGTAATTGAAGGAAATAAACGCTATTTTTAGAAAAACAAACAGAAAATGAATTTTGAATGAGAAAACAAGTAAACCAAATCCTATTGCAGATGGAAATCGTTAATGTTAGAAAATAATTCTCTTTTAAAAATTAATATTAAAGTTTTATAACTGTTGATTGCTGTTTTTTTTTTTAAAATTTATCATATATAGCTTTCCATGAAAGCTGCTGAAAAAAAAAAAAAAAGAGAGAAAAGAAAATACATTACAGAAATTATTAAGAGTTTTCTACTCTGACGATTTTAAATGATTCAAAGGGAAATTTGAAATCCTTTTCAGCGAGATTTAGAGAAAAAGAGAAAAATCAAATTCAATTTAAGCGACCCCACTTTCGTATTCAAAATCATGGCCTCTACTGCAAGGAAAAAAAGTACACAAAAAACAAATTCTCCCTACCGTCAATTTAATTGAAATCTACATGGTGGTCTAAGAAAAAAACAAAGCACCAATAATACGTAATGTTTCATATTTTTCAGTTTTTCACCTCCTTCGAGAATCTTATTGTTCATGCAGAAATCTGCTTTAAGAAGAGCAAAGATGCGAGCAAGAAAATATAACGATTTTTCCTAGCACACGTTTGATCTAAAAAGAAAATCTCCTTAACGAAATTAATTACGGCAGCTAATTAATTAAATAAGAGAATCCTCCAAAAGAAAAAAAAAATTTTAGAAATTGGCGATTTAAAAATTCGTGGCTTGTTTGAAGATGCAAATATGGAGTAGCCCCCGTCTGGATTAATTAATAAAACACGAGTGATTATTTCAAAAGAGATCTTCTGAACACACGGTTTTAAAAAAAAGAAACTGAAGACGATACAGTAAAAATACGGGATTGTTGTCATGTAATCAGAGCAGTAAAAGATTAAAAATTTATTAGGACAGCTGTGCATGTGATATTACTTTTCAGATATCGCATTTGATCTTTCCCCAGAAGATGGCAAACTAATGTTTCGTGCACAATTTTCGCAAAAAATTATATTCACTTTACCACGGAAATGACACCCCCTCATCTAAAGAGGACTGTATATAGAGACTTTTGTTCGATAATACAGAATAAAATATATTAAGTTCAAAATTTTTGTTGTTGTTATGGATGGTTGGCGGAATGTAAAAAACAAGTATCCTGAAATCGGAGGAGACTTAGAAAACTTCCGGTATGTTCCTCCGCTTTATATTTTGCTTACGAAGCGATGTGTGAACAGGCTTAATATTGTAGGAAGTTTTATTATTGTAATTTGTGATTAAATTTACATCATAAGGTAGGTACTTTATTTACGTCACACTAGAGCAGCTCAATAGGCAATTAGTGACTATCTGGAAATCGGAAAACCTGAGGAAGATATGCCATCTTGATTCTCTGCTCCCCTGCTCTGATGGTCCGACGAACTGCGCGCGAAGAAGATCACTTTACGGTAAAACAGTTTAGCGAGAACCAATACCGCACACCCTCGGTACCTAACACAGGCTAATCAAAGTGGTCACCCACCCTCTTATTGACCATAACCAGTGAAGCTTTGCTTCGGTGTTCTACTAGGAACCGTGTCTTTGCGATCCAATCCACTGAGGGACCACCATTCATAGCAGTTTCTAGCAATTTACTAAGTTAACTGGTTTTGAGTCAAAAACAAATTTAAGAAACTTAATATCAAAACATGAAGTGCATGGTTTTACCATGTTTAGAGTGTTATCCCTTATTTGTCTATATTTGTGTTAAATACCACCGTTCGATACTTTTGGGTTAACCATAGCATGCTTTCGAAGTCTTCTGAATTCATTTGTTGTTTGTTTCGCTGAAAATAAGATTGAGAGAGCGCGTGATATTGTAAACACTATTAGCATGATAATATTGTATACCCGCTATTCAAAGTTTAGGCTTAAAAATCAATCAGAAGTAGTAACCCAGATGTCTTACGACGAATCCCAGCGCCATCTATGCTTAGCTTTGACCGGTTAACTTTCCATATACTTACACGTTAGATGCAGTTAGTTATATATAAAGTGCGCCAAAAAAACAGGAACACCCTGAATAATTTTTGATTTATTGATCGGATCTTCACTCAATATTAATGGGTCGAGGAGTTGACCTTAAATATGCTAATTATACCCGCGTTGTACAGCATACCCAATTTTGGTTTACGACTACTAATTTTCAACTCCGTAGCCTTGTAATTTTTAACCAATCCAGAAGACAAGGAAACTTATGAATCAGTACCCCCAATGGTATGATTTATTATGAGAACATGGAGGACTTTGTGACTTGAAAAATTTTACGTACATCAGTCACCATTTACAACACGGGGAGTCTTCGGTGGGCGGGGATCGAACCCACGACCTCTTGGACATGGGCCCAGTGTCCTACCAACCAGGCTACCTCGGCCTTTAAAATATGCTAATTAATGCAGACCAAATTTAAATACCTTAATACGCACTATACGTTGATCTGTAGAAGAAATATAGAAGTATGCTGAAACCCTCATTCACATAAAAAGTTAAAGACACTTAAAATCGTAGTTTTAGGAGAAATTTTTAAGAAATAATGGCTACTCAAGAGATAAAATTTCTTCTTAAGATAGGAGAAGAGAATGAAAACACTCTCACTTGCCTGTTATTTTAATTTACTAAACCTTTCCTGAAATTATGATTTCAGGAAAGATTTAGGAACAGTTATGGTATTATTGGGGGTTACCATACACCCTCAGAGTGGGGAAATATTTTAGTCTTCTAATCTAGATCTCAACATAATTTCAAAAAATTTCATATCATTAATAATTATATTTTTCTCAATTTTCCAATTAAATACTGATGCATGTCTGGAATACTGACCTAATTATACTGACCTATATATACTGACGAAAACTCTTCATACCTAATTCTTTGATTTTATTGTAGTTACAGATTTTCTAGGAAGTTGCTCCTAATTTTCCAACTTGCGCTTAAAAATTCTCTAAAAAAAAAAAAAAAAAAAAAAGAGAGACCTCAGTTTTTTTTTTTCTCGGAAGAAAGTTTGTTCGATAAGTGCGGATTCATGTTCAGCTTCCCACAAATATACAGTATAATCTTGATGTCTCAAAGTTGAAGGGATGATAAAAAAAAAAAAAAAATCGAGGCAGCGAGTTTTCGAGATAACAAGTTCAGAACTTAATATGTTTTAAAAAGTAGAAAATATATTCTAAAATGTCACTCCAAATAGTTGAATCATGAAACATAAGAATAACTACTATTTAATATGAATCTAATGAAAGTTGACTATAAGTCTATATATAACAATGATAATTTTATTTTTAAAAGTTGAGTCAAAATATGATTATGCATAAAATAGAAAAGGTTTAGTGTACATTGTGATTTTTCCAAAAATAAAAGAAAAAAGAAATTAAACTTCTATTTTGAAAAAAAAAAATTGACATAACAAGGTTTTGAGAAGAAACTCTTCTACATAGGAAGTCATATTAACATTAGATCTATATGGCATGCCAAGGGAAAAAATATTTTTTTGACTAAACAAGATTTTCGAGAAATCGAAGTTCGAGATTATACTGCACGAAAAATTAAAACTACTATTTTTTTCCATATGGATTAAGTTTTCGGTGAAGCAATAAAGAACTTTACACTTAATGATTTTAAATTATAAGATTGAACAAACATCTGGCGCAAAATATATAATGAAAAATAAACTTATTGCTTATAATAGAAATAAAAACATCTTTAAAATGTAATAAAACAGTTTTAAAAAATCACGCAAAAATATGAAACTGCAGGATATATTACGGACACTATTTGTGTCTAAAAATATTTTGTAGGAAATTTAAAATGGCAGAGTAATGATTTATAATGCTGTCAATGAAGCAATGAAGGAGTAGTGGAACTGAAATTTAAAATGGTGGAGTAATCTATATTAATGCTGAAAATTAAGTAATGAAGGAATAAGATCGAATTGAAATTTAAAATGGTGGAGTAGTGTATTTTGAATATCAATTATTGAAAATAATTAATTAATTAAAGAAAAATAATTACGAATAATTAATTAATGAAGTAGTAAGATTGAATTGAAATTTAAAATAGCGAAGTAATGTATTTATATTAATGCTGTCAATGAAGTAATGAAGGAGTAAGAGAATTGAAAGTTAAAATGGCGGAGTAATCTATATTAAACCTGTCAATAAAGTAATGAATGAATAAGATCGAATTGAAATTTGAAATGGCGGAGTAGTGTATTTTAAATTTCAAATATTGAAATTAATTAATGATTAATAAATTAAAAATAGTTATGACTAATTAATCAATGAAGGCGTAAAATTGAACTGAAATTTAAAATAGCGGAGTAATATATTTTTATTAATGTTGTAAATGAAGTAATGAAGGAGTAAGATATAATTTATATTAATAAAGTGATGTAGTATTGATAATACTGAAGTTAATGAAAATATATATATTCATATTAATGAATGTAAAATATTAATGTACTTATCAGTAAAGTTAATGGAATATTGACAGAAAGCAATTGGTAATTATTTAATGTAGATATTTATATATCGGCTTTTATATAAACTTATATAGCTATATTTTTAATCAACCTTAATTTACACAATTAATCCAGAATATTTACTGTGCAGTAATCTTTCGAAACATAAAACGCAATTTTAAGGACAAATAGCTTTCGTAAATCATAAATTTTTTTCCCATCATGAAATTATAACTATAATCAACACTTTTCAAAGGTACCTCAGTAATATACTGTACTGTATAAAAACTCAATAATATACGGAAAATAAACCACCTGAAAAAAAGCACCGGAAGCACTAACTATTATGTAAATTCAACTTTCAAATCAGGCTATCTGATTAAGTTAATCAATCCAAAGTAAGTTACTAAATCAATAAAGTAATTAAGTAATTTTCTAAACGTATTTAGATATTCCTTACATTAAAATATGAATATTATTTAAAGTTAAAGAAAATAAACAGTTTCTTTCTCTGTCTATTTAGCAAGTTAATTGACACTGAAAAAGTTCTAAATTTAAATAATTGCACTCATTATATTGTACATAAAAATAACTCCAGCTGTTAGTTCTTCAAAATTTGTATTAAGTCGAAATACCTTTTTTTCGTTAAGATTTTTAACTCAAAAGATTGAGCTCCTGAGAGAACTATTTATAACAGTACATTATGTAATTCTGTTAACAATTGAAAACTCCGTTCAGTCAATTTCAAATTGAATTTTGTAGCAAAAAATTTTTTAAATATCTAATTACAATCGATTCATTATAATTACGGATTCAAAGAACCGAATCAAACATTGCTTTTTTTTCTAAATAAAAACGATCTTTTTAAAGAATTTTAAAATATTCAATTCATGAACATTCCAAAAATTGTAAGGATTTTAACGTTTAGGTTTACAAGCCAAAGCTTGGTTTAAGAGGTTACCGATTTCTATTTAGTAGAGAGATAAAAAATGCTTTGCTTATTTATATTTTTTATTGCAATAGTATTATTTGAATCTCCTAAACTGAATAAATACAGTACTATAGACATACCCTGAATTTGAGACAAAATCCGAGAATATATCAAAGATAAAAATGCATACGCATCATATTTTTAAGGGTTATAATTAAGGAATAAATTTAAGACTATTTAAATGACCAGTTTTAATTACCTAATTTAGCGTTGAACTATTTATAAAAGAGTAACTGCAGATACATAATGGAAAAACGTTATTGTAAATAGAATTGAAAGCATTTACAAAAAGTGTAATTTTTAGTTGAATTTAATGAATACGATTATTTGTGTAATCGAATAGTTTTATTCAATATTAACAATATTAAAAGTTAATAAATACCTTTGAAGGGGGTGACTTAAGATAGTGGTCCTCGTAAACTCGATAACAGTTTTTTGTAGTTTATCGTTAGGGAAAACAATATTTTTGCAAGCTAATTCGGTTCATAAATGATAAACTGCAGTGTTTTTTTGCAGTTTTTGATTTGTAAACCCAATTAGCTTTCAAAAATATTATCTTACGTTTTCTGGCATAAAATATTACATTGGAAAAAAAAGAATTCGGGGAAAATTTTAACTTATTGTTTTTTTTTTTCCACAAAAAATGGTGCCAGACCGAAAATAATAATTCGAACCGAATTATTAACCAGAATAATAATTAAAAGTTAAAGTTAAAAAGATGGTAATTTTAAAAACTCAAATGTTGGATCGAATATTATTTAAATTTTAAAAACATTAGCATGATTAAAAGCAGAATAGTAGATAAACTTCAAGAAACTAACATTTTCTAGGAGGCAGTATTATATTGCATCTACATCTTGCTAAATACCGTTTTGCTTAGTTGGGAACTGAAAGAATACTTTTTTAGCACCTGCCAAAACTTCAATTTAAATAATAAAAATGAATATTCAATAATATAATAAATAATTCAATAATATGACGTTTTTCTTTTCAACGTTCTTAAAAAGCACGGTGCTAAAGAACACCTCACAGCACAGTTAAAATAAATGGTGAAGAAAAAGACCTTTTGAGATAAACAAAAAATTTACAGTCAAAGACCTACTATAGAAAAACACGTGTTAAAAAATAACTAAAACAAGAATCAAGTTAATATGCTGATCTATTTTAAATATAAAAATTTCCAGATGAGTAGTTTTATGCTCCAACTTAACACTCGCAAAAGTAAAAATTATATTTTATTACAGGAATATATTCTATAATATAAAATGTTATCGTAACATAAACAATTACAAATTAATACTACCACTGATCACAGACTTCGATTGTCCAAGAGTTGTTACTTCTACATTATTCCAGACAAAATATTTATCAATCTGAATTTTTGAAGCATTTGAACTCCAAATTAAAGAGTAACGAAAAATTAAGATAAATACCGAAGAATTGTTTATTTAAAAAGTATGTAATATAATCCTTCTAGTTTTGTAAGCATTCTCGAGATATATAAAAGTTTTCTTAAGCATTTCTAGAATTAAACAATTTCTTTATATATATATATATATATATACAAACTTAAAAAAAGGAGACTGTATATTTTATTGGCGAATTAACTCGAAATCGTTTAAAATAAATAAATGCATCTGCTTTTACTTGCTGTACAAATTGCTAATTGGCAATCTTGGTGGATACCGCAGAGTAGTTGAGAAACCCAGTTTCTTTAACACCATTTCTTAAAGAAACTTTCTTTTTACAGTCAGCTGAAACTTTTCTCACCCAGTATTTGACATCTTTGTATGCGAAGAATGACAGTAATAAAGATGCTCTCTGTATTACAGCAAATCTTTGCCCTTTGATGATTTAATAAAATTAATTAGAGTGACCATTTTTCAATCGGAACTTTTAAGTAATTCTCCGTGCACGCGAACGAACGTCGACGTTGAAGGAAATGAGGAAAAGAAAGCTGAGTTTAAGGGGAGATGAGTTCTAAAAAGTTGTAGTATTTAAATCATTTTCTTTGTACCCGTTAAATCATACTTAGACTGTATTTTACCTGCTATGTTACGTGCTCATATGCGGTATAATACACTATGTGTTTTGCGCCTGGTAAAATACAAGTACAAATCCAGTATCAAGCCCTTGATAAATTAACGCGTGTGTGAAAGCCGCATATGAATTTTGCATTCTTTTAAAAATAGTTAAATGATATAAACCTTAATAACAATAGATTTTCGAGATCCAGACTCAATCTGAAGGTGCGACAAAATGGATGACCTGGGCCAAATCACTCATCGGACAGTGAGGACAATACAATCGTTGCACGATAGTTCATCAACAGTACGCAAAAAAAAAGAAAAGAGAATGTCACTCACCAAAGTCAAAGATGACCCAGCGCTACACAATAGGAAGCAGTTGTACCATCAGCTGTACCAATATATAGACTGCTATCAATCAGAATCAGGTCCCGGAAGAAGTAGCTAAAAAAGAATTAATAAAATTTAACGCTAGACGATAAATAGTCCTGGTAATTATACACAAACTTCAAACCGTTATTAAAACAGGTTAAAAATTTAAAGCGTCAAATCACAAATAATTCAAATCCTGGAAAAAAGAAAATAAAAAAATATTAATGAAATGCGACATCCATGAATTTACATGGACATTAATCTACACGAATTTCAAATTCTTTTAAGAATAATTTAAAAATCAAAAAATGACTAATTTAAAACTGTGTATACGTAGCAGACAGTAAAATATTAAAAAACTTTCGAAATGATTTCTCTCACTTTTACGATTTAAAAAAGCTATAATCTTACAAAAAGTACATATTTATATTCTATTACTCTGTCTTCCAAAAAAATTTAGAATTTTCTCTGCGTCTGAAATTTTTAAGAAATTCTTCTGAAAAAAGAAGAATTTGAAGGCTAACCTTCGGGTTAAACAAAGGTTTCAACAATACAAAATCAAAAGAAGATTCTATTTAAATTGTTTCTTAAAAACAACTGAAAAAAATTCTGTTATTTATATTTTAAATTCAAATTGCGAAAGAAAGAAAACAAAAACTGACCTTAACAATGAAATTAAAGAGATCGTCTGAAAACCTCCTAGTAAACGGCAAGAAGTCTACGGCAGTAACATCAAAAACGTAAAAATATCAACAAGCGGGATCAAGTAGGCGGGAAAATAATTTTTCGAAGTTGAGTTGTATTAGGGATGATGTCTGTGCTATTCGTTTTTAACCTCTGTGCCACGGTGAAAATGATGACCGTGAAACAAACTTTCACTTTAAGACCAGCAACCAATCGAACGAAATCACGATACTAGTGACCTATACGGAAAGCAGTCCAACTGGGCGCTTCTAGAGAGTAGTTTGTACAAATTCACAATGCATCCGATTTGTTTACGCTCTTGCATGCACATGCACGAGTACTTCCTGTTATATATAATTTTTAAGCACTCTCACACGAGAATGACACATGTACTATTGCGACAACTGATGGAGTAGCAATAATTAAAATGAATGAAATAAAAATTCATCGCAAATGTGGGATAACCAAAGGAAAAGATCTTAATTGATTAATGATAACTTTGTGGCTTTGTTGTTCATTTACGTTGCATTAGAGATGCATAATGGGCTATTGGCTAAAGTCTGGGAGACATCCCTGAGAATGATCCGAAGACAATTCACAATTTTGATCCTCTGCAGAGGGGATGGCATCCCAGCTTTGATAGACCAACGACCTGCACTCGAAGTCGAGCACCTTACGGTAAAACAGTTTGACGAGGACCAATACCCCACACCCTCGGTCCCTACGCAGACTAATGCAAGTAGTCACCCACCCGCACACTGACCGCAGCCAGTCATGCTTGATTTTAGTGATCTGGTGGAAACCGTCCTTAAATCAATTATCTTCAGTGATCACGGGGAAACGAACCAGCTACCAATTTTGTTGCTGTTTCACCCACTCGGGTTCCATATATTTGTTATTGAATTGAAAAAGCTACATTTTTAAAGAACATCGGGACACTAATTTAGGGACCGAAATCGTAGATTCCATTCTTTTGCTCACTCAGTCAGTAAAATAATATTGAATATTTTAAGCTGTTCTTACATTAGAAAACCTTTAAATAGATTAGATTTAAAAGCTGCAAAGCTTTGCCTTCCTAAAACAGAAAGTGAAAAATACTTTATGATTGAATTAGAACTATTCAGGTCAAAGTTGGGATTTTAATTTTTATTTTATTTTACATTAATTAGAATGCTCTATAGCGTGGAGGTAGCAAGTTCGAATCCTACGTCAAATATGGATGTATCCATGTGATGTTTTTTTTCTACATTGTGTTTCAACTTGGCAAGCTTATATAAGTCGTTCTTTATATTGACAAGACAAATCTCTAATGCATTGACTTTCAAAATGCCAAATGTTTAAAACTTACTTTTTAAATCAACCATATAAACACGTAAGTTTGAGCAAAGTTTATTTTTCTTTAACTATGATTTGATCTGTACACTTTCATTTAAATATTTACATATCAAACGTAACAAAACATAACAAAATGCAATATAAAAAAGTCCCGCAGTGGACTGATCGTTAATACACGGTTTCCAGCAGATCACTGAAGTCAAGCATTTTTGGCTGCGGTCGGTGTGCGGTTGGGTGATCACTTGGATCAGTCTGAGTAGGGACCGAGAGTGTGCGTTAGTCCTCGTTGAACTGTTCTACCGACGCGTGCGGGTCGTCGGGCTACCGAAGCGGGGATACCCTCTGCAGAGAATCAAAATCGTGATGGCATGTTTTCGGATCATCCTAAAGGATGTTTCCCAGACCGTCGCTAATAGCCCATTGTGCAACTCTAGTTTGGTGTAAATGAACTACAACATCGTAATGTTCTTCACTAAACTGTTCTATATCCCACCTCTACATATGTTTGGTTATTGTTACGCAAGTGTGAGTTGAGTTACAAAGAACGGTTTGTAAATATATGTAACAGATAACATAAATTATAGAAAGAAAGCCCAAAGTTACAAGCAGCTAGATTAGAAACTACCACCACCATAAGCCTCCACATTTCTGAGCGTTTGTCAGAAGAATAATAGATCTAGGCCACGGAAATCCAAATCTTCGCTACATATTGCTTTATTGAAATTACATACATTTGCTGTCTTTTTTGCTTAATTTAGGTTTATAAGCCTTTGTCAAGCAGAAAGACAGATAGAGCAATTTAGAGAAGGCATCACAAAGAATACATGAAGTGTTACTACGGGATTCGAACCAGCCACCTCTTCCCTTCACTCTTCGCTTGACGGCCGATAACGCTCGGCCAGGGAGGCCCCTCCTGTGCATGAAATATTGAGTTGATCCTTGAAATAATCGTTATCGGTATTTTTCAGAAGTAAAATAAAACCGAAATTAACATGGTTAATGAGTATTTTGAGAAGATAATCCTCATCAGACTAAAGCCCCATCTCAGTTTTTTCCCGGATGAACAATTCGGTTTTCGAGAACACCTATCCACCACTAAATAACTAGTGAGAATTATTGAGAATATTAACCAAGGATTCTTCAAAAAAGAAACAGCGCTCCTGATGTTGGATGTGGCCAAAGCCTTTGACCGAGTCTGGCATCAGGGCCTCATATTCAAGCTCATAAATTTTAATATCTCCAAAGATTTAGTACAACTAATTAATAATTATCTGATAAACAGACCTTTTCATATTAAGATCAATACAGCATTTTCTTCCACTAGATGCATTAGAGCAGGAGTTCCGCAAGGATCAATCCTCGGCCCTGTGCTCTACCTAATTTATTCAGCAGACTTTCCAAATTTTAATAATATAAGAAACATCACTTCAGTCTTCGACGCGGATGACACTGCCCTTATGAGCAGATCCATAAATCCTAAGAAGTCAGTTACTAATTTCAGTAATATCATACCTCATATCGAAGACTGGTGCACAAAATGGAAGGTAGCCATCAACACTAACAAATCTTCACTACTAATTATTAGGAAATCAAGTAAAAAGAAAGTCATTTATCCAAATATTACTCTTTTCAATGATACAATACCAATAGTTCGAAAGGCCACCTACCTAGGCGTCACTCTTACTAGTACTTTAATCTGGAATTGATAATATTCTTAGCAAAGCGCAAGGAGCCTATAGAGCTCTGAAACCAATATTAAGCTATAACTCAAAACTTGCACTCAAAACAAAACGAACCCTATACCTCCAATGCATTCGACCGATCATCAGCTACGCAACCCCTGCATGGAGCACAACCACTACTACTCAAAAGAAGAAACTGGAGAGATTTCAAAATAAATTTCTCAGACACATCACTGGAGCCCCCAGATCCATGAGAATGAAAGATCTAAGAAGAGATTTAAAAATCAACAAAATAGACGAACACATAGCTGAACTATGTGCAAGTTTCTTCAGAGATGCACTCACTTGTCATACGTGCAACTACTTTAAAAACTTTGATTTTGAGCTAATCAAAGACAACATAAAATATAGCCTGGCAACCCCCTTTTTCCTATCCGATGGAGTTTTGTCCCGTAAATTTTGTAAATAGTTGTAATACTTGCATATATTTTGCGCCTTTATTATCTTTTTTTCCTATTTTTCAGAGGTTATGTGGCTACTGTGCACCTGAGAAGCTCGGGGGTAATACCTCCAAGGGAGGCGAGGCAGTATGCCACAAAAACCTCTTCTGTCTCTTAAATTTGTTTGTTTAATCTCTCTATTTCACTTTAATTTTCTCTCAGTAAATGTTACTGAACCCCAACTTTCACCTTTCAGTTCGGCGATTTATTATTATTTCCCACTCAGAGGAATTAGTTAGAGCGGCTGATTCTAAGATAACCACCACATATGAGTATGAGGGGTTAATGAGTTTTCAACGTTCAATTGCGCTTCATCATACATTGTCACTCAGATGAACTAGCGGGGCTGATGATAACTACAACATATGAGTATGATTGGTAAATAAGTTTGTTGATGAGGCTAGTGTTTTATTTCAAATTTTGCTCTCCGACTTTTTACTGGTTTGTTGGACTTTAGATTTGTAAGATTGAAAGCTGATGTTTTTAGCGCTACGCGCCAAATACCGAGTTACCCTACATATCCAGCATCCAGCTGATGTTTTTTCTCAGAATAGTAGGTTATGCTTGAACGAGTCGTTAGATTTCTCGCAGCAGCTCAATTTTCACCAGTCTTCTTAATTTTGTCGAAAGGTAAGCAAAACTTCAAATCGGCGTTTTGATTTCAAATGTCTCTTTACTTTTTATTAAAAAATTTTAGTTTTTTGAGAAATATTAAATGCTAGTTTGTTCTTTTGACATGTAAGGTTTTAATGTACAAAAAACTCTGCTAAGGAATTCAAATCTGTCTTCATTATTTTCTTTCATAACAAAGGTAAACTTGTTTTCAAACTACGAGTTTTTCAATCATAATTTGATTATGACATTTAACTAGTGTTATTATACGCTTTAGTATATTTATCTATTAAGAATCAACTTATTAAAAAAAATCCGGTACTTTTCTTTGATAAAATCTTTCTTAAACAATTTTTAAAAAAAAAGGTATTAAAGATATTTTGTTAAATTCTTGTATGTTATTGAGTTTTGACTTAAGATTTGTATTTATTACAGCTTTACATCGCATTACATCGCAGCTTTACATTTATTACAGCTAAACATCGCATGTTTAAATGCGTAGTTTTGATTTCATATTTTCTCAGACTTTGACATTTTTTTTTTTTTTTTTTTGTACGTTGTACCTTGAATTTGGAAACTTTAGTCTCTGAAAATTTAGAATTAATAAAGTTGTGAAAGTTCTAATCTTGCATGTAATTCTTTTAGTATACCAGAATAATTATGTATTTATTTTGGTAATCTTAATGCTTAACTAATTCCTGCAAAACCTTGCAATTGACATTTAAAATATTTTTCTGCATTTAAGTATTTTTAAATTTATTTCAGACTGAAAGCTGCTTATTTAAATATAAATTTAAAATTACTTAAGATATTAAGGTAACTTAATTCTGTCCTATAAAGATATTGAATGAGTGTATTTAATATTAATGTACCAAAACCCATCGCTAAATTTAAATTCTGGCAAAAAGATAACTATTTTATTTGGAATATTTTTTCCAGGTGGTAACTTTAAATTATAACTTGAATACTCCATGCCTTATCCTAATGCTACTGTTTTAAACTTTTAATTGAATAATGGTTGAGCGTGATTTTTCTAGTTTTATAGTTGTACTAAATGAACTCTAACCTTTTATATAAAAATAAAATCTCTGTCATACAAATTTCAAAATCTCTTAAACATTGGAATTATTGATATTGGAAAAATTAATGTTTTTCCGTTGTTTAAATTTTATCCGTATCAAAGACCAAAATTTGTAATGTCTCAGTTTTATTTTTCAAACATAAATTTGATGTTTAAGTTTTTGAAAACTTAAATGAGGCATACTTACAAGTGTAGGTTGTACAAAATATTTTGATTGCTCAAATCACTGACCTTTCTGATTATATAAGCTTAGTTTATAACGTTTCGCGTAAGAGAAGTAATATGCAGTTTTTGAAATTTTTGTAAGAAGTGGATGAATCACATTTTAGCCGAAGATAACGTTAGTCAAATTTCTGAATTTTGCAAGTTTTGTATTTGGAATACAACCCTCAAAGCATGGTGAACATTGTTTCACCTATATTTTAACGAATCGATATTTTATTCTATATTTTAATGATTTATTTATATTTTAATCTGTTTCTAAATCTATATTTTACTGAATTTAAGTTTTCCTTTGAGAGGATTGCAATACCTAGTAAGATCTTCATTTAAGTAGCACAAATCTCTAACTATAGAAAGTAAACAGTGATAAAATTTGCACTTTTCAATATACATAGATGAAAATTAGATACTGCAAGTTATCCTTCCATATTTTGTTTTCTTTTTTTTACATAAATTTAGAAAAATATTTTAAATTGAACCTTCATGGTTTAATCTAGATCTACCTGAATTCACTTTTCTCTAAAGTGACGTTCTCAAAGGATGAGTATTGAGGATAATTCTCAAATTTCAATAGCTTTCCTCAAAAACTTTCTATTCTAAGAACGGAACTTTCTCAAATTTTAATGTTTTTAACTTGTTTGAAATATTATAAAAGAACAGAAATCGGCGTGTTTTACTAAATAAGATGATTTTGCCTTACAAACTAAAAGTACCTTGCTAAAACTAATTTATGGCAAGTTTATACTCTGTGATTTCAACAAGAAATAAACTATAAAATCATGTCTTCATTTTAAAGGTATTAGCAAATGAAGAATATCTTGTGATATATCAAAACTGCTTAATAGTGATATAGAGCTTGAGAATGTTTCTTCATCTGGTATTTATTAATTGTTATAGATTTGTGAGAAATTTTCCATAAATGATGGATGTCAGCGAATCGTAAAGTTAGAGAATACTCTGTTAATTTGTCCTCAAATCGTGGTTTAGAAATCTGGTCACCTTATTCTAAGCTTAAATTTTTGATGTAAGAGTTTGCCATGAAACATTTCTCCCTCCATATAGCGTTATCTTAAAAATCCTCTTTTTCACTTCATCGTTTATTTACTTCAGATGTTCAACATGTTATTCACACTCGCTTTAAAGAGTTGGAAATAAATAACCTAGTTTTATTAGATATGATAAAATAGCACTTGATAATTACAAAACTCTTTCATCACTTCGCAAAATCTTTCCAAACAATTGTCTGGCTTGTTAATTTCGTATCTGCTTAGTCCAAATGAGGATCGGATTCTTTGTGTTATGCGTGAATTAAACAACGTGTGCAAATAAAGGT